>CM060951.1:100782484-101032484 GCA_030765055.1 Mantis religiosa | reverse complement strand
TAATGCTGTGGGTAACAAAGACTGACTATTTCATCAAGGAAGAGCAGGGAAGATAAAATTAAACTATATGCAGTATTAAAATTAATTCCACAACGTGGAATCCCTAATAAACAATGCCAAATAGTTAAGTACGCCCAGCTGGGAAGAAATATGTACTTACGTACTGTATTCTATATTTAAGAATAAGATAAAATAAAATTAATTTTAATTGTAATGAGATCGCTAGTTTATAACATTTCAACCAACTTAGTCTACTTTAAAAGATCTTTGAGGTTGCACATACATACTTAGTCCTGCGCCGTGACGTAGCAGACTAAGGCAACATGCCTAGGTCCCTGGCCACGAAAGCAGCCAGGGTTCGATCTCACCCATGGGGTGCGGATTTTAGGTCCCGGGTATAGGACGGGTGCCCACTCAGCATAGTGAGGAAAGTGAGGAGCTCACGCTGGGTAAACAGCCCTGGTCACGAAAACCAACATTTCCGGCTGGGGAAAATCGAGATGCTGAGTACATCTCCTCCCCGTTGGTTGATCGCCCACCTCTGCCATGCGTAAGTGGGTGTGCAGCCGGCAGTCGGGTTGGTAGGCCTTGGCCCTCTTAGGGCTCTCGCGCCAGTAATTAACTTTTAACATACATAACGTTCCCATAAAGTTGGAGAACTCGAGTTTCATGTGAATGCTCTCTTTCGAAATTTGAAGCATAAAGATTTATATCCAGCAATGTTTTCTCGAATATACTTCTTTAAAATCAAAGATTATATACATTTGTGTAACCATATACCTTTTCCAGGGAAAATTATTAATCCTATGTAATATTTAGACTTCTAAAAGTCTTTAAAACATACATCGAAACATTGCCTCGATAATATTTACTCGATTTCAGAAAAGCAATAAGAAAAATTTGAAACAAATCGACGAGAAATTGAAAAGTGGGGTACAGTTTAAAGTTTTAAGGAGCGTTACAAAGTAAAATTACTAAAACATCTTGGCATAAATGCCGTATTCGTTTTGCAATTAAAGTTTCAGAAGAGTGAATTTACAACTAGGTTCTGCTTTTATGTTTTATCTTGTCTAAATTTTGCCATCGAATTCTCTAAATAATGCATTGTAACAGGTTCGACGTTTAATTAAGTTAAAAAGATATTCTAAAGTACATTAAACTAATTGAAACATTTAGTATATTTCGGTTACACTTAATTTAGGCCATAAAGGGTTTCGGAATATGCACACCATACGAACTTGAACTTTGTATGATACTCTTGCGCCGTTATAGAATGGGAAGTCGAAAGGTATCTGTTTTCAGCATCCTGGAATGTACAAAGAAGATGCCAAGCCTACAACAACCAACTACATCTTCTCTGAGCTGTCTGCGGTACACTGTCATGAAGTTGACGAAACAAGAAGGGCGTGTTCACAAACTCCGGCTCAAAATGACACCAACTTTTGAACCTGAGCAGAATTCATTAAGGTGGAAAATAGGAGGCGTCTCATGGGCCATAATCTTTACAGGCATTATGAATTTAAAATTCCAGAGTCACAAGGGACCGGTGAAATATGCAATGGTAATCTTTTTCTTATTATGACAGTCTGTAAACTTCCCTAAAACAACGCTGTATTTCCTTTTTGGAGATGCTGAGTTTTGTGTATAGGAACGTTGTATAGTGGATGCTCCGTTGCCACCGAGGAAAGCTAGTTGACAATATCGTAGTTGAAAAGTCGGTATATGCTTAAGAACGTTGTATATGTTAAGTGAAATGTCATATTTAAATGTGAGACCGACAATAGCGATCTTAAATATTTAAATAAAGGCAGGGTAAGTAATACTGACGAATTACCTTCGATTGACGATTTCCCTGGAGGGAAATGTAGCCAGGTAGTTTCTTTCTATTCTAGTTTTGTGAAAATGTTTCTAAACTCGTAATATTATTTTTCTGTGAATGGAGAATCTATTTGTTCGAGATCTTCTCGGGAAACAAGCAAGGTGAAAAGACGATTTGAAATCAACGTTTCGGAAGAGCACATCTCTCCCGTCATCTATTTTAATAAAGGTTTCAACCACAAATGTAAAATTGGATATAACACAAACATAAACAAAGGCAAAACACCACCGAAAGACTGTTTCAAGTAAATTAAATGCCAGGCCAGGAGATGGTGTGAGTATAGCAAATTAATTGGGTCAAAAGAACATAACTACTTAATATCTCGAACATATTCGTCGCCAGAAAAGCTTCAGGTCTTATTACCTTGAGAACCTATTTATGAGTTCTGCCTCTTTTTCGTTGTACATTCATGAAAATATATTACGTTAAATTATAAGAATTTGAAATGTCGTTTATCATGATTAACATCATCGTCCGCCTCGGTAGCGTAGATGGTAGCGTGCCTTCCTCACGTTCAAGAGGTCCCGAGTTCGAATCTCGGTCAGGGTGAGTTACCTGGATAAGGTTTTTCCGGGGGTTTCCCTTATCCTGATAGACGAATGTCGGGTAAGTCTAAGCTCCATGGACCCCGGACTCATTTGAGCACCATTTCAGTCATTTCATCCATCGTATATATGACTTAACGTTGGAGGACGTAAATTAAAAAATAAATTAAAAATTAACATCATCATTATTATCATCACTTCATTACGAGTATATAGGAAAACTGCCTATTTTGACTTCACAGTCAGGAACATCTCTTTCTTGGTTTTGCCACACTCTTCGTCCTATAGGTTTATACAGATTTATTACTAAATATTTATTACTTCTAAATATTACTTCTAAATATTTCTTTCCTCATCTTATCTGTTTTAGATGCTATCTCCATTATTTATATGTACTCTTCTTTACGATTATCTAAAACTTATTTGGCCACCGTGATAATTGCTTCACCGCCAGAGGTAGTTATAGCATATAAATCATTTGCAGAACTTGTAAGACTACCGGATTATGCCATTAGTGCAGACATTACCTGTTAAAATGTCAATTGGTTTGCGCTCATTTGCTGATACCTTTGGAGTGACTAGCCCTCGTTCCTGCTGCTTTCAGCGCCAGAGTCGGTAGGTAATGCTGATATATGAAATGAAATGAATATTAAAGAGGGAAATTTGGGTTGAGTCGTTACGAGCCTAAAGACTTAGGAATAGAATTTCAAATACATACCTGTGGTCCACGAGTCTGTCCTTGAAATATCTCGGTCTGTTGGTCTGTAAGAGTTAAGAAGTGCAGAAAGAATAGATTGAGACCTTCAATGCATAAAATTGCCAGTTTAACTGATCATCATGGAATATCACTGCACTCCTAATGCCCATTGCCGAACGAGGTGGCCCAGGCAGTTTCGTCTGTAGCCCGCATTCGGGAGGCCTGGGTTCGATTCCCGTGGCCAGCCTACCTGACCCATGGGTATTTTCGGGGTTTTCCCGGGTTGCTAGGCGAATTCTGGAGAGGTTAATTATATCCCCCGAATTTCCTGTCCCTCCATTTCATCTCCATTATCATTTCACATCATCTCTCATCTGGTGGTACTTTTCAAGGTGGAAGTGTCGGTGGGTGTCTCGGCGGTGCATGGCAGGATGATATGCTCTGAGGAAATCTACTCCCTCCTCCGGTAGGTCGGTGCTGGGACCATTTCGGGACCGCCAGCTCGGGACCTTTGGAGCTCGGCTGCTGAGCTCGTTGCCGTCCAGCAGTAGGGGAGTGTAATGTGTCCATGGTCCTGACCTGGCGTGGAAGTCTCCATCTAAGTAAAGTATACGGACCCTGCCCCCTGTACTGTCGTGGCTCCTTTGATCGGCCACCCTCTATCTTCTTCGCCTCATACTTTCTTCCGGGGTGTCCCACTTGGGGGCATAGGGACAATGGGCCCAGCATGGTGGTCTACGCACCAAATCCCCTCCGTAATGAAACTCTAAATCCTAAACCCTATACCCATTAACCAAGTTTGTTATTATTACAGGTTACCGGTTCTGGAGAAGTGGGCATGATGCGACATTGTTCCTGGTGGAGCCCTCACAGTTATGATTGGATATACCAGGGCCCAGCAGTCGGTGTTCTGTGTGTGAATTCCGTTTTCCTTGTAATGATCATGTGGGTAAGTTATACAACAAAATAAGACACGTGATTTATTTGTAATTCAAAAGTATTTCACAATGAGCAATCATAAAAAATTTTGATTAATTCCCCTTTAATTTTATTATTATTATTAATTAGCAAAACTCAAAGGGAAAATATAACTATTTTTGAATAATTTTGTTTAGGATAAATGAAAATTTTTCATATAATTTCATAATTTGTAAATATTAATGCTGTATTACGAACCTCACAATTTCAAGCTAGGATAAATTTTACTGACAAAGCATAGAACATTTCTAATTTTGAGACCATGAAAGTATTGTTTTTTCTACACTTCCCTAGTAGAGAATAAAAACACTTTTCCATTATTGCAACAAAGGTGAAAGATATGATAATCGGCCACATACCTTACATCGGGAGTTAAGAACTCAGGGAACCTCCCTCAGCAGAAATATATTAAAGAGGTACTTATACAACTACCTCGTTAATTCGAATCAGAAGAAAAATTAGGTTAATTAGAATAAATTAATACAAACATTAGTGTACGGTAGTAAAATCTGTAATCCTTCATAGGTGATGAGAAATAATTGAGGTGCGGTCAGATAAGAAGTCTGTGATCCCTATGAATACTTTCGTGCAAACGAATGTAAAACTAATGCTTGGCTTCTGGAAGCAGATATGATAAGGCCAGCGGCTCCCTAAATTAGCAACCCAAGCGAAATACATCAAAATTCATACCTTCAGGAAACTTTTACCCTAGTTCTCAGATTACATTATAGACATAATTAGTAAAATAGTAGGCTTACGAAGAAGCGACTGAGGTAAGAAAATGAATCATGACACATTTTTAAGTACTATTTTAATGAAACGTTTAGATGGCTGACCAACCTGGATTCCGGTGTTATCTTCCTTGTTTTGAACCACTAGTTGAAATGTCGGGGCTAGTTAATAAAACTCCTTCGCGGATTTAAGCTCTGTGTAATTGCTAGGGAAATGACCTGATGCAGTTGTAAGCGAAACTGAGGGCAATGATTTTAATGTGGCTGACCGATAACGATTGAAGCGTTATGTGGCTTGACTATATACTATGTCCAACTCCCCATCCACATGCGTTCGGAATGACAGTACTGTTACCGCTGCGTTAAGTATGATACTAATATGTTTTAATAATACGAATATGCAATTTCAACAGAATAACACATATTTATTCAAGCCAAACGCTTAATCGCTCCGTTAAGTGTAATATTAACATAAATTTTCAACATTAAAAACACATTTTTGAGCTATCACGTAGCACACTATTAATATCCATAAAAATTAACTTCTACTTACGTAATTTACATACTCATTACCATGGGACTTGACAATTGCCAGCAATTTTTCATTAGCATGACCCTCGTGGAAAATTATATTTTTGCTCTGTAGCCAGTTATGATGTCACTTGTTTGGCATGCGTTCTAAGCTCACTCTGTGGTAGTGGCATTGTCCATCACAGTAACGCTATTCAGTTGTAATTTGGGGAATTGATGCACTTTTTGGCGGATTGCTGACCTTAAAATCCCATCAAAGACAACACCCAACGTTGATCTAGCACGTGGTCTCTTCTTGCCGGGAGTTGAAACTTCACCAAATGTGGCTTTTTGCTTGCGTGCACTATAAATGCTGTAAACCAACACACCGGTAAACTCAAATGTTAAATTTTCACTGAACTTGTTAAAGTGAGTGAGTGTGTGGTGTTTTAGGGCCCGTCAACAACAAGGTCATTTGGGCCGGAAGTCAACATTTGTTAAATACATTCAATATTATTATTTTTCACAACTTCGTAAAGGCTTTCCGCCCGCATGTTTAACAGTACTCGCCAGTTCCGTCATGATTCGCAACTGGATATGCCTGTCAGCTTCAATATGCGCGCCCACCATAATGTACTTTAATTACAAACTAACTTAACTATCTATGTTTATTTTTTACAGTTGAAATATGCATAGTACGCACTTGTTATGCGCTTAAGCAAAACTGTCTGTAACAGTACTTTTTCAAGGAACTATTTACACGGCGGAGGCATCATGAAAATTGTGAAGAAGGCGCGCTACGATCAACGGTCACGTGGTTTTGTTTATATCTACTTTATTCTCCCGCTGCAAGCAGTATGATGAACTCTCACATGACACAGACCGTAAAATCGTTCCATTTCACTTTTTGTGGAAACCAACAATATGAAAGAAAGGTTACCTCGTATCATGGCCATTTTATCAGGACAATTCTAAAGTATCTTGGAGAAAATCATGCCATTAGTCATTCACTTAAGAAGTGTACCCAGTAATAGGGATACCATACTATGTATCTTGACGTGTGAAGGAGAAAGGCCAAAAGATAGGGTAAATAAAGTCAACTTCCTGGAAATAACTTCCCAATTGACAACTTAACGTATTTGTTTACTTAAGAAATAACGAATGCAATAAGAATTGAACAAATCATTCATATTATAAAGGTTAATTGATGCCTGTGGCTTCATGTTGTGTTAAAATTATCTCTGTAATACCGAAATGTTTGCTAGATTTATAAATATTATATAAGCACCTTAGAGACACTCAGCCTAATGGAATAAAATAACACAATATAACCCTAGTAGAGTTATACAGAGTTGACAAATTTCTTTCTCCAGTTATTCCTCTGAATCACTTAACGTTGTTGCAGTCGCACATCAATCAGATCGAATGGTGCTTTCCCGTGTTTAAATGCAAAGCTCAAATTTGGCTGCATGGGTGAAAATGCCAGACTGATACGTCTTTAAAGTGTAGCGTAAGGAAAAAGGTCATAATTAATGTAACATTAAAACTTGAATGAAGATGTTAGAAATGAGTTGTACAAACCATTTTCTGTTGAGTAATACATAAATTAAATGAACTATTAGAGAGTGAAAAAGTGTCTGGTGCATAATCATTTAAGAAAACAAGGAGAAGTAATTTTGTTATTGTAATTTGAGACGAAATATACATCAATTTTGAAATATCGCCAGTATTATTTTGTACTAAAAGGTGTATTCTACTACAATTAAAGTAATTACAAACCTACGTTCAAAGTAGGCACACCTACTGCTACCTAATTAGTCGCTCCAGTGTATAATATGCTGGCTTCCTGCTACTTTAGGGATGTGATGTAGAAGGAAAACTTTTAACTGTATATTTTTTATTTCACTTATATAATGACTGTTGCATGCATTATCTCGTTTAATAATACCATAAATTTTTTCATTATTGTCTGCCGCCAGCCCTTATTCTGTATCCGGGTGATAAAGCTAGAAAGTGTTGCATATCTACTTGTCTTGGTAAAGTTCAGACTCAACAGTGATTAAACGAAAAATAAACCACGCTTAAAGATAGCATATAATCTTGCCAATATCACTTCCCAGCACAAAATAAGCAGAGAAAAATTTCCCATCCTAAAATATGCAGTGTAAAAGTAGAATCGACATGCACATGGTCACACTATAGCGGTGGGGGATGGAAATAACATCCTTCAAATAACAAAAGATTCCCCTTAATAGCATGAAAAATACCGTAAGAAACAAGGTATGCCTTCTTCATTAGCATTAAGCGCATCCTTATAAGATATTTCAAAAATAGTTTATTGTGTTTTTCAAATGGTAAGAATTCCGATGTGCAACGAATATGATGCGTTTGGGAGCTCAGCGTTGACCGTTATATCAACTTTTTTATATTTTCCTCTCCATCGTATCATTGAGAATGCAAGTCTCTTTGGCGCTAGATTAAAGCAACTCAAACGGAATATTCCAATCTTCTTCTTCTTTAACTTCCCTAGTTGTACCACTACCGTGGTTTTAGGGGACGCTTATTCCCTTTTAAAGTCGGGGCTGAGGAACCAAAGCTTTGGATCCGATAGAGAACCATGATAGGTGATCAATCCAATGCCAAGTGTGAAGGTGAAGGAAGTGAAAGATTATATATAGAGCGAGATGAATGATAGGAAAGATGATGATGGAGCAATTGGTGGAATGCTGAAGTGGGTAACCGGAGGACACGGAGAAAACCCGTCCTAGCACTTGTCCACCACAAACCTCACTTTGCGGTCACCTGGGATCGAACCGAGCCCCCTTTTATAATAATTAACATTTCCAGTGTTAAGTCATCGTACAACTGTCAATATAACAATTGTCAACAGACTATTCGTCATTGTTACTGTCATCATTGTCTGAGATTTTCAAATTTATGATAAGCTCCAAAATTTTGTCAGGCGCAATTTCTTTTCAAAAGTCACTTTTCTGTAACTTTTCTTCATCATTCACGTAGTTTTTCCAGGCTTTTTGTGTCACCTTCTCAATATTTTCGTTAGGAAGTCGCTCAAGGGCAACCAGTTTATAAAAAGTTATTTCTGTTGGCAACCCCCTTGTTTTTGTCAGTTGCGTATTGGGAGTAATAAGGGCGCAGGTGGTTTACTTGAGTCCCATTAAAATTGCAAGCTGATCCAGGTGATACAATTTTTAGTGGTTATTAAACGGAATAACAACTGATCTGAACTCTAGGGTAAATAAAACTGCCACCGATTACGAAGTAATCATACAATATCATGTAACGACTCACATTTTTCAGATAGAATATTCTACAGGCTAACAGATGGGGAACTGTTTCTTCTCTCTTAATTGTAATAAATAATTATATACATAAATAATTACAATTGTCAATTGTGTACATTTAATTTCTGGGTAATTGCAAATATATATGTACACGCATTTCTAAAAACCAATAATAACTGTCATTACAGTGCTACCATGCGCCACTATAGTATCTTGGTGTCTTATTAATTGTGTTACGAAAACTATTTGAGCTAAATAATATGGAGTTTTACGGTTGTGTAGGAAACACTAATCCCTACCTTCCTCGTGGATCACTTTTTGCAAAAATTTGAATTTTTTCTTAGCGCATTAAGTGAAAAACAATCTGACAGCACCGCAGGACTCCCATTGATTGTGGTCTCGTTGTTGAAGGCAAATCTCATCCCATTTGAAAGTCAAAGTAGAGCCTTGCAAACACTGCGCTGCTGTGATCAACATTGGCAGTACTTGCTCTGTATAATTCAGTCCATTATTACGCCGAGCAAATTTTTTGGTAGCAATTCATTCAAGAGGTGCGACAACAGGCTTAAACTGCTGGCCCCGTAGCTCAGTCGGTGGAGCACCTGTCTGCTGTGCTAGGCGTCCCGGGTTCGATGCCCGACTAGTAGTGGGGATGAATCCCCATTTTCCCCAGTCTGGAAGTATGAATGAGAGTGCTAATGTGTGCGTGATCTAATGATACAACCCAACCTTCGATATGTTCCAAAGGAGAACGGCCGCCGATATGATCGTTGGAGTTAAAGGCGGAGTATAAATGGAACAAGGGAAAAAAGAGGCTTAATAAGTAATGTGTAACATTAAATTAAGCAGGATGTTCGGGAGTATCGATTTTCTGTACTGGGATTGCGGATGTTTATTCCTTATTTTACCTTTTATATTATTGCTGGCAATGGCTTTAAACCTGCAACATTCGCAGGTCTCTGACACATTCAGGTGTATCTGGTATCCTACGAATAATGCCTTTATGATCTCTTGAGGCGTGTACAATAACCTAGATGAGTAATGTTTGCCTTTACAACCCATTAGTGACTCAGTTGTTTCCACCTTGTTTACTACTCCAAGTAATGCGTTTTCCTGGACAGCATTATGAACACCAAATACTATATGGTGTGCCCTTCGAGTAGCTGTAATTTAATTTGTTATCCAATTTTGCTTCAACAACAAGGTATGCTTGATTTAAAAAAATGATGACAACAGCTGCTTTCAATAAGACAAAAGACAGAATTAATGGAATAACGAATAAATATCTGCATATCGTCACAGAGAATCCAAACTCCCCAATATCTCACTTAATTTGATGTTCAACACTAGTAACATGTATGCCATTTCTGCATAAATAATCCTACATTTTACGTATGAGAAGTCTCCCAAGTGTCCATAATTTAGTAACAGCACACAGTCATTAACTCAAATGCTCATAATCATAATCCAAAGAGACACTAAAACCTATGCACTTCTAATAAAAGTTAGCAACGACCTTACACAATCAAAAAGTAAAACAAGATAAACCACAAGAAAAACATCAAAAGCTCTGGAAATTATCTTTAAAATTGCCCCCTAGATAACAAATTAACACAAAATCCAATTCTGCACTAGTATTCAACGAAATATTAAACATTTTAAAGACATGGACACCGAAAGATGAAACCAAAATTTCCAAAAGTACACACCACAGACAAGTTCCAGAGCTGAACCGTTTCACTTCACAGCAACCAGCTATCAGACTAGGAGGCCAACGTGCAACCCAAACAAAATAAATCAGCGTTGTTTTCCCTCACATTACCTTATAAAGTTGACACAAGGTAAACATTTATCAGACAGAGCTCTTGTCCGAACCATTTGTATAACAACGTGATAACTTAGAAATCACTTCTAAATGAAATAACACAAAGAGAGGTTGCATTAACATTGTCTCTTATCTGTTGAATCCCAAGATAAAATTAAGACGTTTGTTTTATGTTTCATGTCAAAATATAATCAATTTGAAAGCACAACTTCTATATATGACTGTTTTTGTATTCCATAATAAAATTTCTAGAGATATGCATTTTATTTGCGGTTTTACATGGTGGCGCAAGAAATGTCATACACTGAAATTGTGTAATAAATATGTTAATTGCGGGTTGGCAACGCTGATATTATGTGACAATTAGCCGTAGTTCGTGCATGGTACAACAGATTGTCAATATCGCGCATGCGTGATTCCACCGCTTCAGTTTAGTAAAATGGCGGACAAAGGCCGGTTGACGTTAGAACAAAAAGTGAAAACTGTGGAGCGTAGCAGAGACGCAACGACGACACGAAGTCTCAGGAAATCCAAGAGACGAACTTCGGCCAAAATGGGTATCTCGCGTCGTTCGGTTCAAAGAATACTTCATGCTGACGTGAAATTTTTCCCATACAAACTGACAGTGTTGCACTAACTGACAAAACATAACAAGGTACGGCGATGACAGTTTGCGACTTCGGCTCTTGCAAATGATGCCGTGATTCGGCAGCGTCAATAGGCAGAATATCTGGTTTTGAGCACGAGAACCTCCTGGTGTTGTACACGAGATTTAAAATTACGGAGAAAATGTTAGTGTATGTGGTGCCATATCCAGCAATGGAATCATTGGGCCAATCTTCTTCAACGGCACAGTTAACAGTTCACGCTACTTAGACAAGTTGCAGAACAATTTTCTTCCCTAACTTTATGCAACAGGGTTACCATTGGAGGCTCAATGGTTTATGCAAAATGGAGCTCGTCCACATACAACAAACGTTTCTCTGGACCCTCTGCACCAACATTTCAGGCTCCGTGTGATGTTCCATCGATATCCTGAACGTTTTTATGGTGGTTCAATATGGCCCCACACATCCCGGTCACTAATCCCTGTGATTATTTCTTATGGGGATATTTGAAGGAGACAGTCTAGCGCAACAAACCACGCACTCTAATGCAACTGCAAGCGGCTATCACAAGATTTTTCCAGGGAACAACAGAAGACATGTGTCGTAGAGTGGTTGGAAGCGTCAGAGGTCGTCTCGAGGAGGTGGTACGTCAACAAGGTGGACATATTGAACATGTACTGCACGCTCACTGAGGATACACATTCTGATGATTAATGTAAAACAGATAATATTGACATGCTTTGGTTATTAAGTGTTATATAAACAATTTTCAATATATGCATTTCGTGCGCCACTCTGTATGTGTTATTCCTGAACAACCCAATACAGAGTCTCAATACATCAATTTTTGAAGATTTTCTCGGGTGCTTTAGTAGTACCTCTGTTCTATATCCAGTAGTACTTATGGGATGTTAGTTATACCATCCATAAACATGATACGAAATTAGAGATTCAGTAAATTTGATAGGAACATGGGGGTATATTTTAAAAGTGAATAAGAATATTTGTTGGTTTAACAGCTCACTAGAGGGAAAGCTATCATCGCATGCAGTCCTCTGGTTGACACTTGAAGGCTAAAGTGGCTTTCTTAGACCCTTCTTTAGTAACTTGTTCTTCTTCTTCGCTCCATGGTTTGGGCATATCGCCCGTTCCGGCTTCATAGATCTCTCCAGCGTTTCCTGGGTCGTCCTCTGTCTCTTCTTCCTTTTGGAATATAGTTTAGTACTGCATTTGGATATCTTCCATCCTCCATTCTTAATATATGTTCATGCCATTGTTGCCTTCGTTCTGATATTTTGTCATGGGTTGGTTCGAGTTCTAATTCCTTTCTAATATCCTTATTGCATATTTTGTCCAATATTGTACAATCTTTAACACTTCTTAAAAATTTCATTTCTGCAGTCTGTATTTTATTTAAATCCTTTTGTGTTGGCACCCAGGTTTCACTTCCATATAGTAAAGTTGGAATGGCCATTACCTTATACATTTTCATTTTTGTACCCCTTCTCACTCTGTTTTTAAAAGTTCTTTGGATTTTCCATTACATTGCCCGGAATTTATTTACTTCTTTTCTATATCAGCATTGTTTCTAAAACTTATGTTAAATCCTAAATATTTAAAACTCAGTATTTGTTCTAAAATCCTATTTCCTAAAACAATCTTTCATCTTACATCATAATTTCCTTTAAAATCAATAATTTCTGTTTTTTCTTCTGATATTTTAAAATTATTCTTTTGTACTCTATTATTTAGAACATACATTGATTTTTGCAGTTGAGTTTCATTCCGATGAATCAATATTTGGTCATCCGCCAACTGCACGGTATTAATATAAATATTTTGATTCCTGGGTCTACTAAAATCTTCCATTCATTTAGAATATCGTCCATATATATATATATATATATATATATATATATATATATATATATATATATATATATATATATATATATATATATATATATATATTAAAAAGAGTAGGTGATAAGCTACACCCTTGTCTTAATCCAGTATTGGTAGAAATTTCTTCTGTTAACCAGCCCCCCAGTATCAATTCTTATAGTTGTATTTGTGTATATGCCCTTTATTGCATTAATAATATTTGGTGGGTAACCCTTACTTTCTAATATTTCCCGCAGTATTGATCTATTTATTCTATCAAAAGCATTTTCCAGGTCAATGAGTGTGATATGTGTTTCCAAATTCTTTTCCCTTCGTTGTTCAATTATTTGATTAAGGACAAATACGTTACATGTACAGGATCGGCCTTTGCGGAATCCACTCTGTTCCTCTCCTATAAGGCATTCTGTAATAGTTTTCAGGCTATTATTTATTATTTTAGTATATATTTTGTAACTTGTGTTCATTAAACTTATCCCTCTATAATTTCCACAGTTTTTGCAATCTCTTTTTTTAATATATTTTTGATTAGAGCTATTGACTATGATTCAGGTAATTTACATGTTTGCCAAAAATTATTAATTAAAGGTAGTATACTTAATTTGCACATTATTCCACTGTATTCTATAAGTTCTCCGTTTATTCCATCTATTCCTGGTGCCTTTCGACTTTTAATAGTGATCAATACATTGTCTAATTCTGCAAATGTTATTGGGTTTTCTTCTTGTTGCTTTGCTTCTTCTTTTGAGATGTCTTCTTGTAAATCGTTTTCTGCATTACTAAAATACAGGTTAGTGTAGTGCGCTATGCATTTATCTTCAGATATTATATTTAATCTTGCTACATCTTTTTCGTTTTTATTTAAATGCATAATTAGTTTATATCCTATTGTTTGTCTCCCATGTATGTCATGCTCTACCTCACTTATAAATTTATCCCATGATTCTTCATGTGCTTGCCTTGTCATTCTTTTAGCTCCTTTTCTTTTCTCCTTGTATATCTCACATGCTTGATTTTTTTTTTCATAATTCTTTATTGTTTTCTTTAGTAACTGATGACCGTAATAAAAGACACAAAGGTTCACACGTGACAAAAGATCGACTTGAGTAGAGGAATTTTGGTGTGAATAACAGGGTCGCTTTAAGGGAATCTGACACAGCTGGACGATCCGTTCAGTAAGCAAGACGTATATCGGGAAAGTATTTGTTCCTGCGCAACTAACGAATGACATCTATCGCGTAATATGCACTTCATGTACAGTAACTCCAGACCGTAATAAAGGTTGGTTTCCATTAGTCGGCAACTTCGCGATTCATGTGATTATAACAAAGAGAAGCAGTCACTAAACGAGTCTTAAATTTGGATTCCAGTGTTACTAGTGTGATCCTTACTCCTGTATAAACACGTTTACCCTGAGATAAACCTCTTGCTCTAAACTGAGGCTAGACCGCGCATCGCTTCAACTGGCATAAGATTTCCCTTAGAGCGGTGACAGGCAGTAGAAAGAGCAAGAAAGAAATACGAGCAGGCAGTGCAAATATACCATATATGATGCCACCAGCTATCACTACTTTCACTCGTTATATGAATAGCAAAATCCTTAATTTGAGACAATATGTGTACATCTGGGGTGCTAAAATACAGTAATGTTTTCGACAGACATCCAATGAATGTAGTTTATCTCTCATTGACAATATAAGGTTCGTTTACAGATTGACAGCCTGTTCAAAGTTTGGATGTACCAAATTATTACAGTGACACTTAAAACACGTTGGCAGTCCCTTATCGTTAGACTGGTTCTAATTAGGATATTTTCTCTATTTCTTCGTTTTCAAATCCTCATAATTTTCATGTTCTTGAAGTGGGTAATCGCACATCATTACCAACAAATATATTAAAGCGTATTTCAATTACATCACAGGAGTCTGACTTCTTGTTTGGAATAGACCTCGGCATAGTTTTACTCATTTTATCCTTAAAAGTGTAATCCGCTTCATTTTGATGTCTGGTAGATACAGAACAATCGAAAATCGATTATGCAGATATCGCATTTCACCGCGCTACAAAGGCACCTGTTGCATGGTATGAAACCACAACATTCTGAAAGGACTACAAAAAAGGATGGGAATAATATTCCTGCACCCATAAATAACATGGCGTTAAGTAAAGCATGAGTTAACAAGCGAAAGAAAACTAAGCCCACCTCCACAGTATGCATCAGAGTATGCAATTTCTGCACAATAAAACTATTTTGTTAAATACCTGTTTAATGAAGATATGCATAATCTGTATTTTCCTTTGTGCATTAATCACCACCGCTCTGCACACTACATAGCAAGATATATAAAAGCGGAACGGCTGTTCTGATTGTGCAACAATGGGGAGTATGTATTTTTAGGAGCCCCCGAAACGAAGCAGAACAGCTCAAGTGGACCATAGAGGTCCTATTTCTTCTCATATGAACCCTATGGGAGAAGGATGAGGGTGACAAGCTTATTAGCTTACTGACGAGTGAAACTCAGCCTATAAAACCAGTAAAAGAGGCAGGAAGAATGACTCATTTCGTGGGTTTTCAGTTTGAACAATATATGATATCTAAAAAGCCTCATTTTATAGGATGGAGATATGTATGACAGTCGTATCAACCCATTTGGGAAGACTAACTAAGGGTCTTGGCTGTATAGCTAACCTTTCTGGTACTGGAGAGCATCCAGGCGTCCAGGCCCACCTGGCAGCTATTTCAACCAGTCTTGTGTCTCAGGAACCAAACTGTGCCATAGAGTCTTACCCGATCAGAAGAACTCTATAACGGGAGGGCATGAACATTCGGGCTAGTGTACTTCACAGAATGTCAGCAGCACTGCAGTTCTGCACCATTTTCATCATGGCCACTGAAGTGTTCGGAATTCCTTCCCAACAAAAAGGACTCCAGCAGAAGGTATCAACGTTCTTCTCGTAATATCGGAGTAAAAGTGATAAGACTACGCAGCAATCACACCAAGGCAGGCAAATGGGGCAGAACCCTCCCCTAGTGGAAATGATACAAAAGGTGATCCACGCTACGATGTTATACAAGCTTGTGTGAGCTAATGATTGTGCATAGAGTTGTTTGATACCGAGAAACCCTAGCCTAGAGCCCTAAGAGGCTCCAGGGTTATGATCACAAAGAGAGGCAGCGAAAACTCCAATTTACATCATGGTTCACATCGCTCATCCTCCAACTAGCTGCAACGTAACGAATGCAACAACCTGGCTATACAACCCTGACATTCAATTGGAGAATATGGTGACAGGAAATGCTCGTGGTAGAATCGGCGGTCCAAAGCGAATTATACATACTGAATCTCATATCTGATGCGTAACTTCCCTACAGAGCGCTGCTGTAGCTATTTTAGACGTTACATGGAAATTAAAATCAGTTGGTACGTTTATACTACCATACGAACTCGTGCGGATGCCTAATACTTTTGGTGGATAGGTGGACTAATTTGTCCCACTGCACAGAAGTTTAGAAACTACAAGATGATGCAGTCACTACGGATAAACCGCTGCTAACCGTGGCATTGAACACAGCATTCTATTGCCTGGCCTTCCTTCTCCCTTGTATGTAGATTTGTGGCTGTTCCTGGTCTCACAGTTGGCCACTATGCACATACCTCTGAGCAGGTCTGTGGCTTTCCTCTGCTTGCGGTAGCAGCCAAGCTTTGTGAGCCTTGGTGCCTCTTCACGTCGACTCGTCCGTGTGAAACAGCTGTAAAGTATTTGCTGTCCCATGTGGCAAGACCTTTCCTTTGATACTATTTCCGTATTTATCAGAATGCAGTAGTCAACATTCTGGTATATGCGTGTGAGGCGTGTGACACAGTCTTTAAGGTAACTTAGCTCGAATTCAGGTCACGGTCTAAGGGGTAAGACTTTCTGTGTACGTACTGATAACTTTTGACTGACGTGTCAGTGAGTTACGATGTTTTTAAGAATTCTGTGAGACCTTCGAAGGCAACTTTTTGATAAAGGCTGCTATTAATGACAAATTTAATGTAAATAATATATTCTTCTTCTGCTACTTATTATCATCATATAGATCATTATTACTGGACTATTTAATAAACAAATAAGTTAACATCGAAACAAATTAGTGAATTGAATTTTGCATTATTTACTCATACACTCTACTGATTAATACGTATCTTTGTCTCTCGTAACAATCTTCAACAATTTCAACTTTCTGGATTGATACACGGAGAGTCATACTAGCTTAAGCCATAATATTATTTAATTTTATGTTGATATGATTCCAGCAGAACGTAAAGGTAGATGAGCTTCCGAAATCGGGACAGATCACTGCGCTGGGGCTAAAGTGGTTGTTGTGTTTCAAAGACATCCCATAAAACAAATAAGGGAAGGACCTGAAAAGCGAAAAGATCTGATACAGAATGTGTATAAATAGACAGCACTCTGAAACACTTAAAATCTGTCCAAAGCCCGAATAATCCTGGAACCTGAAACCGTATTTCAGCTATAAGAAAATGGAAGTATATTTAATTGTGGGGATTACATCATGTACAATTATGTAAAATGAGAATATTGTAGCTCCCAAAATTGCAAACTTTATATGTAAGAATATTGTGAACTATGTACAAACATTTCTTCTTCCTTAGTTTATTATCGCTTATAAACTGTCTTTGGTAGCTCCAAGGCCAGATGTTTACTGCATTTGGCAATAAATACCTTTGTATTTTGGCTGATACCGAAATTAAAGGATTGCAATAAGTAAAGAATCGTGATGGACTTCAAAGAAATCTTGTATCTTTGTGAAACGCATGCACGTGCAATGGGTTGAGTCGTGTTACAAAAGACACGGAAGAAAGAGGTTTTCTTAGCAAGAATCCTAAATGAATGACACTTGACTCCTTTTGAATAGGTATTCTTCGGACCCTTATTAATGGCATAACCCGAGACTAATAATCACAATGAAAAAAAAAAAAACGTCACAAAGGGAATCTTTGTGTGAAAAGGCAGGGCTTCAGAAGTGAAAGTTATACGCCCACGCGCATCTGTGCCAAGTAAGGACACGCAGTCCGCGGCTTGGGGCTGATTAAGGCCGTTATCCGGTTCTGTCTTGGGCAAGGCTGACTAGAAGTGATGAGAGAAGATATTTTTCTGTTCATACGTAACGAATTAATTATTATCGAGTAATGAGCATTCCACCTACAGTAACTCTAAACAGTGATATATTGGTAATCCTTGGTCGACAACTTCGAGTTTGATGTAATGATAAAAAGAAGCAGTCATTAAACCAGTCTGAAACGGGCATTCCAGTGTCATTAGAACCATCCTTACTCATACATACCCACGCATACCCTGAGAGTACTTCATTGCTTTACCCTTGCGCTAACCACTATATGCAACGCGCCAACGTGGAACTCTTTGCTCGTCAACTTTTCCGCTACACGACAAGGGGTAAAAATCTATTGTCCCATGTGGTATGTACAGAGAACGCGGAGGAGTAGTACTAGCAATACAGCACAGCGAGGGAAGATCCCGTATCACGTGAGAAGGGAGTCCTGTAATGTATCAGAAAAACAAATAAAAATAATTTAGAGTAATATTATGACAGAACGACGCTTTCAAAAGCGGGAGAATATAGCTAATAGGGATAAAGGGTATTGAACTTAGGCTCAGAGTCTCCATTTTATGCAAGTAAGCCTGGAGAGATCGTAAGGGCAGTTATTCAGCAGAATTCGGAAGTCATTCATCAGTCTTAGCCCAAAATCATTATTGTGCTCCACGAAAAATTCGCTTGCCATAGAGTGATTCCGGCCTCTGTTAAGTGATATAACGGAGAAATAGAAAAGTGTAATGTTTAACAAGTTCCGACTCACGTCTAAGATAAGGAATAAGCAGTATAACTTTAAATTCCGCGAATATTTCGACAAACAGTAAATCAACTTGCCAGGAAAATGTTCAACATACTTTTACGGTAACTGAAGATGAAAATGAAAATACAACCGAATTACAGTAGTGAGATTAGGGTCAGTTTCATTACCTGCACTACCTTCTTGACCTGAAGTATAAGCTCTCATTTAAGCAGATATCCTTGTGTGCCCCACATAGAGGACGTGGATCTATTGAGACAGATCTGGACTAGAACATACGTCGTGAACGGGATTTGAACCTGAGACTTGAACGTCGAGCCAGCTTTCAGGTATCTGATATCACTGGTAACTACCGAAGCGCACCGACTAGCCCACGCCGTCACAAATCCGTTAAAGCAATGTGCTGCTGAAGACGACACTGTCATGAGGAAATCTTCAACAGACCGCAATTCTCATCGCACAATCGCAACAGGCAGACCACCGTTGCCTGGTCCTCCAAAGAGCACCATAATGAACATTATGGGTAGATTATGAACGGGGAAGTCCTGTATAAAGAGGAACCGACCCAATCATCTGCCGACCTCGGGAAACCATATGGATATTGGTGATAATTTAACACAGGACCTCAAAATGTAAGTCCCACAGGTTAATGCGAAGCCGCCTCTCTCGGTGGTAGTAGCAGGTATCCTGTTAGCCTTACCCAAATGATTGCTTTCAAATCAGAAGATAAGTAATACAAAGATTAGATGTTGCGGAAGTTTGTAGGTTGATGTGTGCTTTAACAAAAACTTCATATATCTTACACATTCCCGACTAAACGCTTGAGATAAACAGGTATGCGTGTGTGTCTGTGTGTGAGTGTGAGTGGGTGTGTGGGTGTAAATGGCTTAAAGCAAACAAAACATGGGTGGAACAGTAAATTTCTTCCAGCCATGCAGCAAGAAGATTTTAAAGAAAAATTTTACTCCACAATCTAGACTTTACATGCAAACTTTTTCGAAACGTTGCTTTTCTCTAAAATGACTCTTATGCTTAAAATACACAAGTTTCACATATTTTCTTGTCCAAAGTAGTTTATGCCTCTTGCAGTTCTGTTCGTTATGAATGACGTTTACATAACTGGTAAACCGTAAGATATTTACAAAAACTTACTATACAAGAAACGCAAACCTTGTTAAGGCAAGGCTGCAGTGAAAATTCCAATTTCCATAATAATAAAGCTGTCATTATGAAAATTTAGCTACATAATTGGAGTACAATTGCAACCAAACATAGTTAATTATTAATTTGCTTTTGTGAAAATATTGTAAAAATTACTCGCTATATAAAATGTTCTGCACGTCAAAATATTTGAGCTTTTAAGATGAATTTTTGTTTTGGGATAGAAAAGAGCAATTTTAAAAGACCCACATTCTTATTTTTTTGGAATATTCTTGTAACATTTGTTCTAAAATATTTTCCACGTGTTAGCTCTTCAAAATTTTGAAAATATTCACTTTTTTATTCGTTAACACCATATAATTTTCAAAACATGAGCATTAAAAATAAAATCAAATTGAAGTTTCGTAATTACATATTATAGATCTATCCTGTAAGTTTCAACAAGTTAAATGAAAAACTTTGACGCGTGAGGCATTTTGTATACTGAAAAGTGCTAGAAAAAGGTTTCTCAGAAAATTTATTTTAAAGTAATCATTGTTACTTTTAACGATTCTTAAAGGTATCTTTAAATTTGCACGTGATGGCCTAAAATAGTGCAAATTATAAAAATAGCATGTCATCTATTACTACACACCCTAAGCTGCCAAAAAAGAAATTTCCATGATTTTCAACATTTTCGGTGAATTTTCAGTGTAGCCTGGCCTTAAAGCACCAAATTATGTCAAATAAATCGTTTTGTGAAGCTAACCTTTTTATAGAGAATCGCTGTTACTGATTTGAATTTTCCAGTGGCTGGTCTATAAAGTCTGGGACTTATGTACTTAAGTGTTTTAAGTCGCCCTTAAGATTGTTTATCTAATGTGTACCCCGTATAGTGAGTGAGTGAGTGAGTGAGTGGGGTTTTAGGGCCCGTCGACATCAAGGTCATTTGGGCCCTAAGTCAATACTAAAAACCTAAAAGCTATAAAAATTTAGCTAAAACGTTAAAATATAATAAAAACATCACCTGTTAAAAGAACATTAAAAAACGACCTAAGGACTAATACTATAAAAACGCTAAAAGTAATAAATATAAAATACATGTCACACTTGTTTATTAAAACCTATTTTAAAAATAAACCGCAGTACCTTATCCACGGCCACTGGGTCGTCACCTAAAATACTGGGCAAGTTAGCTCCCAAGCCTATTGACTGGCGAACGCGGGCGTACTGCGGGCAATCAAGCAGTACGTGCCGCACCGTGAGGCGTACTCAACACGAGGCACACACAGGGGCCGGTTCCCCTCTTAGCAGATGGCCATGAGTTGCTCGTGTGTGCCCAATTCTTAGCCGGGTGAGTATCACCTCGGCTCGCCGGTTATCCCTGCAGGATGTTTGCCAGGGTTGTACGCTCTCCTTTATACCCCGGAGTTGTGTGCCTTCTAAAGCTGTCCAGGATTGCTGCCAAGCAGAGAGGAGATGGCGACGGAATAAACGTTGCACATCCTGGTATGGCACCGTAGATGTTAAACTCCGGGGCAAACGGCAAGCGGACTTAGCAGCCGCGTCCGCCTCCTCGTTCCCGGAAATGCCCACATGGCCTGGGGTCCAAGTAAAAACAAAATGGTATCCCCGACCGAGCATTTGCGAGATCTGGGCCTGTATTTTTAAAACAAGAGAGTGAGCGGCAGTGTGCTGTTTCAAGGCCTGAAGAGCACTGAGAGAGTCGGTGCAAACAATAAAAGAGCCAGGGGCTAACTTGCAAATAAAAAGGAGCATATAGTAAATGGCATACAGCTCTGCTGAGAAGACCGAAGTTGAGTCCAGAAGTCGAAATTTGTGAGCCTCGCCGTTAACGAAGAACGCGCAACCCGTAGCGTTACCTAACTGAGAACCGTCTGTAAAGACCGGAACATTGTTAGGGTAACGGCCCAGTAATTCGGCAAAAAGTTGTTGGAACACCGAATGTGGAGTAGCGAGTCCAGAATTGTTTGAAAGAGCGAGATTAAACTGCGCACGATTGAGCTGCCATGCAGGATAGGGGCAGATGGACGACCTCTCCACGCGAGGCATTCGGAGGCCATGCGAATGTAGTAGATCCCGAAATCTTACTCCCACGGGGCGTGTCTGAGAACCAGGGCGCATATAACGGTGGACTAAATCTGGACACAGAACTGGTTTAAAGCAAGGATGATTGGGATAACTTGCCAACTTCGAGACGTATGAGCAGAGTAAGAGCGAGCGACGAATATGCAGTGGGGGTTCGCCTGAGTCTGCATACAGGCAGTTGACTCGACTGGTGCGGAAAGCTCCTGTGGCAAGGCGGATGCCAGTATGATGTACGGTGTCTAAAAGGCGAAGTTTAGAGGCGGTCGCTGCGCCATAAATAAAACTGCCATAGTCCAGCTTGGACCGAACCAGAGAGCGGTACAACCTCAACATTACCGTGCGATCGCCCCCCCCAAGATGCTCCAGATAATACCTTCAGCACCCGAAGAGAACGATCGCAAGAGGCCCGAAGGTGACGAATGTGGTGCTCCCAATTGAGTTGTCGGTCCAAGTAGAGGCCCAAGAACTTCAGGTGCGAGACAAATGGCAGGGGTGTGCCGTTCAAATGAATATCAGGAGGCGGGTGAATACCTCGTAGGCGGTGAAAGTGGATACACTGCGTCTTCGCAGCTGAAAAACGGAAGCCGTTTTGAAGCGCCCAAGCTGCTAGCTGGGTGATGGTCAGCTGCAGTTGGCGCTCAATGTGATCTATGTTGGCAGACCTATAATAAACTGCGAAGTCGTCAACATAGAGGGATGATGGAATTCCACTTCTAACGGCACTAGTGATGCCGTTAATCGCTACCGCAAAAAGGGTGACGCTCAAAATCGACCCTTGAGGTACACCGTTCTCCTGTATCCGCTCCCGTGATATCGTGTTTCCTATGCGAACCCGAAAACGGCGAAGTTCTAAAAAGTTGCATAGGAATTCGGGTAGATGACCACGCATACCGAAACCATGTAGGTTACGGAGTATGCCGTACCGCCAGGTGGTGTCATAAGCCTTCTCCAGGTCGAGGAACACGCCCACGGCGTGCTGTTTCAGTAGAAACGCATCGGAAATATACCCCTCAAGGCGTGTTAGATTATCGACACTTGAGCGATGGCGACGAAAACCGCATTGCAAGTTGGACAGATGGTTATGTTTTTCTATCCACCAATTTAACCGAGCGTTTATCATCCGCTCGAAGGTCTTACAGATGACACTCGTCAGGCAAATGGGGCGTTAGCTAGATGGTAGCGTGCGGTCCTTTCCGGGTCGAGGGATGGGGATGACAATACCTTCTCGCCAGGAGGAAGGGAAAACCCGCTAATGCCAAATGCGGTTATAGATGTTTAAAAGGAAGCATAGCGCCTCAGATGGAAGATGTAGCAGCATCTGTCGGTGTACGTCATCGGGACCTGGAGAAGAATCCTTTGCTAACGCCAGAGAATGGGCGAGCTCGGCTGCGGTAAAAGGTTGGTTGTACGGCTCGGTGCAGTCACTATTGAAATTAAGTGGTACCCGCTCCGCCTTTTCCTTAATAGGCAGGAAGAGAGCGTCATAGCGGGCAGTTTGGCTCGTGGCAGCAAATGTGGTAGCTAGGGCTTCAGCTATATCCTGCTCGGTGGTGTACATGGAACCGTTGACGGCAAGGCCGGGAATTACCGTTCGGCGATACTTGCCATACATCCGCCGAACAGCTGACCATACTTGTTGGGTAGAGCTGCGCCGGGAAAGCGAAGACACATAGGCTTCCCAGGATTTACGTTTTGCGTTGCGCAGTATAAAGCGTGCCCTAGCGCGAGAACGTTTAAAGGCGACGAAGTTCCCTTCTGTCGGGTGCCGCTGAAAAACGCGCAAAGCACGTTTGCGTGCTTTGACAGCCAAACTGCATTCCTCAGACCACCACGGTACAGGGATACGACGTGGTGTAGATGAACCTCGAGGAATGCTGTATTCTGCTGCGAGCAGGATCGAGCAAGTAAAATATTCGACCATTTCATCGATGGTGTCGAAACCATCATCGATAAGGTTTATCAGGGAATGGAATTTTCCCCAATTAGCTTTGGAAATAATCTAGCGAGGATGTCGAGAAGGTACACATTGGCGGCCAGAAAAATGAATGTTAATGGGGTAATGATCACTGCCAAAGAAGTCGGAGAGTACTGACCACTCAAGTAGTGGTATTAATGACGGACTGCAGAAAGAAAGGTCTAGTACGGAATGTGTACCATAAGCGGATGATAGGAATGTCGGGTCTCCAGTATTTAGCAGAAGCAGGTCAGACTTATCGAAGACGTCCACGAGAAGGCATCCACGGGCGTCATCAGCGTCTGATCCCCAGAGCGTGTGCTTGGCATTGAAATCTCCCACAAGGAGTAGTGGTGAGGGGAGCTGAGCCAATAGAGCTTGAAGATCACGCTCTGGAACTATACTGAGCGGCGGCAGGTACCTGTTGCAGATGGTAAAACTGATGCTCTCCAGCTGTATCCGAACGGCCACAGCTTGCAATGCTGTGGTGAGAGGAACGTTGGCGGCTGAGATGTTAGGCGCCACTAAGGTAGCAACGCCACCGCTTGCACGCATACCTGCAAGAGAGTCGCTTCTAAATGCAGAGAAAGAGTGAAGGTGTAACGAGTATTGGGATGTAAGTGGGTTTCCTGGAGACAAATAATTGATGGTGACCGTTGAGAAACTAAATGTTGTAGGTCTTGAGCACGAGCTCGAAAACCATTGACATTCCACTGGATTATTTCCATAAAGAGTTTTTAGCGGGCCGTTTTAACCTTTTTCTTGACCTTGGCTGATTTGGGCCCTATGACTCGAAAATCGTTAGCGTCCTGTGACTCCGCTGATGTTCGGGAGTCAGAACTCCTACGGCTCGTAGAACAGGACCGAGATCTAATGGAAGGCGAGCGACTTCGCGATCTATGTTGTGGCCGGGATCGGTTTTTATCATTTACTACTGGATTGTTGTTACTCGGTGATGGCTTGGTGGCTGGAGTCTGTACGGCTGAAACAGAAGCTGTGCTGGTGGGTATACAAGCAGTCTGAGACGTGGGTTTAACGGCTAGAAAGTCAGTCTGCGTGGAGGCGTGGGCGACAGGGACGTGTTGAACAGCAACAGTGAAGTTGGGAGTACGGCGAGCTGCTGATGCATATCCAGTAGTAGTGGTAGCAGGCTTTAGTTGTTCAAAGCGCCGTCGTGCCTCTGGAAAAGTCAGGCGTTCTTTGACACGTAGCTCCTGAATGCTTTTCTCGTCCATGAATCTAGGACACTGTCGCGAGCTGGAGGGATGACTACCGCCACAGTTCACGCAGCAAGGTGTTCGACTGCAGTTTGGCTCTTCGTGTGTCGGTAGGCCACATTTCTCACCAAGTGCAGGGTTGGTACATGTGGTCTTAGTATGTCCGAACCGCTGACATTGGAAACAGCGCATGGGGTTCGGGACATACTGCCGGACGCTAGCACGTTCATATCCGCAATAGATGAATTCGGGTAACTTTGTCCCAGCAAAAGTTAGAAAAACCGTACGTAATGGGCACTCTTTGCCATCCTGTTTTCGTGTTAGCCGGTACGCCTGACAAACAAGTTGATGAGAGAGGCAACTTACAATTTCTTCATTTGCAAGACCGTCTAAGCTGGAGGTGGTGATTACTCCTCTGCAGGTGTTGAGTGTTTTGTGTGGGGCTACCCGGATCGGGTAGGAGCCCAACAAAGTCGCCTTTTGCAGTTTTCGAGACTGGTCTGCATTTGTGCTCTCCAAAAGTAGGGTGCCGTCTCGGAGGCGCGTCGCATTTTTAACAGGGCCACTGATCTTATCTAATTCTCGCTTTATGTAGAACGGACTTATATCTTTGAACGTTTTGCCATCACAAGCCAAGGTCATCACTAAAAATGGGTCAGTAAAGAAAGTTTTGCGCGGAGACATGATGATTTAGACCCCCATCCGGAACCGTCGGCGTCAGCCTGCCATCCGGGGGTTAAAGAAAAAAGACACCGAATCTTCACGGTCTGTGCCGTCATGGGGACCTCACCCATGACCGATCTCATTTGTACCTCAGAAAAGCTACCCTTCAATCTCCACTGCTTGTCCGTATGGGTAAACCGTTCACCACGCACACCCCGGCTTTATGCCCCTACCACAGGAATAACCGCCTGTGGTTCCCCACTTTAGGCCGCGCTGCGCATAAAGGGCACACGCGGATTCAGGGGACTTGTGGTTGATTACACCGGGGTTCCGTCAGCGGTAACACGTCCGGTCCGTGATACTAACCCAACGGCAAACACGGCCGTCGGGAGATTACCACAGACCGGGCCCTCAAGGAGCTACGTGGGTGTGCTTGACGGTGTGGACGGGCTCCGCACCTAAGGCTACACATAGGGGCAGTGCGAAGGGTCCGCTCAACCTTCACTTTTGAGACCTCCGGAGAGCACACATGTCGGAAGCCGCGCTGAAAACCGTGGGACAGAACCACGGAGATAGGAGAGATCCCTGCTGGTGAGACAGGAGTTATAAACCTAAGACCTTAAGTACTAATAATTATAATAAAAAACTAGAAGGGGAAGAAGGTGATGCATACTGATCAGCAGAAGCACATCGTGGCACAGTTGATGGAGGTGAAGGGGATGAAATGAGGGTGAGTGGCTAGGGACCCCGGATTCGCCAATCCCGTACCTACCGTAGTAGGTCCCTGGGGAAGAATACCAGAGCCTCTTCTGCCAGTTTTCGGGGTTACTGATGGGCCTTCTCGGCAGCCGTAGCGGTCGTGGGGTACACTAAGTCCCCACCGTACATCACCCCATCAGTCAGTCCCCTACTTCCTGTTGCACACCCCTCGGGACGAGGACCGCAGAGGTTGGATTTTGAGGGGCTGTGTACCCTGTATATGAGAGTGGCTAGTGATTACCGTGAAAAGTGCCCCTCAGTTTGAAAACTTAATAATATCATATTGGCACGTTGACTATGGTAGCTCAATGGTTAGGAGGAACCGGACGGAGACCGGGAGATCTGTGGTTCAACTCCGATCTATGGCATTGCGTTTTTAAATCTGACTCTACCTTTCAAACTTTGGCTTACACACGGCCAGTGTGAAAAAACGATTTCCATACTTTTCTGAATTAGAAAGTGTTTATTCACTCTTGTTTTCATGGCTATGACGATCATCTCTTATAATATTAGGGAGTTCTTTGCCATATTCTTGGCAGTTCCCGTAAACGTTAGTGTCACATGAGCGATGTTCTGTACATGCGCACGTTTAATGTAAACAGATATCCGATAGCCAGACACGTTATAGTTCACCATTTAACTTGGGGCTTCATGGTTAGCATTTCTCGTAAAATATAAAAAATGTCCCAAGACAGATTACACTTTACCAACAATGATGATCTAATATTGATGTGGGAAGTAATTCAACCAATCCATATTGTGGTCCAGCTGTATGGAAATAAAAGGTTACAAAGATGGTAGCTGCAGCTGGAAAAATATTTCCTTCCGTGCAGTAAAGGAGGTCATGGATCACCTTCTCAAGCTGTACCATCTACCTAAAAGGCCCACCCATTTCTTATAGGAGCTCCCTTTAATAACACAGCATGTGCATAGTACTGTAATTTATTTCAGTCAAGAAATGTTAGGTTAGCCAGATTCGTTAATAAGTGATCTTTATGTCTACATATTATCACGAAGCCGCTATCTAAGATCGCGCGGCCTGTTTACACAAACAGCCGGCAAATAAACAGACGGTTAGTGTATCACAGAGTTAAAGGACTTGCCGGCCCAGACAGGGTTTCACGCTTCTGGAAGGTGATAGAATGTTCGTATTACGTCATTAGATCCCTTGTTTATTCAGAAACATCTATTGATTGTACAGAACAGTTTCGAATTAGAATGAGGTATTTAAGGAAGTGACGAGTTGTGAAACAGGAGTGAGTAAACAGTAAACAGCTGAGAGTGTTGATGTTTTAAACTGAGCGCTGTTTGTTATTGTCATTGACCTTGGAAGATTTTGGTGTGTATGTGAGGTAATGTTGTTACGTGAGAATTTATCAGTGTGTGTGTCTACGCAAATAAATAACATTTAGAATTTCTACAAATTGGATTTTTAATTCTACGAACCCACAGCCACAATATTATATTCATCGTTGCATTTGCTATTGCTGATAAATATGAAGCAGATACGCAAAAAACTGCTTCCAAATCAGATCGGCTGTTTGTATATGCTGGACGCCGAAGATAAACCTAATATTTATCCATACGAACGATGCAAATTGTTTATTCAAACTTACCTCCAGCAGAATATCGTTCTTGTTACAATCCTAGGCGGTATATGTAAAGCTTCTACTAGACGTCGTAGAGTCATTTTATCAAAACGAAAATAGAGTCGGCATTCTTCATCTGTAAGTCGATTTAAATCTAGTCTCCGAATTGCCACGCCTTGTTGGGGAATATTTCTTTGTCTGTTAATATTACAAATTATCATATATTCCAATAGCTCATCATGAACGCCACCGAAAGCTGCGATATCAAGTAATTGCTCCATTTTGTGTTCTGTTTAACGTAACGTATCCAATGACTCCGCAACATACGCTACAGTAGGTATATACCGTATTCAAGCCACATGACAGTAGTCGATACCGTATCAGAAAACACGATGTAACAAAAACTCTCTATTCACCATCGCTTAAATGATTCCGTATTTCCCTAAATACCTAAGTGTTTATTTTAACTGCGTAGAATGTTCAGCATATTAGCAACCCCGGTGGTGTGCTGCAATGTCGTTCCCCAGCAGCTGTTTTGCGTGCCAGTAAATCTCGTAATGACACTTCTAAATTCTCGCATTCCCATTGTTCCTGTAAGAAAATATGTAATAAGACAACTTGTACAAATGCCCTTTATCATTTAATGTGGAGTGGGTAAAAAGAGTAAACGTTTAAGAGAAGGGATTTTACTAGAATAAAAAAGGTACGTGAATTCGGTACTTATGATTTACTTTGAGCTGGAAGTAAAAAATTCGTAATTGTAAATGCCGAACTGTGTCTGTAGCGTTTTTTTTCATACATCATTTCAGTGAACTTCAGCACATTTTCTCCGCCCCCCCCCCCCAACCACGACATTGGCAACAAGTAAGAATTTAAAGCAATAGCCGCATGCAAAAACCGTGTGTATACTTGGGTATTCTATGTTTTACTCGGAAGTCATTTTGTTTCGCTTTATTACCGTCAGGCTGGACTTCCTCCGTATGCAAATTGTGATTATTGATGCACGATACTCCGGCTATAATGCTGGGTTAAAATGAACATGGTAAAATCTCCGTTACAAAACACCACCCATGCATGCTAAACTAAGCAAGGTTTGACGTGCACCATATTACCAACATGCATAATCTTCAGAGCTTTGAATTGCAAATACCTAGCCACGAATAGCAAAACTATGGCTACCTAAAAATGAAGAAAATGTAGTGATTTTCAGATTCAGAATTAAGAATATTCAGCGTTAATCTGAACAATGAAGCTGAATAAGGAGACTAATATGCTTATAGAAAATTATATCAATAAAACCACGTAACTTTGAGGCCATCGTCTCTTCTACTTCATTCGCAATGAGTGAACACACTTCTAACTGGAGACACCTCCGATGAGGGTGATAGTGGCCTAGCGGACCTACGGATTTTACGTTGGACTCTAAAACACGTTGGGCCTTGGGATACTTAAACATGTGTTAGTCCGATTACAGGTTTGGATAGGGCGCCACCCAGTGCCGGGAATCGAACTGTTGAGCAATCCCAGGGATTTGGAAATTTCTTTGGTTTATATCAATAATAACTGACTCTTGGGGGTGACCAAAGTCTTCGACAGATACTTTTTTATTATCTACCTATTATCTGTGGTAGATGACGAAGCACATTTTTATAACGGAAGTTTTACATTGATGTTACAACAGATATACGCTCAATTTCTTCTCGCGCAGCAAGCCAGGTGAACAGACGCTTAGATTAAACATCTGTTGAGACCGGTGAAAGACCGCATTCCCTGTGAATGTGGTATACCATATATAGGACAAACTGAAAGGACCATCGCTACCAGAAGAATCGAAAATGAACGGAGCATTCGTTTAATGCAACCTGAGAAGTCTGGGCTGGCAGAGCATTGTTTTGATAACGACATAGAGTCAATTTTCTGGAGACGACTATCTTGGCAAAATGCAACAGTTACTGGGAGCGGAGAATTAAGGAGGCTTTGGGGATTTCCTCTGAAAGGAGCACGCTTAATCGTGATGCTGGATTTCAGTTCATCTCGTCTGGAAACCGGCCTTAAAACTGGAAATCCGTCGTTTTAAGAAGCAAATATCAATACAGTTTGATAATCAAGTTAAGTAGTTATGTTTCTTTTACCCAATTAATTTTCTACACTCACGCCATCTCCTCGCCTGGAATTTAACTTTCTGAAAACACTGCTTTCCGCCATAGGTATTGAGTAACGGCCCATCCAGAAGCACGAGAAATGAGCGCGCTTTACCACTAAAAGGACCCAGATGCCACTGTCTACTGCATAAAAACCTCAAGTGTTCTTCTAAACCCGAAGAAAAGAAATGTCCCTGATTGACTTGAACGACTTGTCAATCGGAAAATCCGTTTACAGAAATGTTTTCATTATTTACACACTTCGCTGTAAGCTTAGATAAATACAGAAGTGATGGTCACACATTTAAAAACGGGTCTCTACAAATTTTCCTTAAAATTGCCCCTTTTTTAAATTACCTCCAGGGCGAAAATGAATGGTTCTTAATAGTTAGAAAATGAAAAATGAAAAATGTGCATTAAATGATAACTGGGGAAGAGATATTTGTTTCACATATGTTTTGTATTTGTAGTAAATGTACTTTTTATGTAGGGACAAAAATTGCTTGTCTCTCATGATTATTCAGTTACGCAAAATTACTTTAAATTATTAAGCAATGAAGATGGCTTAACAGACCATTAAGAAAACTAAAGTGCTGTTATATTCAGTTATATTAACTTCCGGCACTTTGTTCTAACATGTTAAGGTGCAATTTTTTTAGAAAATAAAAACTAATGAGGTAGTTATTTCAGTATTATAGGTAATTCCAGACGGGAAAAATTTTTAAAATCTGGTGTTTTATTTGTTTGAGATGTTTAAAAGAAATATTCTGCCTAATATTCATCCGAAAACAATGGAATGTCATTATTTTCACTAAAGTGTGCAATACTGGAAAACCAAAGGGTATTGCGAGTAACTTTCTCATCAATCCCTTTACTTGGACACATAATATCTCACAACATAGTTTCCTTTCAAATATCCGACTTCCAGTTTGAGGCACTACCCTCAAGTAAGTGGTGCAGAAAGTAAACACCTTCAAGTTAAATTTAACGTTTCTATCATTTGCAAACTACCGACTCATCCCAAGCTTAAATAGGTAGCTTAAAATTAAACGAAAATTTAGCTGAACGAATAAGAGTCCTGCATAACATTATAGAGTAATCCCTAATGCATTGCTCAGAGAATTATGTTTGTAAAATGTATTTTACTTAAAAGTATAATCCTAATGATTAGAAGCTGCAAAAGTATAGGTGGCATAATAAGAACGCTATTTCGACCCTATATACGAGTATAGGATTCCTAATTTTAAAATTAATATTTTGATCCTGCATTTCCCCTCACCCTCTTATTTATGTGCCTTTTTAGCTCCTAAAGAACATCTTTGGATTTCAAATGACGAAAAATTGATATATGTGCATTTCCTTCCTCACCCATAATTCCAAATTCTGGAGAGAATATAACTCTGGCTAAAGGGAAATGCACATTCTGTAGCGGGGAATCGAATCCGGGATTTTATGATTTAACCTAGAATCTTAGACCACGGAGAGTGTAAACAAACCAAATTAGTGGTTTTCTCTCAGCCTTCAAGGTAAATACCGAAATGAATATTTAATACAAGAATCCAAAATTTCCCCTTAAGTCAAAACAATAACAAAACTGGAAATAAAAGTTAATAAGTGAATGTTCTACCGTCTATCTACGGAAGTCAAGCTAGCCAGACCTCTGGATGGTGCCTAGTGCCTTCTCTCCGACACAAGTAGAAATAATATGCAATTGCCTAACAGCCCACCTCGGTAGCGTGGCGGGAGCATGTCTGCCTCACGTTCAAGAGGTCCCGAGTTAGAATCTCGGTCAGGGTGAGTTACCTGGATAAGGTTCTTTCCAGGGTTTTCCCTTATCATGAAAGGCAAATTCGAGTAACTCTAAGTTCTATGGACCCTGGACACGTTTGAGCATCATTTCACATTCCATTCATCGTCCGATATGACTTAATGTTGGAGGATGTAAATTACGAAAGAAAGAAAAAACGTAACACTAAGGTCTCTGTGTACACGTGACAAAGTTGATATAGTTATGAGACCTAGAAGATAAACTATCTGGAATACACAAATACAACATAACACTCAAAACATTCGTCACGATATAACCAAATAGTTAAAGTAACATAAATACATTTGAAAAAAGCAGTTTTGTAAACCAAGTATTACTATAATTTTATAAACGGTTTCCTAAATATCCCTCTCACTCGGTTTCAGCTGGCTTTGTGTGATGTAAATTTTTCCAATTTTTTTTATTTCTCTGCGTTCTTGTTTCATGTCGAGATAAATTAACTGATAACTGTTGGCAATCTGAAAATCCTGGTCTGCGTTAGCTTGTTTTCCTTTAATTAATCAATTTACTATAACAACAGAATAGAATATTGGATTTTGTTGTCGAATGTATCAACCAAGTGAGATAAGCCTTTCACTGTTTAATTAGCATCCCGTACACTGCAAAACAAAATATATTTTTCTTAAAGCTTAAAGCATATTTTATTTAACCTCAGGTATTTTAAAGTTATTGGTTGGCTCAAATTTCCGTTAATAATTGTACCACAGTAACACTTCTGATTATCTCAATAATAAAAATATTGGACACTATGCAAAATTTGTATTGGCAGTTTACCTAGTAATATTAAAATAAAAATAGCATGCCCTTGTGTATTATGACTGTGTAACAAGATCCGAAGGGGGGACCTACCACCTCGACCTATAGAAGAACTTTCGTACCTATGCCCTTTACAGAGCGCTGCCCAATAGGTAGGGATACTAAGCGTTGTCATATTCGAGGAAAGGTGACAGCACAATGCAGTGTTCCTATACTCTCTCTACAGGAGAAAAGTCTCCGAGGGATGAGACGCAGGGGGGTTGGTGAAAGTTCCCACAGCCTCCCTGCACAGGTGTATGACACCCCATGTCAGTACACTTAAAGACCATTCAAAAACATTCTGACGGCTTCTACTTTTGTGAATGAAACCTCTCGGTTTTAATGTACAGAGTGAATAGGGCGAATGTTTTTTAACGCTCTGCTCCTTGTGTAGCAGGCGTTCTCTGCCACACACATTCGCTGTCCTTATCCCACTGTGTAACACAGGACATTCCTTAAAGGGACCTTCTTTGCGTTGCTGGACTATAATTGCTACAGATTGTAACTCGCAACTCGTAATATCGGTTCCTCTCTGCTGATTTTTGCATACCCCGGGACGCTAAGTGACTTCAACCGATCCGGAGAACGAGTATTTATAAACAAAAATCCCTACCGTGTACACAGACACTTTCATTTAATTTCTCTAGGTGCTGTCTAGCCACCAAGGGAACCACCGGAAAAATTACGGTTCAGGAAACTTGGCCAGAGGAATTTATTACTAAATCAGACTTCTGTAAATATAGATTACAATTTCAAACTGGGTAAATTATTTTATTTGTTATATATTAGCTGACCCGTCGAACTTCGTACCGCCATATATATATATATATATAAATTTATTTATTCTGCAATTGGGGGCGAAGTTGAAATATAACACAGATACAATTAAGTTAATCAATTTGAAGCTTTTTCTTGTGGTGCGTAAATATATAAAGCTAATGGTTTTCAGACGCGCGAACATGTGACGTATAATTGTCCATGACAGAAACAGGGAAACTCCAAGTTGATTCCTCGAACTTCCAACTACTAGTTTGCAATTTATTTATAGTCATCGCAAAGGCCAACCGCACCGGAAATTGTGGACGTTTGAAAGTAAATGGTAAATCCGTTGGGATCATCGGAATACGCGAAATCAAGATATCCTCTCCTTTGTAGTTTCCCTTAATAATTGTTGCCTGATGACGTTATTCATTAAATTTGTCACACTTAGTCTCGCTCCATTGCACAGTCGTGGTTGGTTAATCTTACGCAGCATGATTATAACTGGTCCTACTTTTAATTTTAAAATGTGAGATCGGAGTCCGGGCAATTCTAAAACTCTATGGGATAGTTGACGACTCATCCTGGTTATAACTGTGTAAACTGATTTGTACGAAACCAACTCCCCCGGAAGAAACGGACACTTTAGAACTCAATTCTGACATAGGAACACGGCTATTAGCATTAACTGCGTCTCGCTGCTCATCAGTGACGTAGCTAGTCGTACATTTGACCTAAGTCAGGTCGTCTTCTCCTTAGCATATTGAAATGTTTCCGCGACCTTCACAAAGTCACAAAGGAATTCAACTAATTTTATGTCAATTTAATTCACATTCACGAATACACAAACACAAATTATAAAGAAGTTCTCCAAGGATTCACCAATATTTGACAATTGTCTATGGTCAAATATATATAGTCTTATAGCGCATTCAGAAATTAATTTTGTGACTAATCTTCCACAGGTATGTAATCATGCTCTTGATAACAAACGACACGCGTGATTTAATAAAATATGGTAAATTACATATCTTTGAAGATTTTGGCCAACAGTGGAATATTTTTCTACTTTGTAATGCTTTTGGTTCTCTAAAACAGAAGATGTGTGTGTTCCGTGAAGTTTGCATGTTTACTTTTATATTTAGATAATAACCTGTTCATTATCACTTCTTGTTTATTTTCTCGCCTTTTAAACCTTCCATGCACTTACACAAATGTTTCAAATCAAAATTATACAGATTGTTTCGGCCGTTCTCGTGTTTTTTGAGAGATTAACAAAGGTATATTCATTTATATGTACTTGTCTATATGACTAAAGTAGGGCTTTTATATGTTTAGTTAAAGAATTCTACGCATAGTTTTATTTACAAATGATGTATTCTATAATATATAATATACTAATTATAATAATGTAATAATATAATAATTTATTTTATTATTATATATTATTAATATATTAATTATATATTAATTAACCATCCGCCGGTCACAGTGCATCCAGAAAGTGGCAGCCGTCCTTCTTTGTGGCTCCGATTTTACGTTTTTGGCTTTAAAATGCCACGGCTGTCATTACCGTCTTGGCTGATCTATTATTGCTGGTATTTTAATAATCCGTTATAATTGGGGTTACCGAGGTTCGAATTTCAGCATTTGCCTCTACTGGAGCCACGCGACCGAACCCGTCCATTCTTCCTACAGTGCCTGGAACGCAGGAGAGAGGTTGTCTAAGCAACCCAAATGATTTACAATTAGTCGTCCATTCACTCGGAGCGACAATGTCGATGTAGGGCAACTAACGGAACAAAATGAAGATGTCTTGATACAGATACAGGTGATCTTCCGCCTGAGACAAGAGAACAAAGTTCTGACAGAGGAACGTGACACAGAAGTTGAACCTATTGAGATGCCTTATTCTAGTTAGAAAGGGATGAAAATACAAAGTGGAGAAAGCATCGTGAACCCAGAGTGGCATGTAGAACAAGTTCACATAACCTATAGGAGGTGCAAAAATTATCTTTGCAACGCGGTAGAATGATATGCTATGAATGCTTTACGAGTTTGCGGTTGGAGAAAAGGATAGTATATAATAGGAAAATGGAGAGGAAAAAGGAGAAAAATAACTTGAATGTATCTGATTTATTTTTATGTAATGAGATTTTTTATTCTTGAATACTATATTTGTGCATTTTCTGTATTTTAATACTACACTGTCGTATCTGTTAATCTCACTGATGATGATATATAAGGGCGCTCAACTACGGCGGTCATCGGCACCCTTTAAAAAACTAGCCATGGCAGAAGCCAGATATAAAACTTTCTAAAAACTATACAAGTGTAACAAAACCTATTAAAATTACACGTACATAAAAAAACAATCAAACCCTACTAAAAGTTTCGTTCACTAAATCCTAAACTCTAAACTAGAAAAGAATCTAAAAAGAATCTAATCGTCTCCACGCACGGCCTACACATGGGTGGGCCTGTTGACCGTCTCCCTCAGCCACGATGAGGGAGACTGTTGACTCGGGACCCCGGGTGCACCAAACCCGTACCTATCGAAGTAGGCTCCTGGGTGGACTGTTAATCTCACTTTAGCATTATTAGGATAAAAACAAAAATAAGTAAACTTGAACGAAGCTTTTTGAAAACAATGAAATAAATTCACAAAATTTAACAAAACTAGTTAAAAAGCAAATGTCGCCTACTACATACCACGCGACCGAGCGAGTAGAAACGAAGGTGCGACCGATGTAGCGTTTGTTTTTGTAATTTACATCCTCCAACGTTAAGTCATATCGGACGGTGAATGAATTGGATGAAATGATGCTCAAATGAGTCCAGGGTCCATGGAGCTTAGAGATACCCGACATTCGTCTTGAAGGATAAGGGAAAACCCCGGAATAAACCTTATCCAGTTAATTCACCCTGACCGAGATTCGAACTCGGGACTTCTTGAACGTGAGGCAGACATGCTACCATCTACGCTACCGAGGTGGCGATGAAGCGTTAATACCACATTTGCTTACAAAATACTTTAAATTTTATTGCACTATGACAAAACACATTCTTAGGCAATTTTAAAAATATTTTCGCTATCTATGTGCTAGGCATAATATATCACACCGTTTATATTTTTCTATCAAATAAAGGATATTTCACACGCTACTCATACACAATTTAAGATGCTCTCATCAACATGCTCTCATCATCATGTCAAGCGTCTGATATTTTAAGAAAAATATTGTAGCACTTTTAAGAAAAACAAAGTCATATCAACGAAATATAGTTAGTATCAGATAAAATAACTCAGATTCTTTTGATTTGTTTATATTATGTTTAGAGTAAAATATATATGATTACAATAACCCCGAATTAGATTGTTCTACGGTATCTTTGAATGGTCTCACTCGTTAGATCCGGGTTTCGGATCCCCCTATTTTTATTAAAATATATATGTATGTTTATAAATATATATTTTTCTTTTCCTTATTTAGCCGTTTTTTATTGTTTTCGTTTAATTACCTATCTGTTTTCTGTAGTTTCACACACATACACTATACACATAAACACCCATGCCCAGGGCGGGACTCGAACACGCGACCCTCTACGCGGTGGAACGCTACAGACATACGTTCTAACGACCATGGCTACGAGGGCCGGCAGATAGGGAGTATAGACCACAGGCAGTCAGGACAGAGAACGCGTGGAAGTTCTTAACCATTGTAGGTTCGTCCCAGAAACACCCGTCAATCAAGCAGCCTCCTAGTGTCCATGGGGACAATATGTTGAGCAAATATTCATGCATGTTCGACACTACCACACGCCACGTAACCTACCTTTGAATGCCCACTCTGGTCGGTAGGCTAATTCCCTTTTATTATCTACGACTTCCATTCAACCATTTCCCCTCCAATTTCTTCCTTCACATACTTTGTGTTTGCTTCTAGGTTTCGTGGGGTGTGGTAGTGTCGAACATGCTTAAATATTTGCTCAACATATTGCTCCCCATGGACACTAGGAGGCTGCTTGATTGACGGTTGTTTCTGGGACGAACCTACAATGGTTAAGAACTTCCACGCGTTCTCTGTCCTGACTGCCTGTGGTCTATACTCCCTATGGTTGCTTCACGTCATCTCTTCCTCTTGGAGATGATAGTCTAATGGACTATATATCTGACACCTAAGTGCACCCATCCTTTATATAATTCACGCCTATAATTGCCACACTGAAAAGTTAAGTCAGCCTAGTAAATACACAAGTGGAGTTACGCTTGCAAAACACGCAGCCCAAACAAGAGAGCAAATTATTTCTCTCCCAATTCTGTGTAATTTCTCTCCTTTCATCTCACCAGGTTTCCCGAAAAGCTACCTGACTACATACGAGTTAAAAGCCTGTCCAGTGCTATGTTTTTTTCAGGGCTAAAGCCGTGATTGCGTTGCAATTTAATGAGTTAATTCTATTTTCCTACAACGGCACAAATTCCAATATCGAAAAACTGTTGAATAACAACACAGTTGAAAATTCACGTCGAAAGCACGGCTATTTAATATCATATTATACCTTATGTGCTTCAGTTCACTTAGTAAGGATTTGAAATTCTAAATATTTATTTAATATTTATTTTAAAGCACCTATTAACAAGCGCATTCATCTTAAAAATCCTAACAGGGGTATCCCATAGGTATGAAAGTGTTGCAAAATAAATTTAGTTACGCTGACCTGTATCACAGTAGACGGAACACCTGCCTGCTGTGTAAAGGGTCCTATGTTCCACTTCTGGCTGAGATGTGTGAATTCTTCTCCAGCTGGATTATTCCCTATTCTCCATAGAGTCTGTACATGTTACTGGGTGTATGAATGTCTGTGTGATGTAATGTATAAAATCCTAGAGATCCAGAATCCATTATAATTGAATTAAAACCACTGCCTATAGGCAGTATGTTCTAAAGGAAATGCCAGTGATATTACCATGCAGTTAAAGTGGGATATAAATGGAGTCAAGGAACAAATATACTTGCATCGCTTTTCAAGTGTTTTACAACAAATTACTGGTTCAAATTCCTTTGATAACGCTGATCTTATATTTAGAAATGCCATGACAAGATATAATGGAAAAAAAGTTATAGAAGTTTGGATGAGTAGAGCTCTCCGTGCGGTTGCTCTAAACTACTGAGCCACTATAGCCAGCATGCCGACATGACATTAAATTCTCCAACTGACTCATATGCTTTTCCAGTAGAACACTAGGGGTTCTCATATACAATGAGACTTACTAATTACTCTGCTGTAAGTACTAAAGTCCCTTAATAGTAAGTCGCCACAAGAAATGCGTGTCTCATAGCATATGAAAACCCCTAGTGGTCTACCGGGAAACATACGAGTCAGTTGGAGAATTTAATGGCATGTTGGCCATAATAGATCAGTGGTTTTGAGTAACCGCACGGAGAGCGGGAGTTCCGTGGTTCAAATCACGGCTAGGGCATTGAATTTTTCAGTCTGGCTTTACTCATCCAAATTTTAGCCTGCACACGGCTACAGTGAAAGAAATTATTATTTCCATCAAAGTTCTAAAAAGGATTGGAACATCTGTAATAATCTATTTAAAGGTATATTCAAGCACCATAAAGTTTTAGTTTGTACTTTTGGTAATACGGGGTGTATGAAACTCCAAAAGACATTGTTCCATTGGATTAAACAAATACAAAAAGCAATAGCATTTCGCAATTTCTAGGTTAAAAAACCTGACTAAATTACAAATCCTATGACAATCTTGCGCTCTTTGGGCTCTGGAAAGCTGCCGCTGTATATCCATCTAAATTCTATTTTCGTCGACCGAGGTAATAATTGCGAGTAAGCAGAGATGGGACGATAAAGCAACAGACCTCACTTTAGAGAATGAATTAAACACATAAATCACTCAGTTATTTCGAATACATGAGCTCATTGCAATTTTCCGTGTTTATTTTCTTATGTGAACACCGTGTGGCATCTTTACAGTGCCTTTGATCAAATATTTACATGACTAAAAATAAAACCTTCAAGTAGAATGCTCTACTTCATTCTTATCACAAAATATATTCGCAAAAGATTAGTTACTAACGATAAAGGACTGAATTAAGATCTTCCTGACCCCCTTTAGGAATTATTTCTTTTTATGCTTTTCAACTTCCATTTCTAAAAACAACCGTATTTTTAGCTTCAGGTCAGTAATTGTACGCTGTTTCGCTGGGCAGGGTTTCGTTGTTCGGACGAATACTTCGAATAGCGTTTAGGGAGGACTTACCGAAGAGAGGTGACATTACGTTTACCGCTGTTTCTATATTCCAATAGTACAAAATAATTTTAAGGAGAATAACGACAAAAGTATTTTCGTAGTTGACACGAGGACTACAATATTTTAATATGGCATTTGTAGCCATTCCAGGATCATTAAGAACCACTGTACTTTTTTTATTTTATTTTAATATCCTCCTACGTGAACCCTGTCATGTGACGTATGAAATGGGGGAATGATATTCTGCTGAACCCTGGTTTCATAGAAGTTAATTTTATTCATGTTCATCTTTCAGAATAAGGGAAAATCCGGGAAAAAATGTATGCAGAGAATTCATCCTGATTGAGATTCGATCCCTGGAGCCCTTGAATACAAGGCAAATTAACACCATACCACATACACAGGCTCATCATTTGTGTGTTACGGGTTGTCCAATTTAAAAATCTGCTCAAATTCATCCTAAGCGAGTATCGATCTCGGAGATCTTGAATGTAAGGCAAACAGACTATCACCGCGCCACAGAGGCGGGCTTATCATTATTGTTTTAGGGGTTGCCCAATCTAAAAATCTGCTCAAATTCATCCTAAGCGAGATTCGATCTCGGAGATCTGGAATATAAGGCAAACAGACTACCACAGCGCCACAGAGGCGGGCTTATCATTATTGTTTTAGGGGTTGCCCAATCTAAAAATCTGCTCAAATTCATCCTAAGCGAGATTCGATCTCGGAGATCTGGAATGTAAGGCAAACAGACTACCACAGCGCCACAGAGGCGGGCTTATCATTATTGTTTTAGGGGTTGCCCAATCTAAAAATCTGCTCAAATTCATCCTAAGCGAGATTCGATCTCGGAGATCTTGAATGTAAGGCAAACAGACTACCACAACGCTATAGAGGCGGGCTTATCATTTTTGTTTTAGGGATTCTCCAATCTAAAAAGCTGCTCAAATTTATCCTAAGCGAGATTCGACCTCGGAGATCTTGAATGTAAGACGGACTACCAACGCTCCACAGAGGCGGTCTTATCATTTGTGTTTTAGGGGTTGTCCAAACTAAAAATCTGCTCAAATTCATCCTAAGCGAGATTCGATCTCGAAAATCTTGAATGTAAGGCAAGCAGACTACCACCGCGCCACAGAGGCGGGCTTATCATTTGTGTTTTAGGGGTTCTCCAATCTAAAATGCTGCTCAAATTCATTCTATGCGAGATTCGACCTCGGAGATCTTGAATGTAAGACAAACAGACTACCACAGCGCTATAAAGGCGGGCACATCATTTGTGTCTTAGGGGTTGGGCAACCCAAAATATTGCTCAAAATACTTCGACACCGAAAAGCTCTGCTATTCTCAAGAGATGCAAGATTTCATACAAATCCAAATTTAAAATAGTAAATTATTAACAGACTATAAAATATAACGACACTGAGGTATTAGAGAGTAAACTTCTGGAACAATATAATACATGCTTGCTAAAGTGGCTTTGACAAGCCTTTGAGGATATTAAGAGCAGACAGCTGAACTTGGACACCGATGGGACAGAGACAGATGTCTCAGTCTGACTTTGTTATAGAGTATTTGACATTTTTATAATATGAGAGGGGTCCCGTCGCGTTGCTGTTCGGCTTAAAACTCGTGGGTGTATCAAATTGTGTGCAATCGTCTACCTGAAAGTAACATGAATTACACTTCAAGTATTTATGCTTTATCTCCGTCATATGAACGAACATAACTTCACGTATTTCAGTCTATATTTATGTAAAAACCACAGGAGATTTACTTATGGGACTTCTATAAAATATATTGTACTGTACTGTAATACTAAATCTCCTACCATAAATACATATGATAAAGAAGAAACGGTACAATAAATGTTTAGGTCAATGAATGATAAAAAGGTTAGTACTTCTTTATGAATAACAGAGGCACGCTTATATGCGTTGTGAACCTGTCAGATAGAATAAAAGTATTTAGATTTTAAAAAATACACAAGTATATCATTTTGTGTGGAAAATGTGTATATTTATTATTCATAAATTAATTACCATATAAATTATATCCCTGAAACAACCTATCCAATCAAGGTAAGTGCGCACTGATAATTGCCGACATTTTATATTGACACATTTCGAAGCGTGGGATAATATGTCCAGAAACGCGTTGCCACTCCCTCTCCCTTATTGATTATGACAACTCAAGCATAGCAAACAAATACCTGTGGTACTACATGGCAAAGCGAGAAGGCGTATCGGAGAAAATTAGTAACACAGAGATGTTTACCTAAGCTTATCGCACATACTCGGTGAGTCCAGTGTAGGTATGTATACTCTGTTCATATATAATGATGTCTTCTGGACAGCAACGTGTCATACATCGGCCGGCGCAAGAAATCATATCATATAGACACATGCAGCTCCCAATCGCTCTATTTGTGTTTCGTAACTTACTGTACATCAACCTACTAATATTCCACTCCTCTAATCGCCCAAAGAAGCCCCGATAAGAAACGATCACAGCGCTTGTCACCTGAAGGTCAATACGCCTCAACGCTCTGTCGGTAAATATAGTTACACATAACCTATTTCACTGCCTAGTCACGGAGTATAAAATGTGCTGTGTTTCTTCCTGCAAAATAACTCCTATTGTATTGTGTATTCAGCCACTAAATGCAGATGATCACAGAAGTCATTAGGATTAGGATTACTACGGAGGGGATTCGGCACTACGACCACTTGATCTATTGTATCTATACCTCCAAGTAGGGCATCCACTGGAGGAAGGATGAGGTGAGAGGAGACAAAGAACGGCCGTACCAAAGAGCTATGACAGTGTAGAGGCAAGGTTCCCTAAATTTTACTTAGATGGAATCCTCCCCCGGTAGGGTAGGATAACGATCATCCTCATGAATATCCCGCCGTACTGTGGTTTGGAAGCGGTCCCAGCAGTCGGTTCGGAGACCGGCAGCCACCTACCGGAGGAGGAAGTGGTTCACTCAGAGCATATCATACTGCCATGCACTACCCACGGAAGACATACTAAATATAATTCATTTATCTATCATATTTGATTAAACGGTAATTAACTATTACATATCTATGTAGAATTTATCATTCCAGTAACCTCCTTTGGAATTTACGTATATGACGTTTCTGAATTCCTAAACAACATATTTACTTAAGGAATAACATTGTCCGGATATTTTATCTTTAGGTTGCAATAAAATTCAAGCTGAGGTGTGACGCGGTCCTTGCCCGATAGGTACCTCGTTGAGCCCTCCCGGTACTCAACACCTCATATGAGAAGATAGGTGATGGGTGAGGATTACGAATGGGAGGTTCCAACAGGTCGGGGATTTTCTCAGGGTATATCTGCATGAATTATCTCTTTTGAGTTTCAGGGGGTGGGTGCGTCCGGACAGGGTATGGGTATTATCATATAGAAGACACCACGACCGTTGAATGTCAAATTTATTGATATACGTAGTCCTCTCCACTCGTCACCGTTATCTTGATGTTACGTATGTATCTGTGTACGCATTGTTTGTGAACGTCGAGGGCATTACTTTGTACATTCACGTACACGGACTTTGATGAATTTTCAGTACTCGTGTCCCCTATCACTCGCCGAAACAGAGTATTCGCGAACACGGACTTTGATGAATTTTCATTACTAGTCGCCCCCTTCACTCGCCGAAACAGAGTGATTTTCCTAGCGACGATCAAACGTCGCCATTGCCCAAATTTCCCCTTCCTTTCGCCAAACTTTGGACACTTTCGAGGTCATGTGACCGGTTACTTGTTTCTCGTGTCTGAAACGTGTATTCTATGCGATTTTCACTTTCCCACAGTCAAGCTAATTAATGCATAAACACGTCTAAAAATGTGTAACTTAAATCCCGGTGCCTATTCTATCATGACGTAGGATGTGCAGACCAAGACCTGGCTGGGGAGGAGGGTCTAACCTTGGACAATGCCACCTTTGTCGGCAAGCAGCACAATGAAAGTACCTGCGAAGGTGTTCATTCACCTCGCTGTTTGGGTTCTCGTGCTTTCGATAACATATATCGGGATTGTTATGACAATGTTATCCCTAACAGGGACGGTATCAGGTGTTGTCTTGTTAGACTATAAATCATGCACAGTAGATCTGTTTAATGAAAATTATCCCAACTAGCACACCTTCATAAAAGCCCCACCTGTATATTAACAAAAGCGACAGGTGTTTAAATTTTCCCCCTTAAGACCTCAGCAAAGGGATGTTTTAGTTTTATGTCATAGTTAATTACTCCAAAAATTTCTGCACATTATGGTGCGTTTGGCGAATTTGTTTTAGCATACGTTGCGAGATTCTCATTTTGCTAAAGTGCATTGATAGTAAATTTTAAGAGATATTTTATTAAAATTATGTATTTCTAAGTGTTTATATAGCAAATTTTTAGTGCCTATTTAAGTGCCTATTTTGCCCATTCTTAGTGCTTTTTGCCTGCCTATTTCACACATTTTTGGTGCCTATCAATCCGCTCCCTAATTATTAATGTAGAATAAGTTTTACTACTGCTACCAATACTGTTCTGGAGTCGTAATACACATCTTGGTTTTGTATAGCTTGATCAGAGCACCAATTCCTCTCCAGAAGTATGTAAATTTTACACTTAACTAAACACTAATTCAATATACATTTGTTATCAAACGTTTGCAAAATATTAGTAGTACACGGCATTGTTGGTCCTGCGTCATAATATATGAGCATTCAAGCTTAGGAACTGAATAAGTTATTGGAGAAACTCGCAGATACAAATCTCACACTGCAGGTTGTATATAAGGACGGCCTCTCTGTGTATTGAGCGGGGAGGTCCGATGCTACAGGGTTATATAGACTCACTTATTCGAGTCTCCAACTAGCAGAACACCCAGCCACGGTGTAAGAAGTGGTACAACCCATGTAGCGACCATGACTTCCCCTTTTGTATTATTCTACAATAATCTACCACTAAGATATCAATTATTATTGGAAACTCTACCGTGAACAAATGATATTGGGGATAAAATATAACTTGTAAAACTATTTTATATTGCTTACGAGAAGTGAAATTAAGAAAGAACTCCAATAAATCAATTTTTGTATCATAGTCATACCATGGATTTAATCTTGATAATCGAAACACCAATAAAAGGAATGTTATTTAGCGGTCATGTTAGGTATAAATTTTACTGAGCTATTCCTACATTAAAATTTGCAATCTATTATCTTAACTTTCAGTTGAGGAGGAAAGTTATAATGGCAGTAAGAGATGAAACCATTGTTTAAAGATGGCTCCAAACAAGAGCTCCTTGTTAACTTTAAAATGTTAATTAAAATTTAATAAATGCTAGAGTATTAATTGGTAAAACAAAAGAGAAACGTAGTTGAAGATTTGAAATATATTACATAACTGTTTCGAAAAGTGATCGTGAAAAATCTTTAACTATAGAGACGGAGAAAAGCTTAGATCCTATAGAAACCTTTTTACTGATGTAGAATGTGTAAACTGTATATAACTACATCTTCAGAAGTAAAGGAAATCTTGTATCATGAATAAAGGTGAGATAAGACACCGATCGCAGACCAAAACTGAGAACCTAAAGATCAATGCTTACCGAATGTTGCTAGGCTGGGAAAATAAGAAAAATTCAAAATAATATCAGCAAATATTTAGCAAATTGGCATCATAAGTGAAAAAATACAACTATCCAGCAAATTTATCTACTAACGTGGCACAATGAATTGTAAGAAACAGCCCTTAACAGAGTGGAACAAAAAATAAACAAACAAACATAAGGGATGTGGATCATCCTTCTTCTTAATTTTGCCACCCTGGATTATCGACGTGTACCCATAAGGGTGTATAAATTTATAGAGAGAAATTCATGGAAATCCAATATAAAAGTGGAAGTTCGTTTTTAAATTCAACCTCAAAACTTCACATGGGTTTCATATCAGCCTTTTTAAAAGAAAAATAAAGAAAGCATTCTTGTTCGCTAATATTATTTAAGGCAATACACAGTAATCCTTCAGTATGATTCCAGAATTGACTGTTCATTAATGTGGTGGAAAATGACATCCTTCATAAACAGTATTAAAATGGGGCGAGACCAATCATGGCAGAAATCATTGAGACTCTAACTCCTAAAAGGGAAATCAACAGTTCAAACTCCATCCAGACTGAGCTACCTGATTTGGGTTTTAGTTTCCTATATTTTTCCTTAGTTTCATAACTGAAAACTGCAGGATAGTCCTAAGCTTAATTCTGGAACACTTCCTTTCCACAATTACGTTCACAAATGTTTCATTGCATAACACATTCACCGACCAAGTTTCTTGTGTGCGAGGAATCATCACTAACTACGGCGATGAAAATCTGTATCCTCTGTGTTTTCTTTCTTTTTTTATTCGCTATACGTATTATTGATGACGGCTAAATTTCTATAACATTTTTTCATACAGTATGACATTTTGATTAATAACACTGGGCAACGAAAAATTAATTTGTTTAATGTTTCGAGCACTTCATAATGCATTTCCTACTAATTTTGGGTTCAGGAAAACAAATATGACAATGAAAACATTTGATTAGCTCTAGTTTCTATGATATACACAAGGTGGAAGTATTCATATTAACGGATTGAGAGAAAAGGATACATTTTAATTACATACATGCTAACAACAATGAAAGTGCATTTGGTTTTTTAATCTGATAATTACATGCTAAGAGTTCTAAATTGCTGGAGAAATACTTCGCAGATACTCGTGTCTGAAGAGAATCATGGGGTGGCCTATTGACTTCGTCGTCTTTTAGCTTGTCTCTTGTGATGGCGTTCCGTAGAATCCCTATACAAAGACCAACGGTAATCGGCAAGCGTTACTTCATTCCAATGGCCCTGATATCTTTGTTCCATAACAGAAATTTCCTGATGGAATCTCTCCCCCTGTTCATCACTAACAGCTCAACAGCTAGGAGGGAAAAAGTCTAGGTGGGACTGGAGAAAATGGATTTTAAGGGTACGCTATTTTTGCAGGAGCATTGTCACCAAATGCTTGTAGTTGTCAACTATGGTATATTAACATGTGTTCCAACTCCCAAAATAATTCCCTAATATTTAAAATCTTTACTCTAAAATTGATATGCCACTTTATCTTCAAAACAAGAGCTAATCTATCGTTTTATGGGAATTTTTAAATTCAGCAGATGGAAATACATGTAAATTCACTATTTTTAAGCCCGAAATATTTTCATTGTTGCCCAGTGTAATGGTACAGGTATATTTGTGAGCATAAGAAAGATCTTTTTATCCAAAATAATCTTAGAACAGAAAATTTCATTTTGTATACGTAGTTGACGCTTGACTTAAAATGCCAATTTTGATGTTCATACGACTCATTTCATACGCACACAGACTTGTTTAATATTTACTTTTGCATTATATATCTAATATTCCATACTTACCGTTAGCGCCGCTGTGCATCGTAAGTTGATATTCGCGCCTAATCTAGTTGCTATGAAAACAAAAGAAATCTCAGCACATTAACAATAACCAAAAGCACTAGTGCAGTAAGTAAAAGTATTTATTTTGAAATATTCACATAATTTCTTCTAACGATTGACACAGTGAATAATATACCAACTCATACCTCCGTTTAGAATTGTTTGGAATTAATTGCTCGCATCCAGCTTTCCACGCATCTTCTATTTCGTCATCACTGTACACATCAACTAAAACTTTCTCCATTATTAGAATTAAACCTCAGTCAAACTCGATTTACACTTTTAGTAAATATAGTATAGCGACATGACCAACAACATTCATTATTTCTCCATAGCAACATATATACGCGATGCACATTCTAAACTCTAATACCTATCTTCAGTAATGTTTATTAATATTTCAGCTGATATCTTAATTACTAGTATTGCGATTGATGTAAATATTCATTGTGCAAAAGATACTACGCAATACATATGTAGTTAGCACATAATGGAATCTCGGAAATTGAAAAAAACTCGGGCAAGTGCCTCGTTTTTTCAAACCGTTCCTCGTTCCGTAGAAAGTGTTTACCACATTATTATCGCTATATATTACCTATATTATGATATACAGGTGTTAAAGCTAGAGTTTTATTTATGCGAAGGAATGTTTACAGAACGAGGCTGAAAGCCGAGTATAGCAAACCTAAGAGCAAAATAAAATTGTTTGGAACACGTGTAATCATACACAAATTTTTTCAACTCTTATTGTTGATAATTTATTAAGCAACTACGTATGGAAATATGCATACTTAATTATAGATTTGAGGATACACAAGGTTAGCTCTAGTTTGGCGTTGTTTGGCTATTCCCTTTTTATGGGTTTGACTTTGCAATTATTGCAACTTGTAATATAAATTTCATGTCGAGAGGAAGTAATTTTCTTACCGACAGCATCAGTGATCATATTAGATTAGAATTTTTTAAATTCACTGGAAGAATTTGGAAAATATTTTACTCCTGTTTTCTAAGGAATTTTCAGTGTAGCCCTAAGCAATCATTACGTTAATCGACGAAGGGTTTCCTTCTTAATATGCATATAACATCCATCGCAGGAAATTTTAGTATAACAACTTAGGTTACAAATACCACCTACTAACTACCTAAATAATTACTCTGGGAGAATTGGTGAATCACAGCGTGTTCACTTTCTCCAAAATACTCGTACGAAACATTTGGGTTGAATGCAATACGTAAAGTTGTCGGTAAGAAGGTCACAAGATATTGTTTATTTTGTTGTACCCTTTACTGTCATGTGTGTGCAGTTTGAAAACTATTTTCTATTTCTTAGCCCTTTCTCCATATGTCACTTGATTTCCCTAGGTACCAGCTTTGCCGCTTCAGGGACTTTGTGTGCTCTTTGACATTCTGTCGACTTGTCTCCAATTACTTCTGCGCATTTTGAATTCAATTCTTGGAGTTATTTCCGGATTTCTCGTCTTGTGATCTTTTCTCTTCCACGTTCTGCTATTGATATAAGAAATTTCATCTCTTAAGGCATTTCGCGTTCATATTTCCTATCCATATTCAATAACCACCTTTCTGGTAGTCTATTTCATATATTTTAAATTGATTCTCTTACTACGCTTTCGTCTGGTACGCCTTTCCTTCTAAAGGTACTTTGACATTCTCTGAAGTAACTATATTCAACCCAAAGCAGTAATTGCATTGAAGGTACAGTTAATTATTAATATGGCGGAGGTAAACTTTTTGATTTCCCATGATAGAGGCCTAATTGAATCCTTTTAGAGTTAGATTGCACGGAAGTTTCAGTCGAATTTTGTACTTGCACCAACGGGTACCTATAAAGGATACTATATAGGGTAACGTTGCATAAATCTCAACACGCCTAAATTGCACTATTTATATTTGAAATAGTGTGTCTGTCTGCAAGTGTCAGCTAGCGTAATCTTTTGTGGGTGCTATACCTGCATCTGCTTGTGCAGTAGTTTGGTGAGGTTGGTGCTATTCGTTTGATCTCTTCATACATCTGAAGGTCTTTGTTCACATTTCTGCAGTTTTCGCAGTAACTGTCTAAGCTTCCCCACTGTTGGTAAGAGGTTTATTATATTCATACTATATTCCAGTAACAGATGCGTGCTTTAGCTAAAGCTTTATAATACATTGTTTGTTAAAATTACACGTGGTTAGGAGTAGTGAAGACAGAACCATGCGATGGCTGCGTTAGCGAAATCCCACTATTTCGGTTTGCTCAAATCGTACTACCATTGAACTATGTTACGGCAATTATTATCGACTATTATAATTAATGTGATTGCAGATTGTGATGGCGGAGAAGTGAGAATATGTCAAGTGGACGGAAGAAATATGGAGCTGGAGTTCAGTGAGGTTAAATTCAAATAATTACAATAAGAAATTCCTAAGAAAATATATTTTCGGCATTAAGGTGTCGGAGAAGTGAGAGATTCAAAATACCAGCCTCATTCTTCAGTGAATCGGAGAAAAATGGTCTGCTGGCAAACAAGGAAACTTATTATAAGAGGTTATTCCTAGGTTTTGCGTGCACTTACGGGCCTAACTTGAATAGAAGTGAAAGAACTAGCTTACAACATTTTAGACGCAAAAACCACATAGAAGAAAAACCATTCAGTCATGCAAGAAAAGTGACAGGTACGAAGTTGAACTACTCTTTTAGGAAGCGTCATCCTTATCTAAGCTTAAGACAATCAGAAAATGTTCCTCTTGTTGAAGAATTCTGAGAGCACAACGTATATATTTCTTTGATATTCTACAAAATACTATGGACGACAATCAACTAAATTCTCTGAGCATTTAATGCAGTGACGAAATAGGAATTTCAACATCCAAAAGATATAACCCAATGTAGTTGGGGAGAAAGAAAAGGCTAGAATTTTTCAACCAGCTACAGCAGAAAAAGGAATAAATGCTACTGGAGTTTGGTGATGTAGTGCAGGTGGTCATTTGTACTCCCAATGTTAATTTTCGCTGCTGCTGAGCTGCAAAGATCTCAAAACCGGAGCTCCTGAGGGCAGTTTGGTTGAAGTATTTGAGACAGCTTACATTAACTCGGATCTGTTTATAAAGTTCCTACGACATTTTATAAAATTTGTCATACCTTTTGATGAAGAGAAAGTCTTGCTTATGCTCTATAGTCATTGGACATTTTCTAAAGATCTAGAGGTCGTCAGAGATCTAGAGCACATCAAAGTAGCTAAGTAGGAAAAGGAGGCTGTTCCATTTTGGAAATTATTCCTGCTCCAGCACCAAACATAAAAAATATAATATTCCGTTGTTTTTATGGTTTGGTAACACTTGTCTTTTGTGATATTTTTCATTTTGATGTCAGTAAATTTTTGTATTGTTTGTTTCTTTATTTTTATTCCTTGTGTATTATATTGAGTGTTCAATTAAATTTTAGGTATATTGAAGTCAATGCCAGTTAGGGTAGTGCAATCAATGTTGCGATTTAGGCCACTTTACCTTCCTAATGTAATCTATTCCATTATTCACTGATTGATTTTATTATTATTTCTACGTAATAAACCTAAGATGATTGTTTATAATAAGGTAATATTATTGTCAAGCACTAGAAAAGATTTCGGTAAGTGGCAGAAAGAATGAAGCAGTACGACAAAGGAAACTACATACAAATGATGTTTCCCAAGAGTTACAGAGCGACTCAAACAGAAAATGCTAGTATAAGCGGAAGTAACGACGATGATATAAGGACATGAGATTTAAAATCATACCGCCATTTCAAATAATTAACAGTGGAAGATGTTTGGGCTTGATATTGCACTACTTGTATGCACAAAATCACAATAACATTGGATGTTCATGCAAAGCGTTTTAGCTTTCTTTTGGCTCGCCAGTTTATTTAAAGCTTAGTAAAATGTACACCATTATTGTCATGCATTATATTTGTCGCCTAGGGCATTTAAATCAAAATCGTTAAATCCATTTTCGGTGGAAATAAGGTCAATGAAAAATTTACATTTATCTTCATGGTCATTCCATGAAGATACTGTATTACTAAATTTATTTCTTCCCCCTCCTTCTTGCTCTAGTCCTCTTTTTCTCTAAACTACTTTATTCAAGTTTGAGTTTAAATAATAGTTTAGTAAATAATGACTTCCCTCATATATGAGCCTTTTAATTACAGTATAAAGGTATGGTGTGTTCATTTAATTCAAAACTATCCAGGTGTATGTTTAACATACTTGAATATTTTGTTGCTATTTATATCTTCTTTAGCTTTAATTTTTACTATTTAGCACTTGCCTGAAGTTAATACAGTAAGCAAATATTTATAATGCGAAGATTTGAGCAGAAATATATATTTTAAGATTTCATAAACTCAAAAATGTTTGGGAAAAGCTCAGCTTTTGTGTGTGTCTGTGTATGCTTGTACGCCAAAACCAAAATTAAAATGATATAAATAGCAAAGTTGGTGTAGAAGTTCCAGGGATGCTAAATAATATTTTTAATATCTCCAGCACTCTACACTTTAGATGTAAAAGTTTTCATTATTCTATTGTTTTGAGAAAACTACTAAGTTTTCTTAATTAAATACTCTATGTTTAAGACACTTCCATAACAAATTATATACATGTCTTTAATTTTCTAGAAATATAATTTGCAGTGAAAATTCTGAAAACATTACAAATAATCGTATTTAATGTAGTAATTATATTTGGCAAACCATAAGAAACATGCAAAGGTTACCTCTCCAAATATGCACATATAACTAATGTGATTTATATACATTATAATGAATTATTCTGGAATTCACTGTTTTAGAGATATTTATGTCTTCCGTTTGCAGTAATTCTTTCTCTAAATTTGTAGTACAGTTGCAGAGTTAATTTTTTTGTTTAGAAAAAATGGTAGGAATGAACGACCTCGGGCTTATTGTCCGTAACGTTGGCACATTTGACTACATTTACCTGGTCATTTGACAGAAGATGCTTAAATATTGTAATTTTTACGTTTAGTTTTTCTTTGATTGTTAACATTTCTAGATTTATTCGTCCGTGTTTCCAATTATCAAATGAATGTGCTTTCCTTGGCACCTTTCCTTAGGTTGCTGTCACATGTAACTGGAAGATTATTTGATATATTTTAATTAGTTTAGACAAGGTGAGTCGTAAATAATGTCTCTACAAATATTTTTTGAATTAAAATGGTGATATATTGTCCTCCTGTTAGGCCCCAGAATCGGCCTATTCACTATTTTTTAGTCTTTTGTGGGTGTGTTAATAGTTCAGGTGTATGCGAACAGTTATATATTTTATATAGCTCTAGTAGCTGTCAGAAAATGAATTGAATAACTTCAGCATTATGGAGACCCATATTTGCACAGCATTGCCATCTTCAAACTAAATATTATTATGTGAAAATAAACATGTTAATTAATTAACAATTATTTAACATTTGTCGTAGATCAAGATCGAGGAACGCTAGAGAACGTGTTAGGGGCTGATTTTAAGTTGATTAAATGCAGAAAAACAAGATTCACTCCATCACACTTTTATTTCATTTAACACATATCTATTTAAATTTTCTCTGTTCGGTATTAACCATTGCTACGAACCTCAAGGCAACTAGCGAATATATAAAGAAGCTGTATCAAATTGGCAAGCTGAGGACAGCTCCAGGTGTGTCATTCATATAGTTGCCCTCGTTCGGGCTTAGTAACGGGTGTAGTGCTTGTAGGCTGACGAATGAGTATTATACACCGGAAAAGAATGGAGGTGATAGCAGTGTTCCTCAAAGGGCTGCAGTTTCGGCTACAAAGGCATGTGGAAGCATGTGCCATTCACTCGCAATCGGTGGCCTTGACACCCTGCTGATAGCGGCACATGATCAGACCATCGCTTCTACGAAGCTGACTGCACCGTCTCCTGAACCTTCATCCTGTGGTTTTCATTGCATGAGACCCCAACGCGTAAAACGGGCTCTGAAACATCCGCAAGAGCAACCACAGGGGACGCGGGTTCTACCGCCTCATAAGCGAAGAGCCAAATTTCGCCGCACATGGACCCGGAGGTCCAACTTTTCACCCGACCCGCGGCAGTCCGGACATCATTGACATCATATTCTCCTAAACTAATCACTAAGCACTGGTCAATCCAGACTTGGAACTTTAGGTAGACTGGGATGCAGCTATCCTCGAACTCACCAAACCATCGTCCCGCGCGCTTCATTTTTTTCGGACACAATGGCTTCGAGGCGCTGGAGGCGGCGGCGGCGGTAAGTTTATCCCAACAAATGCAACAAGCAGTAAATGCATACACTCACAGCATTTTGACCAATAAGCCATATCCGATAACATCCCAAACGAGACCCAGATTTCCGCCATCCCAGGAGAGTAGCCGTTTATACCAGCGGTTCAATTTCCTGCAAGGCTGCTGTTCCGCCCGATGCTAGATGGTCTGGGAGAAAACCCTTCAGATCGTAAGCCTGTAGGAAAGGATACTCTAGTGGATAATAAGGTCCCTCAGAAGGGATAAAACTCAATACTAATATCCACTGCCCGGCACTCGCGGGAGACTCGCTTTTGAGTTTCAAGAGGAAGTCATTGTTTTTGCGGACCATTTGGAAAGTCAATTCCAGTCGAGGGAGGACCCTTCAGGATGAAGACTTCTCTGACGTCAGCAGCGTGGCAGTGGAATACATCTCTGCGGGGCAACAATAACCGCACGAGGTAATCCATCTCCCCAATCACCCCAAAAATGGCGGATGCCGAAACCAAAAATTGAAAAAAAAACAAATTCCCCGAACCTGATGACATTACGGTGCTCATGCACCAACACTTTCCTAAAAGGGCCGTCATCAAATTGACACGGATTTTCAATACGTGCCCCCCCCCCTCCGCCACTTTCCAGCAAGCTGGAAGAAGGTGAATGTGATGTGCATCTTGAATCCTGGCAAGGATCAGCTCTTCTCTTGCAACTACGGCTCCATAAGCCTTTTCCCAATCATCTCAAAAAAAATTTGAGCGGTTGCTCTTGTCCCGCCTAAACCATCTATTCGAGGAGTGGCAACCCCTTCAGGATCACCAGTTTGGTTTTAGTCATGGAAACTCTAGATCCTACTTATACTGCGACTGGCCGAGAGGACGGCTGAACTTCCAGCAAAACATCAAGACAGTCGCGTTGCTGTTAGACGTGTAAAATGCCTTCGCCACCATTTGGAACCAAGGCCTGCTGTACAAAACTCAAAGGCTAACATTTTTCCTCCCTATCTTGCTCTAATAAGTAGTTTACTGAGAGACCATGCATTCAGCGTGAGAGGTAGGAAGATCGGTTGTCATCATTCAGACCTATAGCTGCGGGAGTAACGGAAGGCAGGATAATGTCCCCATTACTCTTCGCAGCCTGCATGTCTGACTTTCACACAGAACCCCAGACTGTTACGTGCCAGTACGCCGATGATATCCTCATAATGGGACTTAACCAAAATGTACACTATTGCTTCCCTCCGCTGCAACGACTCCTTCGAGCCGTCGACCGCTGCAGTCAGAGTTGGAGGATAACATCAGCCCCGGAAAGAACATCACTCTACTCCTGGGCAAGGTCTATGGCTGGCGATCACAGTGGTCACTTAGGCTGCCACACAGGATAATCCCATGAGGCAAATACCCTAAACCAAACGCCTCGGTGTCCTGCTCGATCGTGGTATCACCTACGCTTCTCACGGCAGACAACGGCAGGCAGGTCTTAGGCAGTTGTACCCGATTTTTAAATCATACATGCCTACACAGCTAAACCTACGCCTATATGGGGTTATTATCCCACCCCTGATCTGTCCGGGATCGGCGGATCCAACTGCAATATGTAAAAAACAGGGAGCTACTAATGATCTGTGATACTGAGCCTAGATTCCTTCATACCTGTTCACATATCCTTCATACCTATTCCGAAGTCCCATATATTGTAGACTTGATGCGGGGCTTTACAGCAAACTAGACTCGGATTCCAACCAAATTGTGAACCCTTGGCTGTTACGACCACAGGGATCCTCGCCGAAGGACAAGCTACGGCTGCCCCGAGATGCCTTGGGCAACATATCTCAACTCTTCCCATGAAACCATATATCCCAAGCCCACATATGGGCCGGAGATATGGGTCATTAAAATGTGGTTCTTACAAAACCACAACCTTTACCTTGATCCTACCCCTCTAGGCAGCATTTGCCTGTACCAGGAAGCATTACAGCCAGACGGACAGGTCAGGCAGTACTGGCCTCGACACCTAGTGGAAGGGTGTCACCTAACGAGCGACTGGCCAAATGCAGAACGCAAATGCTTGGTCACCGCTGCTTGGTCACCGCATGGACGGAGGGCACCTCCATGAGGCCAGTAGAGTCTGAAAAGGGCTATAAGCTACACTCCCCAAGACAACACCCTGAATCAGACAACTCTATGCCACCCAGATAAAGCCACATTTAGCGACTAGGTGCTGTGACAAAAAGTATCTCGGCCAGGTGTACCTGGGCGACTAAACTCGCGCTGGTTGCTCGTTACATGGTTTGGCCTATGTAGTTCATTCCTTGAAGTCATCAATGGAATCCACCTAATGCGAAGTCCGCCAAAATCTCATGTTCCTCTCAGATTATATAGAAATCTTCTACTTCTGCTCTCTTCACTCATCCTCATTAAGTGTTTTGTCAATGTCTTGTTTTTTTTTTTTAATTTTATGTTCTAATTTGTATATGCTTAATTCTTTTGTTATTTCCCCGTTTCGAATTCTGTCTACTCTTGTGGATCCTTTCACATTCAGCATAAATAGTATTTCTGCTGCGTGTATTCTATTGCTAGCCTTTGATTTAATTACCCAACTTTCGCTTCCATACAGCAAGGAATGCACAGCCAATGTTTTATATAATTTAGGTTAAGAACTTGTTTTTTATACCGACATAACATTCCTTTGATGATTCCACATATAGCCTGGAATTTATATATTTCGCTTTCTATATCATTATTTTTTCATAGGTAATATTAATATCGCATTGTGCCATATTTACCTACAAATTCCGTTGTTTGAGTTTTTCCTACTCATGTTTTGCAATTGTATCCATTAGCCACCACTTGCAAGCTATGAGCCAAGATTTATAAATTTCTTTCACCTTTTGCCATTGTAAGACGTCGTCTGCAAATAACAGGGGATTTATTTTACCAGTATTGTCAATTATTACTCATCTAAATGTCTTTTCCATTCAAATGGGATGTCGTCAATAAAGATATTAAATAAATTAGGTAGTAAAGTGCACACTTGTCTCTTGGTATTCCTTGGTTTATTTAGAAAACCTTTTTAGTGGTTCTAGTTAACAACAGTTCTATACACAGATTTGTCTGTCCCCGCACTTTTAGGCAACTTATGCAAATTTGAAACGATGCCCTGGTCTAGCCTCAGTTTAGAGCAAGAGTTTTCTCTCAGGGTCTGCGTGAGTATATTAGCAGTAGGAATAACACTGGTGACACTGGAATCCAAGTTAATGACTGGTTTAATCACGCTTCTTTTTATAATCACATAAATCGCGAAGTTGCCAACCAAGGGAAACCAATCTATACTACTGTCCGAAGTTACCGTATGTAAAGCACATATTACGCGCTGACGCGTAATTCGTTATTTACGCAGGAACAGACACGCTCCTTCTCGGGTCACGTCTGTCCTCCTGGACGGACCGTCCAGCTGTGTGTGACTTCTTTCAAGAAATTTGTGCCATTCACACTAGAATTCCCCTACTCAAGTTACCTTTCTGTTATATTTGGACTCTTGTATCTTCTGTTATGGTCATTAGTTACTAAAGAAGGGTCTAGGAAAGGCACTTCTATTCAAATGTCGAGCGTATAGACCACCTGAGAGGATGGCTTTGCCTCCAGTGAACTGCTAACGCAACAACCTGTTTAACATGTATCAAATATATTTCCAATGTTCATATCTAATTTACTGAATCTCTAATTTCGGTATCATGTTCATAAGCTCTTAATAATTTCTATTATTTGTTTGGAGACACCTTTGTTTTCCAGGGTGTTTCATGGTAGGACTTTATTTGTTATATCAAAGGTTTCTTCTAAGTCTATGAATGATAGATGTCTGTCTCTTTTTTTCTTTGGGATTTTATACGGAGACTGTAAATTTAGGACAATTTTTGAATGCGTGTATCTATTGGTAGGATGGTAAGAAGTTAGGCTTTCTCGGCTGTTGTATATCCTCGTGGTTACCAGATGTGTTCGCATGGCATACGGGAAAACTGTGGACGTCTGAAGCGTCATTCTTAGGCTCTAAAATTCCGATGACACCAAACCAGGGTGAAACGCCATGAGCACCATGAAATGGCAATGAGCCATAGAACTTATCGCACCGGCACCTAATTTTACGCTCTTTACACCAAGAGATGAGGCTCGTGAGGCTCCGTCTCAAGAGGAGTGTGAGATCACTGTGTGACTGTTAGAGGTCAACTCGTAGACCCTGAACAGCTTAGGGAATAGGTCAGATCCTTCATCTCTAATTGCCCTTGGTGTCATTTGTTTCCCGCCACTGAAAAAACGAAAGATCTGTGATTTAAGACGCTTGTTGCTGCTAGAGGCCTAATGTGCTGCACATAATAGCGTGGTCAACACTACACGCATGTGTACTTCCAACAAGTTTATTCTTGTGTTCTTGGCTTTAAGCGCCAATTGGAAGGAGGTAGAAAGCATGTCTAAACAACTAAACAACTGACGAATATTACAATATTAAGTGTTTGTTAATCTTTAACAGATAAACAAGGTTGTGTGACATAACATCAGGAACTTTTGTGCTCATATTCCCTCATTTTATATGATACTTATATTTCCCACAAAATACCGATATTTCTGCAATTACTAGCATACGCTTTTTGTGCGAATAAGTAGGCTACAATTTTTAGATGCACCAAAATATTCTAGTCGCCCTTATCATTTTCTTAAATACGAAATTGTCTGTTGATAAAAAAGTTTAAATGTAAATGTGCAAGAAACATAGTAATTATTGGCAAACTGGTGCCACAACTTCATTTTCCATTTCTCAAGCCCTGCTGTCTGTTATCATTGTTCTCGCACAGCATGGGATTTTAGGATTAACTCAACACAGCGAGCACGGCGATCTAGATAATCTGGAAATGGAAAATTTGGCGAAAATAAAGTTTCAGTTTATAAGAAAGACCTGACGTTATAGACTTATTTAGAGGAAACTATATGCTCAAAGTTACGTACTGGATTTGTAACATTTTTCCATATATAAATGGACGGTGACATCTGGAATAACTCCTGGCTGCCGAGCGCCGTATATTGTGCTGAACGTGTATGCCCTAAATCTTCTTTATGGTTCGGATTATAATATTGCCACATAAATGACTAATAGTTTTGAAGTACCTCATTTGATACTGGTACTGGTGCATGTGAAGTCAGCCCCCTCTCCTGCTACTGTCTTTTTATGCAAGTTAAGGCTGGTGATCGCTCTCTTAGCAGCCAACTTGGGTGTTACTCTTCATGTACCTGAGAGCGGCCTGCCGCTGAACATTGTAATGTAAGATAATATGTCTCTTTTAATGTATATTTGAGTTAATACACTTGACATTCTTCAGAATCCTATGTATTTTGTGTTTCAAATGGGAAGAGTTCTCGCCTGTAGCGATCAGATGCTTTAGAGCCTTCAGCGTTTCCACCTCGTTACCCCCACTACTTTTATATTTCTCTCTCTCTTACACACTTGCGACTATTCTTGGGGCTAGACGTAAGGGAACGCAAACTGAACTTTCCAAAGCTTTAAAATAATGCAGTTGTTGAAATCACAGTTGCCACATGGATATTCGTATATTACGCACATGTTTTAAGTATATAGTTCAAAAATATAGTTTATGAATAAGTTATTTTTCTAATCCTACTAAAATTCTAGCGGTGTATCCATATAGCTGTGAATGTTACTTACGTTAAGAGATAATTCGTCATTGTCATTGTCTTCATCGTCTGAGTATTAAAACTTTATGATAGGTTCCAAAATCGCGTCACGTGCTATTTCTTTCCAAAAAAAAAAAAGTCTTCTTGTAATTTATTTGATCTTTCACGCAGTTTTCCCAGCCTTGTTGTGTTGTGAATTTCTTCGTGAATAAGGCATTCAACTGAAGTCAGTATTATTTCTGTTTTCAACATAATTTGAGCCCACATTAACTCAATGAGATTGTTCTGGCAGTGGTAAGGGGGCAGGTGGTTCATAATATCTTATGTCTCATTTCAATTGCAAGCTGATGCAGCTGGTTTTTAAACGGAAGAACAACTGAATAATGCTGCTTTGAAGTGTAAATAGAGATTACGAAACCATTTATAAACAATGATATAATGTGATCAGACACGTTCTGCTACGCCAGTAGGAAGTGTATTGTTTCCTCTCGTTCGAATTTAACAAACACGTTGGCTTATTCAAATTAATTCTTTTATCACATCATGTAAAACGTTTACGTTTCACTTCTGAGTAATTAAAAATATACGTACACGCATACATGCTCACCAATAATGCAATTCATTACATTGCTTACGACACGATGCATTGTTATAATATAATAGTATTTTATTTGTATTAGGAAAACTATATGAGCTAAACATATGGGTATTTTACTGTTATGTTAAATATATTACTCTCTACCTTCCACGTGGATCATTTTTTGCAAAATCTGAATTTTCGTTTCAGCGCGGATAGTATTTATTAGAGACTGATTCGGTTGTCGCTCGTCTCACACCGCTTATGAGGAATGCAATACGACAACACCGCAGGACTCGGATTGGTTGCTCACCTAACAGCGCTCAAGCAGAAACATCATCCCATTTAAAACAGATAATAATTAATTGGTAGAATTATCTTGAATATCCTGACCAGCGAAAAGCCTTCCCACTGAACGTTTTTTTTTTCTTCTGCCCAATTTTTCGATTTCAAAACATTGGTTTACTATAGTATTATTCAACTACGCGAATTCCATTGTTTCATTTATAATGGAAAATCCATGTAGTTGAATAATACTATAGTAAAAAATGCTTTGAAAAAAAAAAGAATAGATTTGGAAAAATTGGGCAAGCATGAGTTACTATCTGAGTTATTCCATTTGGTCCGACCTGGCCGCGTGGTAGACAAACTTAATCCAGCGCCATCCATGGCCAAGTCGTGACAATATGTCTATGTGTGTCGGGATGGGGGAGGAGTGAGAGCATTATTCATGTACATGACTGAACAGAGTTTTACGATCCTTTCCAAGCTGAAAAGTACTATTATTCCCCAACCAATCAATTTACTTTCTAAATTATTAGGGAAGTAAAAAGATTTACAGTGCCGGGTGACAGAACAACATACGCTGGATACATAAGGAACGTATTTGTGAAGGTTTTCAAATTTTGTAGGAGAGCCCATGGATGAAAAATAATGTCTAGTAGGATAATTCCTTTAACAGCCCTTTCTAAATTCAGTTAACTACATTTGGAATATAGAGAATATTTTGGGGCACAAAATGTATGTTTCGTTTGAATGTAGGCGGTATTTTTCGCACAGAAAATTAATAAAAACAGCGAAGTGACAAATTCAGTACACTTACTCTAGAAATAAAAGGAGTGAATGCATTTTGTTAACCATATTCTTCACATATTAAAAATATGTTTTTAATTTTAAAATACTTTAATTTATCTTAGGGTGCTATGCAACTAAGCAACCTATTTACACTGTAAATAGTGACACTTTACCATCTCCAACTTCTATTTCAGCACATTTATTTCATACATTTTCCCTAGTTTATTCGACTCCTCTTTCCACTTTAATTTACACTTTATTTTATTTTCTATCTCATCTTTATTCACTTTCACTGTTTCTCAGTTTATTTCTCTGCTCAGCTCTTGTCTAATCTTCTCTAATCTTCTCTACCCCTATTTCATTACTTTACTATACCATCCCTCCCATATCTGTCTTCTGGTTCTGGCTATCTTTCATCAATTTTCGTTACTTATCAAAAAATATATCTCTCATTGACTAAAATGTACTATGTACTGTTATTTCAAAATCACACTTTTTTAACATTTCTGATTAATTCTCAGTTGCTTCACTTTACCTTTTATTACCTTTCTTCCCCAATTTCCTTCTCGATCAAGGTCTACATTTCTTACTTCGCCAATACAGTTTTGTTTCACCCAGCTCTTTCCACCTTCATTACAATTTCTTTCTCCACCTTGTCTTGTAGCATAACTTACTGCTTCTGTTTTCTTTACAATCCTTGGTTCCTTGTGTCCTCTAACATCGCTTCCCTCTTCTGGCCACCATTAAACCTTATTATCCCTATATATTTTAGATACCTTATTTTACATATTTCTTCTTACCCCACGGATAAGGTGTACATTTTTATTCAGCCCTTCGAACTTGTCTTACATCAAAGCTTCTTTGCTCCCAAATTAACCAACAATTACTTTGGAGGTTACACAAAATTTGTTTTCTACTTGTCTAAATTTCACATCCAGTTCTCATACCTTCTCCTTCCCACTATCGCCTGCCACCATTCTCCTCCTCCTCTACTCCTGTTCTGGTCCCTTCCTTATCTCTGCCTTCTGAAGTCACTTCTGTTGTAATTACCGTCTGAAACTGCCTTTTCCGCATTCCCTAATCCATCACTACGTTAGTCCTATTTTCATTCATATATGTTGCCGATTCTCCTCGTATCTCTGCTCTTGAGTTATTCCCTCTGGATGAAGAAGCTCTGATACTATTTGATGTGATCCGCTGCATTATCTTTGATATACTTGCAGTTTTACCGCTGCCGTGCTTACTTTGTGGCGATGAAAGCAAACGGGAAAATGTATTACTCTACCGGCAACTGTCATTGGAGGAAACAGTCGCGCTATTTTATCCAACACGTGGCGAATATGTGAGCTGTGAACATCTATGCAAAGTTTTGCTTTACCGTTTTTGATGTTTGAGTAGCTTATACGTTATCACTTTTACGTTAAGATTGAAGGCAAATGTGTGTATACTGTGTAATATGTTTTGCTTTTTTAAATTAAAAAGACTGAATGCTTACAACAATTACTAAAATGGTTGATTTCTTCATATAATCCTACCTCATTTATAAATTAAAAGTTAAGACACGGGTCTATTTTTGCGCAATAACAGTGCTAAATAACTGCTGGTAGACACTTTGGAAATGACTTCAAAGTTGTACTGGCATGCAACTGAAAACAAAAAATACTTTACATACCTAATTGAAATCTGACAACGGACGAATTCTTTAAACGACTTCCACTTGAGAATTTTCCTTTCATAATTCTTGCGCCACAACAACAGATATATCTTCGCTCTCAACAACTATATATTTTGTTATTGTTCACAAATTCAAAACCTATGTTGCGAAGAATGGTGTGGAAGATTGGCAAATCGGGTTTATTGTTGACCGCTTGAAGCATTTTTGTGGTTGTTATTTTTTGCATTCCATGTAAAGTCTTTGAAAATGATATGCGAACTATATTTTCCATCTATAGAAGATACATGGCTAAACAGCCAATGATGTCGCGCACGTATACATGTTTTGTTTAGATCGCCACGTAAACTAAGGACAGCTCCGGTATAGTTGCTTTGCTAATTTGTTTTCTGCAAATATTTATATTTCTTTCGCCTGCACCGTATCGTTGGGTTGCTCTGCTGTTAGCCCCCTTAGCTGACTTTTTTTCCCCCTCTCACTCGTTTATCCATCCACACCTTGCACTTTCTTATGAATTCATTGTATCTTTGGTTCCTCGTCTTTCTTCAGTCAATCAACCCTAACAATCAATTTGTTAGTATCATCGACCCTTATAATTATAAATAGACGTTATATAAAATTAAAGTTAAATTTTGTGGAAAGTATAGATAAACCAGATTTAACTGAATTACGAAAACCACATCACCTCAAATTCTAATTCCATGACGTTCAATTCAGATTGCATATTTTGTGGCCTCGCACATATATTGTCGCAAGCCATTATTGCGATAGCGCAGCCGGCCTGCACAAAGCGACAGATAGGGCAACGCGGAGATAAAAGGCTTGCCGAAACAGATACAGTTAGATGACTGGAAGGTTCGTGTTTCGTCTGGTGCCGTCTTGTTTGTTACAGAACATTCGATTAATTTCTAGAAATATGAGTTGAGGTATATAAAAGAAGCCGCGGATCGCCAATTAAGAGAATCGTAATGGGAACTTGATAAACGTGCGCGTGCAGCTGTGTCTTGAAAGTGAACTCTTTGTTTGTGGTCGACAACCATGACAATCGTGTTTGTGTATGTTACGTAACTATGCTACTGTAAGAGGTGTGCAAGGTGTATTTCTACGGCAATATAGAACATTTTGAATTTCTGCAAATTGGACTTTTAATTTTATGAACCCACGGAGTCACTAATATATATATATATATATATATATATATATATATATATATATATATATATATATATATATTCGCAAAGTATGCGAATTCATCCGAAATTCCATGTGTAATATCACAGTCAATAGATAGCTACTTCTATCCGAATTCGTAATTCGTTAGACCTGCTCCTTAAATTTCCATTGATTGGAATTGCAGATATCGCCTCATTAAATTATGGGCATTGATTAGCACGTTAGTATTTGTAGAGATATATCTACATCCTCACTGTTGCTATTCTAGTCTAACAGCAGTGAAATTCTAGTAATGAGGAAACGCAAACAGAAGTGAGAATTTGAAAAGCATGCTCAAGGGAAGTTAAAATATTTTACAAGGTTTTAATGAAAATGTTACAGCTGTTCTTGAAAAAATAAGAAGTCACAAATAGTTTAGTACTTCAGCTGCCGTGGTGCGGGCGCTGAGGACCCTTAGTACTCGTGGTACTTCTGACGTTACCAGAACTGCCGAGCCCATCCCGTAGGGGAGTCGTTCGGATTGGGTTGGACTCGAGGGACAGTGTGTTCCCGACACCCACGGGGAATTGGGTACCTCCGGCCAGGCTAAGGCCGCCCGGAGGGGCTAGAGGGTTGCATTATAAGTCCCGGGTACTAGCCTGCAGAACTAGCAGAAGGTGTGCTAGATCACCAGGCGGCCCCACCGAGGTTCCCGGTACTCTACCCTGCGGGGTTGACGAGCGTAAGTGGCGTGTCCACTCCTACCGATCTTGACGTTGTACTCGATGGGCGGTGGGGGGGGGGGGGCTTTTTAGACTCCAGGTATTGCCCCATGGAAAGACCCCCGGTGTTTTCCATCGCTCTCCCGGGTAGAAGGAGGCCCGGGATCTTGGCCCTACGGGTCCAGGACTAATGGAAGTAGATTCTTTGTCCTTAAATAAATAAATAGTTTAGTAGTTTGGGATGGCAAACCGTTAAGAAAACCCATGGTGCATCTGAAAGTATTACTGAACTTAAATATTAAGTTTGATGCGTATCTGTTTATAGTGTTGTTTCACTCTCGCAATTCCACTTACCCTCTTTGCTTCCTTTCTAAAATAATGTTGCGTAAATTTAATTCCAAGACATTTATTCCCAGTGAATTTAAATATCAGGTATTGTATAGCACACATTTTCATTACAATACACAGTGGAAATATCCCACATTCCGTTCCCATTCATCGATTGTAATAACTTTCACTGACCTTACCTTTGGTACATATCATATTCTCATTGTAAGAACTTATCTCATTAGTCCCTTTCGTGATTTTATGGATATCAGTTTCCTGCTTGTCTGAAAATATATTTTGAAGCTTGCTATGACTGCTTACTGCTCTGATAATTGGAAAACTGTGTTGATTCAATTGTGGATTTACAAGCTACCACATTTACCTGCTTCTCGTCATTTCCGTTTTAGCATCATATTTCGAAAACAGAAACGCAGAATCCCCTAAGGTTTACATGGCAACCACTGTGACGAGTTGATTCCCAGGGCAGCAAAATTCATTATACTGGCTCACTCACTCTATTGGCCAGAGGGATGCTTCTCTTCGCCCACATATTTCCTGTATTTGTTGGCTTATTTATACATGCTCGCCTGTAAATAGCTTGTTTTATTTTCTCTGCAAACCGCCAGTTCCGAGCGCTGCGATGACAGTAAAGGTTTAAAAGCCAGGCTTATTTCATGACAAACCATATCCTGAAAGCTACGTACATGCTGGCCTTGCCAGTTTATACTGTAGGTAGTCCGGTCTATATTTGTAGTTTTCACAGCTTCTACATTTGGTCAGTTTACAGAGAGCAGATGACTTAACAATGAACAATTTACAAAAAGGCGGAAAATAATATTTATTTAGAGCGAAGAGGCACTGACAATAGTGTGCATATAACAAGTAGGACTTAAGAGGGCCCGGATCATTTCCTTGCGCCCTCTTAACCATGTGTGTTTCATATTTTCTTAGGCTAGTAGATGAATGCTCACATGATTTTAGCTCTAACACAATTTTTCTGTTCCTCGTTACCTGTAGCTATAATTTTATTTATCAAATTCGGGGACCAGAGGATGATCCAAGCAGTGGATCTGCGCTTTGTATAATTTTTATTACCTGATTTGGTACGGTACACTCAGGACCTGCCCCTGAGTTGAGTGAGTCGGATTCTTCTTAACTAGAAACACCCTGCCGTCGCTCTTAGGGACTCTCACCTAAGCCATCCCTCGCAAAGGTGACGATAGAAGCACATGGGTGAGAATCTACTTGTACTGCTCTTCTCCGGTTAAGAGGATTCTCATTTCTCCGTATTTTTACTGTTATATTATGTGTAGAGTCTTAATTCTCACTGATGAATTAACATCCTAGCAGCAGAAACATAATGGCAGCGACGGCCTCTTTATTTTGCACACAAAATGGAAAGATGAAAGTACGTGGTGAACCTGGGAATTCTCTGTTCGGTTTAATATATACATAAAACAATTCCAAACCCAATATCTATATTTTAAATACATATTTTTGTGAAGTGTAAATGCATGTGTCCTTTAAATTCTGTTGAGCACAGAGGAAAAATAAGTTACTTCTATGCCCTCTGAAGTATAGAGATAGTGAAGCTACTCTAGGTATTTGTGTATTGCTGGTACAGATGCCAAATTCTGTAAGCACAAATCATAAGTTTCCTTTCTTCGCAGGTACATTCGGTTAGTTTGTACACTTTTATGCCTTTCTTCCTTTGAAAAACTATTTTATCGATGACATTTTCTATTATGAAGAACACGTTCTCATATACAACATTGAAGATAGCCACTTAATACTTTCCGATAATTAATAGAAATACTTTAATGTGTTGTTGAAAATCTATTTTGGTGTTAAATAGATGTTTGGTTATTTCTGCTGTCTCTGTTACATATACAGTAGATAGAAAAGTTATATACTGAAAATAACGTTTCTAGGCTGCCCGAAAAATTATTTTAGAAAAAGTTGATTGTGTACATAGCTCCAAAATAAATAATCAGTTATTACAAAAGGTATGTGCCAAACGTTGTATTCAAGGGTTCCACATGAAGATTTTCAAGGAAATTTATTTACCCCATATTACGTTGTATATGGAACTTTTTCAAAACAAATTGATTTTCTCAGTAGTTGTTCTTAACCATTTTGATATTTTAATAACGAATAAAATTTATATATTGAATTATCTGGGAAAACTATGTAGAACTCATTATGAAATATTTTTGTACAAATGACAAAATGTTACGAAAATGTACATCCGGCTAAGCGGAACAATTTACATCCAATATATTTGGTGTGGAAATTCATTTCCAAGATATTTCTTGTTATTGGCTTGCATTTGTCTCATACTAATACGTTTCCAAAATCAAAATCTCTTCGGCTTACTTTTATCTTATTTTTATTATATTTTTTCTACTGCAATAATATAGAATTTTAAGTCTATCACGTACTAAGAAGTCTTAAAATTTTTGTATGTTACCTTAGCCTAACCTATCTCCATATTTATAAGCAAAAGTAGATAGGTAAATACGGCATTATTACGCATATTTGCCTCAACCAACAGCACTGCAAACCGTTAGAAGGTTTTTCATTTAAGAAGTAGTTATATAAGAAGTAGAATATAACACGGAGACTTTTGTTTAAATACTTGGTGACATTTGTTTCAAAAGAGTATTTATTTGCCAAGAAAATCCCTGCATTCCTTAATAAACAAACATTCTCTCATCTTACGAAGCACTCATAACCTAAGTGTTTCTAATATGGTGAGGCAAGATTTTAGACAAGGGTTTTAGACTGTTCCTGAATAGAAACACCAAACCAGCACCTCAAAAGTGTCATAAATGTGTTACATTCTAAAATTATAACTGATGGTTTTCCCTTCCCTTTGTATGACCTGTAGCAAAAGATAGGAATAACAATCAGCTCCCGAGTATTTAAAAAGTGAAACCAATAACAAGAATTACATCGAAAATCATTATTTAAATAATTTAATTAAATTGTGTGTTTTGATGAGGTAGTAAGATTTTGACTATTCTTACTGTTTACTAGTTACTAAAGTCATCCAAAATGAAAGTGACTTCTGAGGAATTTACAGAAAACTGGAATTGTACTTTTATGTGTCATGGAAATTGCCATTTTTAAGCAAAGGTCGAAATTTCAAAAAAAAAAAAAAAAAAAGAAAAAAAAAATGTGTTGTATGAGCAGGGGAAATTTTCTTAAAATCTTCGCGTCACAAATTTCGAAGAAGGAGGATCTAGAATTTGGATTAATTTACTACGGAGGGGATTTGGCACTGGGGCCAGTCTTGATCTGTTGTAGCTGTGCTCCAAGTGGGACATCCAGTGGAGGAGGAGGATGAAGTGAGAGAAGACAGCGGGCTGCCGTCCCAAGGACCCGCCACAGTGCAAAGAGCAGGGTCCTTACATTTTACTTAGACGGAAATCTCCCTCTACTGTGGTTCGGAAGTGGTCGTAGCAGCCGGTTCGGAGACCAGCAACCGACCTACCGGAGGAGGAAGTGCTTCACTAGGAGCAGATCATCCTTCCATGCATCGCCGAGACACCCGTCGATATTTTTACCCTGAAAGAGGCCACTAGATAACAGATGATACGACATGATAATGGAGATGACATGGAGGCACAGGAAATAAAAATAATATAAAGTAAAGTCTGCATATCTAATAGCCGAGTTTCTGGTACCTATACCGGGCCTTATTATTAAACTTTATTTTTAACTTTATACATTTTTAAATGAAATTACACAAAACAATTTACACAATTTGCGGATATAATCCACTTGCTACCTTAACGAACTAAGGCTACAGATTACTGGATTCAAGTAACCGTACAAATCTGCACATTAAATTTATTTAAAAACAGTCTTTCTTTACTTTTCTTCTACTCCAATAATATAGTTTAAAACTATATTTCTACTACAGAGTTAATTACTATAACAAAGTACGAAAGACTGTTTCCTATAATTTTGAATTTCCATTTCTGCAACTGTTATCCAAAGCTTCTACCTACTGGAATCCATCTGCTAAAGGGACTGACTTCGGTAGATGTACCTGGTTCGTCAGATCCAGATATCCGGATTGTCCACTCTTATTCTCTCCATATATCTTCTCTGGCTCTACTGGGATTCCCCTTCCCTCGGTGGTTTCTGCTTTTCTTTCCGATATCCACAATTGGCTTCTTCTATTCATTGGTCGTGCGTCTTAAATTAGGTCTTCAGTTTCTCTTGGTCCTACTATTTCCCTCCAATGATCTCTTAAATAATATTCTTTTGTTGTAGGTTGAAATGTTGCTATATTTCTTTCTTGAACTCTTTTGTCGCGTGCCATATATTCCTCTAACGCCTTAGCAGATATTATCTGAGACATATTTTTAAGTGTGCATAATAGGGACAAGATCTGGAAGTACATGATTGTAATTAGCCTACCCAAGCATTCGCCTGGCGATCCGGTAAACCTCCCGAAAAAATCTATGGATCAAGTAGGTCGGCCATGGGAAACGAACCTACCGAATGGGGCCACAGAAGAAACCAGCTGAGCCATCCCGCCAAGAAGGAGAACCTAAATTAATCAACTATTGCGTGGACGATACCACAAACCTCTAACACCTCCAGAAATTCCCGAAGGGAAGCCTGTTCCAAGAGCTTCCGGAGACGGTACGTAACGACGCCAGTATGCAACTTCAGCCGCCCAGTGCAACATACTGTATACCTCGTTTGGTCCTTCGACTTTAAAATGGACAATGATAGAATGAGGACAGGTAAGTCATTATAGAAAAACAACTACTCCCACTTTATCTGCTAAGCGGGGAAATCATGAAAATCCCACGTTATTACAGAATCATTTTGCTCAGAGTTGAGTAGCATGTATCACTTACAATAATGAGTTCCTCCTCTGCCTGAAGACTGTGAAAATAATTTATCAGTTAAATTTTTCTTTTATAGACCTTCACACTGGATATTTTAGCGTTAATCTGGTAAAACCACAGGTTGTTTAACATGTCCCTCAAGAATAACGACAACAATAGAAATTCGAGCGACATTAAAAGGAATTTGTCTTGTATAAACACGATCCACATGAGACAGGAATACCCAATGTGTCGACACATTGTCGCTGTAAAAGCTAGTAGTTTGGCTGCTGTGTAGAACTAGTTATCTAAGAGCTCAGTCACTTACTGAGGAGTCTGATAGCCAGAAGAGGGTGTTAACTTGTATCTTACAGAGAGTATTTCATGACGCTAATGGATGTGATGCTACATAGCCTCCAGTATGGATCGGTGCCAGATTCTCCGTATCATTACCTCGGATTTCTTGCCTGGCTACGATCCAGACAAAACGCGGACGGCTGGAAGCAAGAGTATCGCTGTACATGCATACGAGAAACTTCTGTACACGTTGTTACGTACTTAATTAAACTCCCAGCAAATAGCCATGGGACATGCTAGGTTGGAGACGCCCGGAAATCAGAGTTGCTACCTAGGCTACAGCTGCAAGAAATAACTTGACTCACTCAAATATTCAAAGTGAAACCTCCCATTGGTTTGGTTTCTAAAAAATTCAGTAGTAGGTATGTTAGATTTTCACTACTACATATTATAACACTTCATAACTTACATCTATTTTCTTGAATATATCTAAGCGACTCAACAAGTAATCACCAGAGTTTAAAAGAATATATTTATAAGTATTCTACTAATACAATTTGGTTTTACATTCACTATGTTATTTCTACCGGCTATCTTTCAGTTTGCACGTATTTTATACACGCGTCTCTTGAAAAGGGCTACTTTCCTCTTTATCTCTGTTACACAAGACTAAATATGCAGAAATGTTTTCATTACACAATTTCGTTGTAGATACTATGTAGAACCAGTTTTAAAATCTTAAAAGAAATGGGACAGCTGGATGATGGGCCTTTAATTTTCTATTGTCATTGCGGTTTTCAATGACTTTTGAAGTTTATATAATCACAGAAATGCAACGGTGGTGATACAACACCTTCAGATTGAATTGATAAGTAATAAAGAATACGAATACCTAGCAAAACAAATGAAAAATAAATATTATTTAACATTAGTCTTTTGCTTAGTATTTGTTTAGCACATATTACCTTCCAATTTTTTTTTAGAATTATAAGAAAATGAACTGAGATAAACGTAAAAAATAAAATCATCTTGAATAAATGATTATACGTAAAATATAGTTTAGGATGTCGAGAATTTCCTGAAAATGTTCGTTTCATGAAAAATAATTTAGGTAACCCGTGTAATATTCCGCTAAAAATTTCTTTCTGAATTATGCAGTTCGCACATGGGAGTTCTGAATTTTGAAACCTCGGTGGAACTCCCAGGACTGTAGGGATATGAGCACATTATACCAATATTACTTTAAAGTTATAGAAAAATGTTCAAGACAAACGCCTTTTACGTATTATAAGTTTATATAAAATAAAATATTTGTTTAATATGGGGAAATGTAGTTCTGTTATATGATTATCTATTTTGCATATACTGAATTCAGTAGTCATTTCAAAGAAACTTCATAAATCACGGCAATGTGACATGTTAAATGTAACTTATAATTTTAATATATATATATAACCGATTTTTCATTATTTTCGTTTATTTTCTTATCTAATTTCACAAATATTCACTGAACACATAAACATCCATGCCCAAGGCAGGACTCGAACCCGCGACCCTCTACGCGGCGGAATACTAGGGACATACGCTTTAGTGACCATGGCTACGAGGCTGGCAATCCTGAGAACTATATGATGCTAAAGGCTGAAACTTCTGCAACACAGCTGTACATAAATAGGTATTATTTTAATATTTTTATGTATTTTTACGAATCTTCTGATAATAGTGGAGGTTTTAAAGTTATTGGTGATAGTGAAATATACTTCTTATGCAGCCTGATTTTTTGAATGCTCCACATTTTAGGATAGCAATAGCTAATTTCTTTGTGATAAAGCAAACTGATGTAGTCACATAAATTTCGCCATGGTACATAGTAGTCAATTTGAGAAGATGCAGTCAGTTGCAGCAACAGATATTGAATTTGCAATGCATTCCTATCTGGTAGCCGGAATATACCACGATCCAGTAACCTAAACAGCTGCTGATAAAGGCTGTATCTGATTAGGTGCTTTCGATTATCGATATGGCCTTTGAGCATGCATATACTTGCAATACACAGATCGTTGTATATGTTCAGGCACCATAGTTTAATGAAATGCTTATTTTGGACAGTGCACCAAGTACCACACCTTATAGCATGAATTTTTCTTTTTTCTATTTATTTCTCTTTCTTTACTTTTCCCAAGAGAAGAATAAAATATTAATTCCTTTTATATTAATTGTTGGGCTTCTTAAACATTCGCAAATATTTCTTTACTAGGTAATATCGGGTGAGCAATCCTTGGAAACAGCAGTTTCATGTGCTGACCGACTATACTTGTTGCCAGGACCTACGACTTTTACCTAAATTATTTTAAAAGATGCATAGCATAAACACTTAACAATAAGTCAACAGCTCACAGTTGTCAACCAAGGGGATGGTGGAACTCCCTGCCGTCGTTCAACCGTTTGTGGAATGAATGAATGAATCTGTAGTGTTTTAACGCCTACTTTTACTGCATGCGGCACCACAGGCGGTGACACAGATTATACATGAAATGAAGATGTAGCACCGCTGGAATGAGATGGCGGGGAAATCGGAGATCCCGGAGAAAACCCGCACCAGCCTGGAATCGAACCCGGGCCACCTTGGTTACAGTCGAGCAGTCTAGCCACTCACGTTGCCAAGCGTTTGTGGAAGCGCACACAATTACAAAGTATTACTTTCTCATTAAACATTTAGTAACATGAGTGTGTTTTGAAAATCTGTTATAGGGTTTCCGACATTCAGAATATTTCAGAATTCAGTAATATGCAGTTGCAATAAATAACCATTATACTTATATTAGTAAGATAGTATTTGGGAATGATTAAGAACATGAACAGTGAACGTTTTTTTCTTTTCTTTTTTCTACATTCTCCAAAAACTGTATAACAAGATTTCACCGAAAAATACGTGCTCTGAGATTCTCAGAATCCAAAATTTAGTTTTAATAAAAGATTTATCTCTGTTTTCCTGCGTGTATGTCTGCGGACAACTTAACAAAAAAAATCCTTGCAAGTCAAAGTTCGTACTTAAGTTCAGCATCTACCAAGGCCGTGAACCAAAGATTTAGAAGAAAATCTTTCTATCTCAAACTACGATTTACAAGGAACATTTTTCAAAAATGTCGATTTTCTCAGTATGTATACGATATTTATTAAGATAGCACAGATATTTTCATGTGAAATAAAATGCATTTGTTGAGTTTTCAGAGAATGTTGTGGAAGTCCTCTTCATTCTGGATAAACTTTGTCGAAAAGGTAAATCTATGAAATAGACAAAATACCTATAGTTGTTTCTTAATCTGGGACCTTAACTTGAAACTCATCACCAACGCTTTTAGCGTCTTTTGCGAAAGTTCCTCCCCATCTTCAGAACGCTGTAACGAAATAAATGTATAACAAATTTACTTTGCCGGCTGAGTAAATATAATGAATTTGTCATCAATTTCAGCACGCCTTTTGCTCTGTATTTAAGCCAAAATCTTCTTGCAAATAAATCTAGGACTTATTAAACCACACAACCACATTTGAGACACCTATTTTAACCGGTGAACAATTTCCAGGATGTTCACTGAGGTGTGAATTGTGTTTTACGATACTTATTCTCTTCACATCTGGGTAGAGGAAGGATAGCAAGTATCGGACACCTAAGTTTTTCCCCCACAGTGAGTTTGGAAATATCTAAAATCAATATTAAAAATTATTTTGAAGACATGTTTTATATGTGCTTAATTATACCAAATATGTTATCCACAGTAAGTAGGTACACTGACAAGAGAGAATTTTAAACATTTATAAATCTCAGAGTTTCCCCAAACACAAAACAGGGAATCGTATATGGGACAGTCTGAATATTATAAAACTACTGCGTTATTTCAATGTATCTTTTTATTACATTTTAAGAAAAATGTCATATTTATGATAAAGGGGATCCCCTTCAAGACTTGGTGCAGTTTTCATGGTCCCAACCCTTGCATATGCGGCAATGGATCTAGTCTTCAAGAAATTTTCGCCACAAATGATGTAGTCGGTTCTTTCATATTCAAAGCTCAATGCTTGTCTCACTTTTGTGCACGAAATCGCTAAAAATGTGCGGTTCAAGCGGTAGATACCACAAGAAAAGCTCCGTTCTTCACATTTTACTGCCTACGTCTGAAATACTACTTCTCCTTCTTCTTGTTTTTCTCAATTGCATTAGAGGCTATCTAATAGGTATATATATTGGGCTTTTGAACGCATAATCTTCAGTCTGTCTCCTAATATGCAATGATTTTATTGACATATAAGTACTTAACTGCTTCCCTAATGCTTAGTTCCCCCAGCACCGCATTACTCCATCAATCGCTAACTTCATGTCTTCCGCAGTACAATTCCCTCTATTCCTCCCCTTATTTGCCTGAAACAAACGAAATGAAAAAAATTGATAAGAAAGCCACGAATACGTTTGTCCAATACCGTGTTCCGAATTCTTGTCCGATATTGGACACGTTATACATAAAACGAGAACGTGTCACTGCACCTAACACGTTTAAACTAGAGCAATTCTTTCATCCATATTCTTAGATTAACATGCGTTAAATCATTTGCAACATTTAAAACTATATTTGACTCAAAAGTATTGTCGTATCAGGTTCACAAAATTATCTTCATGCAACAGTTTGCAGGTCAGAAGTAAGAGACTCAACTTTACATGATCAATTGTTTGTTCATAGTCACACAGTGCTCTTTTACGGCTTCTCTCTAGAAGGTCTAACACTACCTGAGCTAAATTTGTTGAGATTTCGCACTACCAGAAACTAATACCGTCCGATACAGAGTTCCGTCCGATATCGGGTAACTTTTCCCTATATTATTATTGTTACTTGTTATTATTATTATTATTATTATTATTATTATTATTATTATTATTATTATTATTATTATTATTATTATTATTATTATTATTATTATTATTATTATTATTATTATTATTATTATTATTATTATTATTATTATTATTATTATTATTATTATTATTATTATTATTATTATTATTATTATTATTATTATTATTATTATTATTATTATTATTATTATTATTATTATTATTATTATTATTATTATTATTATTATTATTATTATTATTATTATTATTATTATTATTATTATTATTATTATTATTATTATTATTATTATTATTATTATTATTATTATTATTATTATTATTATTATTATTATTATTATTATTATTATTATTATTATTATTATTATTATTATTATTATTATTATTATTATTATTATTATTATTATTATTATTATTATTATTATTATTATTATTATTATTATTATTATTATTATTATTATTATTATTATTATTATTATTATTATTATTATTATTATTATTATTATTATTATTATTATTATTATTATTATTATTATTATTATTATTATTATTATTATTATTATTATTATTATTATTATTATTATTATTATTATTATTATTATTATTATTATTATTATTATTATTATTATTATTATTATTATTATTATTATTATTATTATTATTATTATTATTACTATTACCGTCAGCGTCACCGTCACCGTCAGTCATTGTCATCACCACCATCACTATTATTATTGTTTTGGTCAGGTAGAGATAATGATATTTTGAAGCCATCACATGGTAACCAATTATTTTTTACAAAACACCTTTATACCGCTTAAAGCCTAATGTATTCCTGTATTCTCCTCGCACCTACAGGAAATTTAGCAACAGGATAAGTACTGAAAATGTTTATCTGATTAAAATAGTCAAAGGAATAAACATTTTTTAATTTAGAGTTTTCATTTCCTTTTTCAAATAAAGTTTACTTTGCTTATTTGTTATAGCTACAGTAATTAAAATAAGTAATCTGTTTTACAAAATTCGGTATAGAACAAACGACATGCACCACGGCACATATGAATGCCATCTTCTTTAGGGTAATCCAACTCCTCTGTTTTCAAGTGGTTTATAAGAAATCCCTGAGCCATTCTTAATACGTGTTCTTTCCATTTGCTTGGTTTTCATATTTTCAAAACCATCACATAATGAGCACATCCTATCATTTATAGCGGCTCGACGGAGACCAGAAGATCCGTGGTTCAAATCCCGGCTATGGCATTGAATTTTTCAGTCTGGCTCTACCCTTTCATAGTGCGCCCTACACACGGCTAGTGTGAAAGAACAATTAATTTCCATTAATTGTACCTAATGGTGGGGCGAACTATATAGCCCGGGCCTTAAAGTACTTACAGCATAGTAAGTCGTCATTAAGGTAATTGTCTCATGTGTTTATGAGAACTACTGAGTGGTTTACCGAGAAAAACATGAGTCAGTTGGAGAATTTAATGTCATGTTGGCACGTTGGCCATAGTAGCTCAATGGTTTAGAGCGGCTGGACGGAAATCAGAAGATCCATGGTTCAAATCCTGGCTATGGCATTGAATTTTTCACTCTAACTCTACCCTTTCACAGTGCGTCCTACACGGCTAGTGTGAAAAAACAATTAATGTCCATTAACTGTACCTAATAGTGGTCCGAACTATAAATCCCGGGCCTTAATGTACTTACAGCATAGTAAGTTGTCATTAAGGTAGTTGTCTCATGTGTTTATGAGAACTACTGAGTGGTTTACCGAGAAAAAGATGAGTCAGTTGGAGAATTTAATGTCATGTTGGCACGTTGGCCATAGTAGCTGAATGGCTTAGAGCGGCTGGACGGAGACCAGAATATCCGTGGTTCAAAGCCGGGCGATGGCAATGAATTTTTTTTATAATTTAAGTCCAAATTTACATAAGAACATCCAATTGAGGAAATAGGATGATTATAGTGTCGCTCAAACGGAATTTACCCTCCTACTCAAATTTCAGAACCACTTCGGTTAAGGCGCAATTGCTGGCGCACTTTTAAGTGTGTGTTCATGTGTCCACTTCCAGTCTTTTTCCTTGGGCAATAATTTGCTATTTTACAATTTACGTTATCAAACATTACTACTAGTTTTCTTCGAAGTTTTGCGTATTACCACTTTTATCTATTTGTTTGCCGTTGCCACGTGCTTATCTTTTCCATACTGTTTATTCCACTTGTTAGAGTCTTAAAATTCCAAACAGAGCGCTTTCTTGTTTATATTCGACAAAATTTTGTGTATTCTAACATTATAGTGTCATAAATTAGGGCACAGAAAATAGTTAACTACGAAGAAGTTCTGATAATTCAAAGATAGAAAAGAAAGAGAGAATTGTTTATGCTACATTTCTTGTTCTGAGTGACATTTCAAGGGCTCCTATGATTTCAATATGTGAGGTCAGCCAAAATGAACATTGCTACCCTGTGTAGCATTATTCTGAAACTTTGTTACACCAAAATGTTAATTAATTATTAATTATTTTTGTGAAAATATTGTAAAATTACTGCTATATAAAATGTTCTACGCGTCAAAAAATTTGAGTTCATAAGTTGATTTTTTTTTTCAGCTAGTACAAAGAAATTGTTAAAGTTCCACTGTCTTATTTTTTGGAATATTCTTGTAGCATTTGTTCTAAAATATTTTCCATGTGTTAAATCTCAACATTTTGAAAATATTAAGATTTTATTCCTTACAACATACAATTTTCAAAACATGAGCATTAACAAAAAAGGGGCATGTGAAGTTTCTTATTTAGAGATTACGGACCTATTCTGTAAGTTTCGCCAAGTTAAATGAAAAACTTTGACGCGTGAGGCATTTTGTATAATGAAAAGTGTTACAAAATAGTTTTTCAGAAAATTAATTTTAAAGTAATGACTATTAAAGATCTCTTTAAATTTTCACGTGATGGCCTAAAATGGCGCAAATTATAAAAATAACATGTCATCTATCACTATATTCCCTAAGCTACCAAAAATGCCAAAAAAATAAAATTCCTTAAAAGGCCATATGAAATGCCTAATTACATACTTTAATGACGGGTGATTTACAACATAACCTCTTGATTTCCAGGATTTGTAGGTATCAGCCTTTTTTTCAATCATTATTGTCATAAAACTCTAATAATGTGTGAAAGGACGGTTATTTCTAGTTGTTGTTTATGGCCAGCATCTTCCAAGGATTCAATGAAGTGATTTTAAAGAAAATACCACTACCCTAACCTATACCTTCCACCGAAAAATGCAGTTTCATTTCAAAAACGGCCAAGGAAGTTAATTAAAAGCTACATGTTTTTGGATATCTAGCTCTCCAATAAAATATTTACCTTAAATTTTCTCTGAATGCCAGAGTAGTCCCCTTTATTCCCAATAACTTTGTATATGTTTGCGTAATTGATAGACCATTAGAAAATACAAACAAAAACTTCATGCGCAAATTGTTTGATACAAACCATCTGTCATAATATTTGTTGTCAACCGTTTTCCAGATATGATTTTTATTGCTGTATATTTTCGTACAGATGTTTTTATGAAGTCTTAATTTGCCATTTCGTTTATGTGTTTTGGTTTTGTTTTTTTCGTTTGTTCGGTTTTCTTTCTTTGCATCAAACTAAAATTCCAAAGCTGATATGGCAATGCACGTTTAAATAACTGAGTATTGCTTCAACGAGATCCCCCTTGTGTGTTCCTCGAAAAGAGCTGTGATGCAATTTCAGCAAAGGCTTATCTCAGTTCATGTGAAGTTGATAAGAAAACAAATGACTGTAAAAAGAGTGGAAGTTTCGTCAAAAAATGTCACGTAAATGTAGTATAACTCTAATCCTGTTGTAATACTACATTTTAGCTTTAGGCTCAATTTCTTTATCAAGTCTTAATACGCTATTCTTCTGAGGAGGTGTTAAATATTGAAAACTACACTTGCTTTATCTAGAACTTAATTGCTTTAACCCTTTCATGGGCCGTTTTAATTTACTAATGTGGCCTGGCTGCAATTGTATACATAATAATTGTTTATGGATATAGTTTACGTAAAAGTTTTTGTTTTCAAATTTTTATTTTCAGTATTTTCAAAACGTTCAAGTGACAGACATACTTCCCACAGCACATAGGAAAATAAGTAATATGAAAGGTAAAAGTCCTATATTACATCAAATATCAACAGAATTAACCAATGCTATACTTCATTAAGTATTTTACTATTTAGAACTACAGAAAGGTAAAAATACACATTTTGTAATAATTTAAATTGAACTCTTCCAGATTCCTCTCCTGTAGTTTTTTCCATCAATTACTTTCCTTGAAACTTTCTAAACCAAGAATCTACAAATTGCAATCTTTGCATATGTACTACGTTCTTTTATTTGGTATAAATTACTTTTTTGTTAAACGAGCAGGTACGCTCCCTTCAAGGTTCTGTCATTTTCTTTTACTCTATGACCTCAAAGAAGTGACACTAAGATGCGCTCAATTTTTTCATGGTTTTGTTAAACCCTTCCACTAGTTGCCAGTACAGACTGGACGAGGTCAGCAGGCTTCCGCGACCCTTCTAACATGATAAACTAAGTGGAAAGCATACTTTCCACAGCCTTAGAAAGGGTTAAGTTAATATTGGATGTTTTAGTTTCATTTTTACAGTTAAGTCATTTTTTTCAGTTATGTATGACCTAGTCCTTATAGCACAATGGATGATAATTAGTGTTCACTGATGAAATAGAGAAAACAGGTATATATATATATATATATATATATATATATGTATGTATATATGTATATAAATTATGGGAACACTTCGGAGATTACAACCTACAAACAAGCTACAAACTTCCTGGTGGAAGAGATGAAAAAGGAACCAGAGATCACATATATGTACGTCAAAGTTTCAGGCTCATCCAATTGCTGGAGATGCCCAGATAATGGCATGAACGACTATCGATCCAGCAGCCCTCTCTTCTCCTTAAGAGTGCTCTTCTTTTTGGGCAAGCAAAATGAAAGGGAAGCGATATAAAACACCTAAATGTTGTAGACGGGGAATTCACCTACCAACCACGGTAAACCACAGAATACTGAAGCTCTGATTGGGCGGTCGAACCTTACTCCTGAGTAAGGTTGCATACATCCGAAGAAACTTGTTGATCAGTGCGCTGATTATAAATGAAATGAAATGACTAATGGAAAGTACATTTTAAAAAGAAGATGCCACAAATGTAAGATTGAAGTCCCTCCTTGGTTTGTTAGTTATCTATGAAAACTTAGTCAACTTAGAAGGAACAATCAGTGGGGATTATCCTGGCAGAATTTCAGCCGCAAAGCGCATAGTTCACGAGTTTATATGATACGGCTCAACGTCCTATGCAGTACGCCTGAGATACCTCTGCGACGTTTCTGTGATATCTAAAGACATATACGAGTACAACACGTGGCCCAGGGTTAACATGTTAGCCTCTGATTCTTGTGATATTGGATTAAACCTGATGGAGGGCAACGGACATTCCTGAACGTGAAGATCCTTAACATGGCCTTCTTTAGAAGGTAAGTGGTCCCAAATAGTAATTTTGCGGATGTAAAGGAACCTAAATTCTGATAAATACGCCTTGACAAATGTTATGTGGTCCTCCACGCTCAGTGTAGAATGGGATGCTGAGAGCTACAGCTACAGCATTCGGTTTCAATTCTTTAATTACCTACTTACCGACAGAGAATAGACAGAGGTTAGTCAAATCCCAATGCTGCATACTGAAGTTTCACTGCCTGTTTAATGTTCTGGCGCTCCCTGGCCCAAAAAGGGAATGCTCAGACTTTGTACGGATCTATCTGCTTTCCCTCTCTGAACAGAATAACTTATACACTAAAAGTCCTCCAAGATGCGACACAATGATTTTCATGAGACACAGTCCACCGTAAATTACTTTTAACTTAGCGATTTTCCTTTTTATATTTATTTTCTAAACGTTGGCAAGAATTTCGATTAAAGTAGCATATTTGAATAACGAATAGAACAGGTGTGAACTACTCTTCATTTTGAAGGAATTTAATGTGACTTTTTAACCGTATTAGACAAACTGTTACTTCACAAGAAATCTAAATGTTGTGAAAGCACTGTTTATATCAAATATCTGTGTCGTGGGATATATTCGAGATACTCCTTTTTCTGGTTTAAATATGCAAATGCCTGTACGATTTGCATTGCAAAGGACACAAAATTTTAAAGCCATCAAACAACTAATAGCTTTAATGACTATTGCTGTAACCTATTTTATTATTATGTTTACCCGAAAAGTGCATCAATGTTTATCTTGATTTGCAAGATAATAAAGAACTAAATGTGTTTTGTAGGAAAACTTTGTTGAAGAGTTAATAGAGAAACTCAGATTTTTTACACGTACACAGTGGGTAGATAAGGTATTACATTCCACCCAAAAATTTATGTGGGTTGTGTATGTGTGCTTGTGAGTGTGTGCGTTTGTGTGTGGGGGTGGGGAGGAAAGGTGCTGTTCGGTGTGAGCGATAACAACTCTTACAAGAGAAGAAAGTAAATCGTATTGTGCAATTTTAAGTTTCATGTTCCAGGGATACGACACGAATACTTCCAATAAGATCCTAATACATTAAGGTACCCCTGAATTGAAGTTTCTTATTTCCAATTTTACTGTTGATTAACATATCATATATTTTACATATTTTCATGATAAATGAGCAGTATATCCTGCATTCCTTTGAATGAGCCTCTGTGGTTGTTTCCAATCTGGATAATGTTTACATAACTGGCAAACCGCAAGGAGTAAGTAAACAATTTGTCACACAAAAATTTATGTCTGATAAAGCGCTAAATTTATGCCCCTTTATTTTTCTCTGGAGCTATTTTCCAGATATTTTTTGCTTCCAATTTGAATTTTCAGCACTTGTACATTTCTCAAATAAGAAGCATTTGCTTTTTAATACCTTGGACGTGCAAAGGTAATGGAATGTCGAAGCTATCATATATTAGCCAGCTCTTAAAAGATTTACCTATCACCTATATGAGATAATCACAATGGGGAGTAGATAGATGTATTAGGTTTTTAAGGATAGTTCTCTACAAGTGAGAATAGAAAAAGGGATTTTTTTTTTTTTTTTTTTTTTTTGTAATTTATGTCCTCCAACGTCGAGTCATATCGGACGGAAAATGAAATGGCTGAAATGATGCTCAAATGAGCTCATAGTCCATTGAGCTAAGAGTTACCCAACATTCGTCTTTGAGCATAAGGGAAAACCCCGGTAAAACCCTATCCACGTAACTCACCCTGACCGAGATTCAAACTCGGGACCTCTTGAACGTGAGGCAGTTATGCTGGCACCATGCTACCAAGGCGGGCGAAAAAGTAATCTGAGTGTTCACATTATATCTTTTATTTAAAATCTGCAAGGCCCAAATAATATATTCGCTTCATAATGTTAGAAATTTTGCGTAGCAACAGAGTATCTTACCTTTCTTAAGTAAAGAGCAGAGAAGCTAACAGTTTGAAATATATTTGAAAAGTTTCTCAGCTACATACGTGGTCACCGCGTAAACAAACCTTTAAAACTGAGTTGTCTTGCATGTTATCGGATAAAGTAAATTGTATCCCTTGGGCTATAAAACCTAAGTTGCAGTATATAAACGTTTCCAGTATTCCTCTCTGGAATCGCAATGAAATCATTAAACTGGGACGAGTTTGCTACCAGGAGCACATACATGGCAATGATTGAGTTTCTGACTGGGGAAAACACTTCTCCAAATGAAATTCAGACAGAATGAAAGCTGTTTGTGGAAAACGTCGCGCCGAGATGGGTATTACCGGGCCCCACGTGTTACTTCAAAGGACTCAAACTTTTCCATTTGGATACACGTTTGAATTTTATCTCCCCGTGTTTTTAAAAATCTGATATGTTGTACTAATATAAAGTTTCTTACTCTTAAACAAACTATTCTTGCAAAAGATCCATCAACTTAATGGAGATAAATTTTACCATATTGCCAATCTTCTGATAGATCAAGAGAACATGGTATTACAGTAGACTTGAAGAGAGAGTTGAATATTTTAAGAATTTGGCGCTAATTGTGTACTCCAAAAAGTAGAAACATAATAAAATAAAAACAAGACAAAATAAAATATATACTTATATGGTATATTTCAACGAAATTTTCGGTCCAGTTTATTTTAAACTCTTTGGTGCAGTTGGACATATTTTTATCTCCTACAGTTTATCAGTTAAGTAAAACTTATTTACTATGTATTTCAAATGGAAAGGGTTCTAGAATCTAGCTAATCAGATGCCGCATCACTCTCAGCGTTGCCAGCTTGTTACCCCCACTCCTATTTCCCTCTCTCTCGCACACTCATACAAAATGCAGGTCTGCTTGGCGCAGACGCAAGGGTAAGCAAATTATATTTTGCAAACTTTTACAACCATGCAGTTGCCAAAATCAAAATTGTAAAAAGCATTTTCCCAAATTACTATAATTACAGTTATGAATTACCCGTTCCAATGGAACTGCCAGTGGCCCATCCATATCGCTGTCAAAGTCACTTCCGTTAAGAGACAATTCGTCGTTGGCACTGTCTTCATAGTCTGAGTCTGGCAAATTTATGATTATGGCTTCCAAAATCATGTCACGTGCTATTTCTTTCTTAAAATCGTCTTCTTGAAGGCTTTCTGCATGCTTCACGCAGTTTTCCCAGTCCTGTTGTGTTACCTTGTCAATTTCTTCATGAACATGTCGTTTAACGTCCATAAGTTTAAAAGTATTATTTCTGTTTGCAATCCCCCATTTTATTTGAGCCCACAGCAACTCAATTGGATTATATTGGCAGTGGTAGGTAAGGTGGGAGGTGTATTACCTCGTGTCCCGTTTCAATTGAAAGTTGATCCAGCTGATTCACTATTTCCGTGCTTTTAAACGGAAGTACTTTTTGCAACAACTCATTTTTAGCTTCTGTTTCCGAAAAAAATTTTGAAGAACGTGTAAACCTTAAAAATAATACTTCTGACTGACTTCGCAATACCTGCCTTTTTGACTCGCCACTAAATTCACCGCAAGAAGCCATTACATTATTTAACTCTTACACTACTCTTGTGTAAAGAACAGCTGAATGATATTGATCTGAACTCTTCAGAGTAAATAAGCACTTCTTATCCAGCATTTATTCATAAACGTAAGCATACGGCATTCCACAGGCTAACAGGTAAAGAAGTATTTGTTCTTTCTCGAATTTAACACCTTGACTTATTCACAGTAATTTTTTCATCCGTCATGTCAGTAGTTTAAATTTCAGTTCTGAGTAATTAAAAGTATATGTACATACGGTAAATAGAGATTATGAACCATTCATAAACAAAGATATAATATGACCAGACACGTTCTTCCAGGGCAGCAGGAAATTTAATGCTTCCTCTCGCTCGAACTGGATTATTCAAAGTAACTCTTTTATCACGTCATGTCAAACATTTACGTTTCAGTTCTGAGTAATTACAAATAAATGTACACGCATACATGCCAACCAATAATTATATTCATACAGTGCTTACGTCGCGATTTATTGTTATAACACAGGTAATAGTGGTTTATTTATTTGTATTAGAAATACTAATTAAGCTAAAAATTTGGGTTTTTCATGGTTATATTAGATACATTACTCTACCTTCCACATGGATCAGTTTCGGCAAAATCTGAATTTTTGTCTTAGCGCGAATAGTATTTCATACAGATTGGTTAGGTTGGCGCTCCTCACACGCCACTTAGCGGGAATGCAATACAACACCGCAGGACTCCGACTGGTTGTTCACCTAGTAGCGCTCAAGGACAAACACCTTCCCATTTGAAACAGATAATAGAACTATGAGGCCTCTTAAGGATATTTACAGAAAATACAAAGGTATATACAATTTTAGTCAATCATTTTAGAGCGTTTTGAGAAAATCAGAATTTTTCAAAACAGTTTTATATAAAGGATACTCTGAGGTTTCTCCTTATTTATTTACTTATTTATGCATGCTGTTGTTGAATCATTGGATGTGCTGTTAGTATTTAACCGACTTTTTTGTTTTTGAACTATGCTGTTTATACACAGCGCGCGCACACACACACACGCACACACACAAGCACGCACTTATCTCATTTTAAAAATACACTATATTTACTGCTTACTACTTAGTACAGAAGGTAAAAACGTTCTCTCTTTTAAATACCTGTAAAACATGGATAAAAATTACATTTTAAAGCATCATTAGGTATGAGGTGGACAATAGTGATTAAAAGGAGAAAATTATGCCACTAAGTTGTCTAAAATTATAACACTCCAGGGCTACCAACTGCGATATGTGAGATCATCTGGACGCACCAATTCAAAATTTTACAAGCAATAGACAAAGTAACGAAATAATCAATACATAGGTAAGAAAACCCTATAAAATAACATAATAGACTTTTCATAGATGCAAGCTAAGAACGGTACAAAGCAATTTTAGTATACATGTGTTTTTAGCATATTCTCAAGTTCAAATCAAACAATATAAAATATCATGAACTGATTGCCCAGAACAAGAAGGCAAGCTAGAGGAATGTGCAACGTAACCACTTTTGCTATCTCCTCGGGGTGTATGCTCGCCTTCCGAGTATGACAAGGATGGAAGGCTCGTTTAAAATGCACAAGTTTTGTCACATAGCTCACTTATACGAGGGGGAACCCAAAAGAAACCGGATTGTTGTCATAAAAACTTTATTGATGAACCTTTTTACAAAATTACTTCAGTCACCTTTAAAATACTCTCCATTACATGCGATGCACTTGTCCAGTCTCTTTTTCCACTGGTGGAAACATGTTTCGAACTCTCCAAGTTTTATATTGTCCAGTGCCCTTTGCGAAGCTGTTTTTACCGCCTCCACATCGTCATAATGCTCCCCTTTTAGCGTTTTTTTCATTCCTGGAAATAGGAAAAAGTCGTACGGAGCTAGGTCCGGCGAATACGGAGCGTGGGGAACGACAGACCACCTCTGAGATGCCAAATAGTGGGTCACTCGTAAGGCCGTGTGTGCTGAGCGTTGTCGTGATGCAGAAACCAGTCACCTGATCGCCAAAGTTCCGGGCGTTTCCTCCTCACAATCCTCGCAGACGCCTTAAAACATCCAAGTAAAAGTTCTGGTTAACAGTCTGTCCAGGGTGTACGCATTCCCGATGCACAATTCCACGAACATCAAAAAAGACAATGATCATCGTCTCCATATTTGACCTCACTTGCCTTGCTTTTTTTTTTTTTGGTCTGGGAGGGTTGGGAGTCTTCCACTGGCTTGACGCTTGCTTGATTTCTGGGTCATACCCGTAACACCAACTCCTGTAATGACTTTGTTCAAGAAGTTTGGATCACGTGCAATCTCTGTTTTCAAGTCCTGACACACGTTCATGCGGAAGGTTTTGTGCTGCGGTGTGAGAAAGCGTGGAACAAATTTAGCAGCAACACGTCTCATGTGCAAATCCTCCCTCAAAATCCGCTGGCACGAGCTCCAACTGATTCCTGCCTTGCTGAAATTTTGTCGATCGTTTGGCGACGATCCTCGTTGATCTTTTAGCGGACCTTTTCAACGTTCTCCTCATTTCATGATGTTGAAGGGCTTGGTCTTCAACACACATCTCACTACATTTAGAGCGCCCAAACCATTTGAAAACCTGTGTGCGATTCATATCGTCCTCCTGGAAAGCTTCCTGAAGCATTTGGTGTGTCTCCGTTGCAGTTTTTTAAAATATGATACAACATTTCACACACACTCTTTGTTCTTTTAAAGCTGCCATAACGACTTCGCAGACGTAACCCGTCAACAGAGAAACACAATACCACACTTGCACGTTCATCTCTACACTGACACCGTCTGCACAGCTGTCTCATGAAGGTCTCCACTAACACCATCTAGCGTGAGAACCCTGAACTACGTCTACGAGTGGCAGCGCCTTCGGAGTCCGGTTTCTTTTGCATCCCCCCTCGTACACAATACCTATCGCAACAACAACCAATAAAACTGGCAGCATGGGTGACTCATATGCACTCTCATTCCCTCATTTCCTAGTAAACAGATCCGCTACGGGAGCAGATAAACAGTACAAGTTCCTCTCCCCTTCATACCACTCTAGCCTTCTTGTCGTGGGCATACAGTTATCAACACTATTCCTATTTTCTGCCTCTCCAACGAATTACATTACTATTTCTACAAACAACATATTTATTTTCTCAAGAGATCAATTTTATTAGGAGTCTGTTCAAGGTATTTCAGAATCTTTGTTTTTAATTAAAATTTTTATCCCCTTTCCGACGTTTTATTATTGTCATAGCCTACTTCATGGTTGAATTTTTTTTACAACTCCTGTCATCATTTTATATTTTTTCACGTATGGGGCGCGGCTGCAAAAGCTCACGTCTACAAACTTCAGATCCTTCGGAACTGATACTTTCGAGTAGCAACAGTTTCCGATTGATACATTCCTAATGAAAACTCCATTCAGATCCATCCTTTCCCAAATTAAATGACTATTTCCTCCACCTCTCTCATGAATTCTATTCCCGTCTTCCCTAAAGCTTCAATCAATTTATCCGAAGTCTCGAGGAATATGACATTGAACCCGTCGAAACCTACAAGCTTCCAGACTCATCTTAGGCCCATCATAACCTTAATGGTGTCCTGTAATCAGAAAAATATACTTTCTTTCATCCTGCAGCTTGTGATACTACATTTAAAAAATATTCCACAGCCACCTCACCGTCTATTATTTTAAATATATCATCACGCCAGTCCCAGAATGGCAAAAGGACGAAGGATCCTTCTAGGATAAGGCTGACTGATCAACGGCACCTCTGTGCATGTGTTTTGCTGATGCCAAAAAGGAAACAAGTGACCATCATAACTTTGCTAAACATAAAAAATACAAAATAGGTGAAACGTTTGTAATCAGAATATATAGTTACCAATATTCATATGTCGAAATATGAAAAGCACGTTCAAAGTAAATTGGGATAAATTATCGTTTTTAAATTTTGTATCATGAACGACTATTAATCGTACCGTAAAATAAGGCAGATTTTGTCATTATTGAAGATACTTTATCTACCAACCTTAACACAAGATCACATGACCTTGAATAAGCTGCGGATGCGTGCGTACGTGTGTGTGTGTGTGTGTGTGTGTGTGTGTGTGTGTGTGTGTGTGTGTGTGTGTGTGTGTGTGTGTGTATTTTAATTTATCTTCCTTATTTCCTTTTATTTTTTCTATTACGTACAGAGAGAATATGCTTTTTGGCAAGGAACATGCCATGAATTATTCATAAGAAATTTCTGAGCAATGGTTATGGATTCCATCCTAGGTTGCATGGATATTTCCTGTCAGGAGTGGCACACAGCACGACTAGTTTCTTTTTCTCTCGCTTTATTTCCTATTAACTTTCCTTCGTGTATGGAACTTCATACACACGCACACGCACACACACACGCACACACACACACACAGACACACGCACGCGGGCACACAAATACACATTTCTCTACGCACCGTTGTAATTAATTTTGCGTTGAGCCCATCTCACCTGCGTACAACGTCGACTTCCCGAACACCACTGCATCAGTCGGTTTCCAAGATTGTCTACTCAAAGACCAGTGAACTGTCTTCGGCTTTTGGAGATAACTCTAAATTACCTCCTATTTAGGTTAATGACCAGAACTTTTTACTTGTCTTTGGCTGGTTGTTAGGTCAATTTTCAAAACTAATACTCCTTAACACACATTCCTACATTGCTTTCAACTTCTGGATGTATTGCTTCAGTACTTAAGAATCCTCTTTTTTTTTTTTAAAAAAAAAAAAGGAATAGTTCATATAAACTACATAAAAGTAAAGGTTACTTATATGAAAATGCATGTGAAAGAAACACACTTTATTTTATCCATGATGTACTAATGTTAGATGGAAATGCGTTATTTACTAAAAATTCTGATATTGAGATTTTACCGAAATATATGTTTTGAGTTCAGCAGACCTCAAAATAAGATGCAAAATGTCACATGAAGTAATAACGAAATTTTAAAAAACTGAAGAGCAAACATCTATTCTGCAATTAGTCCATCTGGCAACTTATGTTTATTTACACATATAAATAGCTTTTAATATTAGACATAATTAATACATTTCACGATTTATGTCCATTACAGCCAAAAGAGCTGGAACTCCTCTAGTTAATAGTGAAATATTTTTGTTTTGTATTAGGTAAGTTCTAGTCCTGCGCCGTGGCGTAATGGGCTAAGGTATCATGCTTTAGTACCATGCTAGGAAATGCGACCCGGGATCGATCCCACCCGTGAGGGTGCGGATTTTAAGTCCCGGATATGAGTCAGGTACCCACTCAGCACTGAGAGAATATTCAGGAGCTTCCGATAGGTAAGCGGCCCTGGTCAAGAAAGCCAACTTTCCGTCTGGAGGTGCGGAGATGCTGACCACATCTCCTCCACGTAACGGTTGGATCATCACCCACTTCTACCTTGTGTATGTGAGCGTGAGGCCGGCACTCGGGTTGGCAGGCCTTGGCACTCTACGGGTCATGGGTAATTTTTATTACGGGAGTTCCTTTTAATCTCCATTATCATGTCACACCATCTCTCATCTGGTGGTCTCTTACAGGGTAGAAGTGTTGGCGGGTTCCTCGGCGGTGCATGGCGGGATGATATGCTCTGGTATGCTACTCCCTCGTTCGCTAAGTCGGTTACTGGTCTCCGCTTCTCTGCTGGACCATTTCGGGACCACCAGCCAGAGACCTTTGTAGCTCGGCTGCTGGGCTTGTTGCCGTCTCGCAGTAGGGGAGCGTGTCCGTTGTCCTGGCCTGTCAGGGGAAGTCTCTATCTAAGTAATCTGTAGGAACCCTGCCCTTTGTACTGTCTTGACTTTTTTGGTCGGCCGCCCTCTGTCTCCTTCACCTCATACTTCCTCCCGGGAGTGCCCCCACTTCAGATCATAGGAACATAGGCCTAGTATGGTGGCCTACGTACCCAATCCCTTCTCTAATGAAATCCTAATCTCCTATTCCCTCGCAGCTCTGTATAAAAGGAAGATTGGATACCGACTCTGTATTATTCTTGTCTCTAATTCCCTCAGTTTAGTTTTCTCACCGCGTGGACAAGTAGCAGTTGCGCTAAGTAGGAAGTTTGACATTGTTCGACATATTAGCGGGCAGCTGCAATAGATGAAAGGTTGATTTGTGAAGACGCATGTTGTAGAGCTGAGTAGGAAAACCACATATTATGCCTGTAAAGGAACTGCAATGCTGAAATATGGGTAATTTTAACATTTTTTAGCATTTCCAAACTTCATTAATGGAGCACATACTAAAAAATTTTTGTGCACCCCACGGTTATTAGCGACAATAAAATAAAAGTTTCAGTGAAGTTTACACAGATACAGTATAAAAACAAAGAAGAAGAACAATTACTTACAACTATTATTTGTGCTCTACATTCACGTAATTTCTACATCCTGTGAAACAACAGGAAGTGTAGAATAACGCCAGCGGGGCTTGTGTATCTCATAAAAGGGAAGGGGAAAAAACATGTTACCTTCTGTCTGAGAGTTTCCCGGGTCATCCTCTCTCTGGGGAATATATACAGCTCTGCTTGATAATGGGTTCAGCCTAGAGCTTACTACTTAAACTCGCAAACGAAGCTCTTATCACACTAACTTCACATTTAACTAACGAACTAGAAGTAATTCAAATGGAATATCAGGAAGATACTACTAAGAGCGGTAAAACATGTAACTTATACTAAGAAAGTGGTGAATGCAACCATCAGGATGAAATAGATGTTGTTGCACAATCCTGCGCTTTCTTAGTCTTACAAGGTATGAACACGCCAATAGCGAAATACTTTCATATCAAGCGGAAATATCTTAAGTAATTTGAAATAAGAAATTTATTGCCTGTTGGTTCAAATGTAAAAGTTACAACTATAAGTTTCTTAAGACCAAGAGCGCCACTGCTAAGAATAACACCACATGAATGCACAAGGCACGAAAATGAAGAGAGGTGTCCCATCAATCCCCATTGATCGAATGTTATGATATTAGGTTTCAACAGAGTTCGAGTCTCCTTCACTCTTTGTTGTTTATTATTCTTGTTTTGTTTATGTGGTTGCTTTTGAATTATTTGCCTAAGCTTATAATTATTATATAAATTTTGCATTCTTCGGAGTAGCACTATCTTGTCAGGGCAAATAATTACAATTCTTTCTATCCTAGTATTCTAGGTTGAATGCTGTTCAATACTTTCACAAGGTGTAGCCTAATGGGAGGTGGTTTAAAGGGTGAACAGCCTTACTAAGCCCACTTGGTAGACCCAACACCAGTCTCCATGAAACTTTCGCCACAAAATATTATGTAGTCGGTTTTTTCATGTGCAAACCTTAGTGCTTTCTTCACTCTTTTTGCTTGAAATCGCTAAAAATGTTGCGGTTAAAGGGTAGTTGCCACAACAAGAAAATCTCATTTGAAAGCTCCATTCGCACACTTTCGTGCTTATTTCTGAACTTCATCCATGCATCCATCCGTCCGTCCGTCCGCCAGCCAGCCCGCCCGGCCGCCCGCCCGCCCGTCCATCCATCCGTCCGTCCGTCCGTCCGTCCATCCGTTCGTCCATCCATCCATCCATCCATCCGTCCGTCCGTCCGTCCGTCCATCCATCCATCCATCCATCCCTCCATCCCTTCGTCCCTCCCTCCCTCCGTCCCTCCGTCCCTCCCTCCCTCCGTCCCTCCGTCAGTCCCTCCGTCCGTCCCTCCGTCGGTCCGTCTTTCTATGTATTTATTTATTGTCAGTCCTTGTCAGCTAAGGACACTGACATAGCATATAAATTAATATCATAAATTGATAAACATAACTATAGGAATAAACATAAATAAATAGCATACATGTTAGAGAATAGTCGCGCCTGCATATTAAATACATAAATATAAAGTGAACATTTATTCGTGAACTCGCGAATTAACAAGGCCCGGCACAGATGGTCATTAAACACCCTGTTGCAAACTAGTAAACAACTAGCCTTGCTCTTTTGTTCACTATGCCCTGAGGAGCCAGTTGGCGCCGATATGGCACTGTACATATATTTTCATATAGGCTCAGGCATGACCAGAACAACAGGCCAGCAGACTTCATGAGACGCTTAGAGGCCACGAGTACGCATAAATTATCGCGATCGGCCCTGTGGAGAAAGTAGCGCAGTCAACATGCGTGATAGCACTAAATTTAACTATATTCTAGAGTGGGAATAATTTTGGGCCTATCAGAAAGAAATTACTAGTCACGTGACCTATGTACCTTCCCAAAATTCACTGTTCTTGAACTGTGTATTTGAACTATGGCAGAAATAAAAGAATTGACAAGAAAGCTACGAATACTAGCTTTGTTCGATATCGGATTCCGAATTCTCCGATTTTGGGTGCGTTATACATAAAAAGTAAACGAGTTACACCTACACATTTAAACAAAATCTATGCCCTCATTCATATTTGGGATTAACAAACGGTATATAATTTGTAATGCTTAAAATTATATTTAACTCACAATTATTGTAGTATCAGGTTCACAAAGATCTCTTCGTACTCAGGAGGCAGGTCACAAATAAGGAACCTCTCTTTTACGTGATCAATTGTTTGTTCACAGTCACAGAATGCTCCTTGTCCGGCTTGCCTCTAGGTCTAACACAATCTGAGCTAAATTTGCTAACATATCGTAACGAAAACCAGAAACTTATACTACTGTCTCCTCTATAGGGTGTCGTCCGATACCAGGTGACTTCGTCCTATTCATTAGGGAAATACGTATACTGCATTAATAATAGACACAAATGTTGATAAATTGTACGACCAAATTATGTTAATAAACAATAGGAAAACAAACAGCAGAGAAATATATTAAGAGAGAAACAACTAGGAAAACGGAACAGAGATAAATAGTGCCCGCCTCAGTAGCGTAGATGGTAGCATGTCTACCTCACTTCAAGAGTTCCCGTTTTTGAATCTCGGTCAGGGTGAGTTACCTGGATAAGGTTTATCCTTACAGACGAATGTTGGGAGCTCTAACCTCCATGAACCCTGGACACATCTGAGCATCATGTCACCCATTTCATTCACCATCCGATATCACTTAACATTGGAGAACGTAAAATTACAACAACAACAACAACGAAAAGGAGATAAATAGTACAGTATTGTAAATGCAGTAGAGCTGAAACTATACAAATTCCGAATATTCGGATTACCATAAAACAATATTTGATGACTAAAATCGCTTAAAATAACGAACTAGTATTGTTCGACAGTTTTTACTGGATAACCTTGTAAAATTCTGTACATTTCTGTGTCGTTCTACACAGAAGGCGCATTTTACACCCGCTGAATGCATATTACAGTTTCGTAGCATTATTTTATTATTTATCCAGTTATCTTGCCCGTAGGGGAGGGGATCCGTCCCCTTCAGCTGCCGTGGTGCGCGCGCTGCGGACCCCTGGCACTCGTGGTACGTCTGACATTACTAGAGGAACTCGGGCCGAACATTCGAACACCTCCCTGAATAGGAGTTGTTCGGATTGGGTTGGACTTAAGGGAACAGTGGTTCCCGATACCCGTGGGAGATCGGGTTCGTCTCCGGTCGGAGTTAAGGGAAGCCATATATTCCCGCGTACTAGCCTGCACAGCTAGTAGAAGGTATACTAGATTACCAGGCGGCCCTACCAAGGTTAATTAGTAGCCTTCCCCTTTGGGCTTGGCGCGTGTAAGTGGCGTATCCACTTCCATCCCGTCTGAGTCCACCGCACTTGTTAGTCTCCAGGTCTCGCCCTATGGAAAGCCCCACGGAGATGCCGGGCGCCATTTTGAGACAGCTAGGTAGAGTTAGATTACTTCCGTAAAAACCCTGGCATAATGCATTGCTTAGCTTAGGAGCGACTCTCACCACCGATGGGCGTGGCTTAGGCGTGAGGTGATTGGGGAAGTTCCTCGATGCCGTCCAGCATGTCGTCTGCACATACCCTGCTTTTTTGTGTTCGCTGTGGGGCATTTTTCTCTGGTCACATTGTGATATGAAGCATTCTCTATCACAAGAACAGACTTCTCTGGAAGATTGGGCTCTAGATTTTCTTTAACTACATTCTAGATGATAAGTTTCACAGATTTAGTGTTCCCAACATAGCACGTGATAACCAAGTTCACTCGTCTAGATGAGAATACACACTGACCTTTGCGCATACAGGTTGACGCATACGGCTGGATGGGAGGGAGAGAGGAGGAACTGGCATACATGAGGCGCCAAGCAGATATTGAAAACGGGCTCGCCCGCTGGTCACCCAGGGTTTTTATGCGAATACGGCTACTTCTAACTCCCTGGTCATTAGAGGGGGGCGGCCTCAGTCTTCACTTTGTGTGGATTGCCCCGGTAGATACCCTCGAGCTTATATATTTGACTACTCGTATCGGGTAATACCGTTAAATAACATACTGATATTAGTATGTGAAGCAAAATATTCCAGACCAATGGTTTTAAGTGTGGTTTAGAGTAAGAGGATTATTTCAATCGAATTACTGATACTGAGCTTTTGGAAAACAAAATTCCGGCCGGCGGTGCAGATATGAACCTGGCAACTGACAACCTCTATAACAAACAAATTACTTATTTTATTTCTATACAATAACGTTATACAACTTTGTATAAATATCAGGCAACGAAAGCGAACTGACAGGTTAAAACAATGACCTAGTGACTTTATCAACATAAATAGTAAAACTAAGAGGGCTGACGAGACAAAGAGAGATGCAGAAGAAATTCTGATATGTCAGTAACAGTCCAGAGGCTTGGTAAAACTGACATTTTGCGGAGAGAGGATCAACGAGAGAGGAAGGAAGGGATACGCAATTTCCAAATGTGACACCAACAGTAACATGAGCAATTTAATTTACATACAACGCCAGTAAAGCACCAATAAAAATAGATGTTACAATTAGTGTTGTGTGTGTGTGAGCAATAGAGCATTAAACTCTCCCAAGCAGCTGGAACAGTGAACCTGCAACACGCTGTTTGAAGAGCTGTGGCGACAATGAATTTAGCTTCCCGTTTATTATTACAAGTAACGAGTGTGGAGAGAAAAGCTAAGGATATATATCATGCGCGAAAAAAAAGCTGGGGAAATAACTTTACTAGTCGCTTTTGTGTTTGTAACATTGGACTTGTAGTAATCCAGCACGCAATTATAATTAATTGCCTTCACACACTCTCGAGATGAGAGTTCCCCCGAAAGAACGGATTCCAAAAAAATCTCTGCTCTGTATTAAGATAAGGAGATTAAAGAGGAAGACTAAAGAAAGTGTGGTACAATGGAAAGAATGGGGGTTCGTAATTGGAAGCGGCAGATATCGGAACGAATTGTATCGAAACTGAACGAAATAAAAGATCTCTGCAGACTAAAGGACCGTGAAGATAAAAAGCGGACGATTCAGTCGAATTCTTTGCGTCCTGAGAGAGAATTATGGACATTTTATTGCTTTTTCAGTGTATATAAAATAAACTGTAATGCTGTTCGCTTATCTATCAACTATCGGAATTGAAGTGTTCACATGATTTTTCATTAATGCCATTTTGTCATACACAAACTAATTTTAAAAAGGTTATTTTTCTCTATTTCGTGATCCTGCAATACTTGAAATGGTTTTATCATACATATTGTTGTATGAAAGATACAGTGAGCTTAACGTTTGCCTTCGATTAGTCGAACATATACGTAAAGTGGAGCGTCGTTGCGTTAAATGAGCTACTAATTGTTTAGAAATAATAGCATATTAACATAAAAGCTTATTACATCGGAGATGAAGCTAGTTATAGTGAACCAATAAGTATTATACAGATATAACTATTTGTAACAAAATACTACACTTATCTTAAGAAAAATGATGTCCATTTTTCTTATTAGTTGAATTAGTTGAAATCGATTTCACGAACTCTTGTTTGCGTCGTCAGTCAGAGAAAACCACAGGAGGAAACAAATTCGTCGTTAAGGAAGTTACTATGTTGTTATGTTTTCTTCAGAATTACCAAAATCTGAAAACGAAATAAACTTAAGAACAGAATCAACTACTGGTATTTCAAAATTCATTACGCGATGTTTATTTTTTAAAATAAGTAACTTTTCCCAAACCATTAAATCTATCGGGACATTTAATTGTTTTAGTAATTTAACTTCAGGAATTATATTATGGTTAAATGACCAAAAATGATCTGCTACGGCCGATTTATCAGTTTGTTTATACTTCATGTTACGAAAATGTTCTTCCGTTATGGTTTCCAAATTACCTTTCGTCCTACCAATGTAAACCTGATCACAATCGAAACAATTAAATTGATAAATACCAGATTTTTTACTATTAAGAATTTCATCTTTTTAGAGAAATGTAGTAAATTTTTAATACTATATTTGTTTTGAGGAACCAAAGTTATACCAAACTCTTTAAGAACTTTTTGAAATTGTTTATTAAACCAAGGATAGTAAGTAGCTGTTTTAAAATTATAAGGGTAGAAATATAATTAAGTTTTGAGAGAGCGTAGGCTTTCACGGCCGGAGTCAATATAACTGGAAGTTATTTCCGGGCTGTTATGCCGTGGTCTGCTGGATTTGTAGTTACCAGACGTTTCGTCCGCAACTGCGGCGGACATCTTCAGTGGCGTGGTCGTAGTCTCCTCGGAGAAGTTAGCGTAGCGTCTGAAGTGTTGAGGTCCAGAGGTAGTCCTAGTCGGGCGGGGCTTTCCCCGTCCGGGTGTCATATGCCGCAGTACCTAGCCGCTTTGCGGCTTAACCTGCGAAATGAACTAGTAGATCCATGTTCTGCTGGGGTGTTTGAATTTGTTTACTGTTTGAAATTTTGGATAGGTTTGGAATGGGTTGCCCCTCTTTATCATGGGCAGCTGTACTTAATCGTTCTCCCTTTTTGGGAGACACGAATTAGTTTTTTGCCCCGTTTTGGATACGGGTTGTGTAGCGCTTGGTCCTTTGGCGTAGAAGTTGTTCCCAGAGACATCTGGGGTTTTCCTTGGGTTACCCAAGGGGTCCCAGGACGTCTCTCGGCAGTCTGAAGGACGGCAAGCGCCTTTGATCTCTCGGGTCATACCTTCTCAGGGAGTTCACTAAAGGGTTGGGGTGCATTTGGATTTTCTCGTACATTGATCGTGCCCTCTCGCGAATGACGTCGACAATGTACGGGATCTGGGAGTGCTCATGTAGGATATGAGCCGGGAATCTCCAGCCTGTATCGTAGATGATGCGTAGTGCCTTGTTCTGCAGCGTCTGGAGTCTGACGAAAGTGGTATTAGCCACTGTTCCCCAGATCTCACAGCCGTACAGAATCATAGGCGGAATGATCGCCCGATACAGTTGGAGTTTGAGACGGATCGGCATGGTTGATCTGAAGATAGGGTATAGGCTCCGGAGTGCGACGTGCCCCAGCTGGACCTTGCCCTTGACGTGTGGAACGTAAGTTAACTTACGGTCCAGCGTCACCCCGAGATACTTCGCCGTTTGCACCCAAGGGATTCCACGGCGCCGTAAAACGAAGTTCTGCTGCAACCGGTTGGCTATGGTTTTCGCCAGGAGAATAGCAGAGCTCTTCTCCGGGTTAATTGCCATTCGCCATTTTGCGCTCCATTCGCCAATGGCCCGGAGCTGGGTTTGGATTTGCCGGTAGCTGTACCGTGTGTTCCTATTGACTGCGAAGATCATGAGATCGTCCGCATACTGACAGGTCTGGGTGTTGTGGTGAGTTGGGATGTCGGCCATGTAAGCTGCGAAGAGCGCCGGCGACAGCACGCTGCCTTCCGGTACTCCAGCGCCAATGGGCCGCTCGGTGGACAGCTTCCCCTCCATCTTTACTCGGAAGCTTCGGTTTCCGAGGAAACCGGCCACCAAGGAAATGTATGGACGGGGAATTTCATGCTCCAGGAGTTTGTAAATGAGTCCTTCATGCCAGGTAGTGGCGAATGCCTTCTCCACGTCGAGCAGCACTGCTACCGTTTTAGACCTTTCCTGGAAACCCAGGGAGGCCTTCTCGGCAACCCGCAGTAGCTGCTCGGTCGTGGAGTGGCCAGAACGGAAGCCAAACTGGTGTTCCGGGATTAGGCCCCTTTCCTCCAGATGAGGAAGGAGCCGGGAGAGGAGCAGTTTTTCGAATACCTTCGATAAAACTGGGAGAAGGCTGATTGATCGGTAACTGGAAGGAAAAACCGGATTTTTCCCCGGCTTTAAAACGCACACCACGCGCGCCTCCTTCCAGATAGCTGGAAAGTGGCGCATGTATAGGCACGCGTTATAAATCCGGGTTAAGCTGTCTGGGCTGCAGTATTTATACTGTTAGTGACCTCCGCTGATTGGACCGGCTGGCGGACGGAGCGAGGGAGTGGGCGGGCTTGGATAGGGATGCTACCTTCTGGTTGGTTCGCTTGGTTTTCTTCTGTTCTGTGTCGTTTCTTATGTTCGATGACAGGGTGCCAGTTGCTGTTGAGCTTCAAAGTTTCTTCTTTCTTATTAAAATTATGTGGATGTTTATAAATTTCAATAGCCTCGCGTTGTAGCCGGGCATGGTAATGTGTTATAGATGAAAGAATGTTGGTGTCCTGGAATTTTATAATGTGTTCGCCCTCAGCTTCAATGGCGTGTTGGGCGACTGCAGAATTTTCAGTTTGTCCCAAAGCGGCAAAGTCCCAAAGTCTGCAGTCGCCCAACACGCCATTGAAGCTGAGGGCGAACACATTATAAAATTCCAGGACACCAACATTCTTTCATCTATAACACATTACCATGCCCGGCTACAACGCGAGGCTATTGAAATTTATAAACATCCACATAATTTTAATAAGAAAGAAGAAACTTTGAAGCTCAACAGCAACTGGCACCCTGTCATCGAACATAAGAAACGACACAGAACAGAAGAAAACCAAGCGAACCAACCAGAAGGTAGCATCCCTATCCAAGCCCGCCCACTCCCTCGCCCCGTCCGCCAGCCGGTCCAATCAACGGAGGTCACTAACAGTATAAATACTGCAGCCCAGACAGTCGACACGGGCGCCGCTTAGTAAAATGGATCAGCTGGCATTTGTTTGGATTAATTTTGACTTTCCAATCATGGAGCCATGAGAGGAAGCGGTCAGTATACCGCTGCATTTCTAATAGGCCGAAACGATAATTTTTGTGGTGGTTGTAAATGGCAGTGTCGTCAGCGTACATGGCCACTTTGCATCTGGTGTCCACAGGGTAGTCGTTTGTGAATAGTATATACAAAAAAGGCGACATGATAGCCCCTTGTGGTACGCCAGCCTGCATGGCTCTCTCCGTAGAGGAGGAGCCGCCCACTTGGACGTAGAAGCGCCGATTTTTCAAGAAACTATGCAGCATCGGTGTTGAAATTTGGAGGCCGGGAAAGTTCCGGTGCATCTTATAAATAAGGCCGTTGTGCCAGCACCGGTCGAAGGCGGCTTCTACGTCCAAAAATAACGCCAACGTTGAAGCCCCATTGTTAAATTGCTCGGTTATGTCATCTGATAATCTGAGTAACTGGAGTTCTGTAGAATGTCCTTTTCTAAATCCAAACTGGGAATTTGAGAGTTCATGGTCCGAAACTTGTTTTTGAAGTCGAGAAAGTATAATTTTTTCGAGCAATTTACCAATAGTAGACAAAAGACTAATGGGGCGGTAATTTTGAGGCTGCCTGGTGCTTTTCCCCTGCTTCGGGAGCATTATGACCTTGGCTCGTTTCCAGGTGTCGGGGAAATGGTTGTGCTGCAAACAAGCGTTGAATATTTTTGTGAGTTGCACCAGGGCTTTTCTCGGGAGGTTTTTCAGTTCCTCATTAGTCACTTTGTCCGGGCCGGCGGCTTTCCCATTAGGTAGTTTCCTAATGAGCTTGTAGACTTCCTGCGGGTTTGTAAGGGGCAGATGTTGCTCATGTTTCTGTGCCACCCAGTTTGTTACCCAAGCGTTAACCTCCCTTTCTAAATCGAGGCTGGTTGCTGCGTTTTCGCTGAACCTGTCCTGTAGACAGTCAGCGAAAACCTCGGCTTTCTCCTCAGAGGAGAAGTGCAGGCCGAGTTGAGTTTGAAGCGCCTCAGTGGCGGCGTTGGCGTTTGAGGAGACTTTGAATGCCTTTAACAATTTCCACAAACTATGGTCCGAATGGGTGGTACTCAGCATCTTGTTTTCCCACTGTTCAATTTTGTTGAGTTTAATTTGTTGCCGAATGATTTTGCTTAGCCATTTTGCTAGCGTTTTGTACTCTGGCTGGCGGGTGTACCGCCACAGTCTCGTCAGACGCCGACGTCGAGCAATGAGCCGTTCCACCTCAGGGTAAGTGCAAAAACTGGGTGGACTTGTGGTGTATGTGGTAGCGTTTCGACTTTTTTTTTTAAGTGGGTGTGGCCCCGCCTCCGCCACACCCGGTGGCGATCATCCGAAAGGGATCTACGTCGCCTCCCCTACCATGCACTAAGCTACACTAAAGTGATGGGTAGGAAAGGTGGTAAGTGGTGCCCGGTACCGCCGAAGCAACCCGGGAGTTAGTGTGTGTATACTAAATAGGCGTCCGTATACAAGAGAGTATACGGACAGAGTGGGGAATTAGGTACTGGCCATGGCCGAGGCCCTGACCAGGGACCTATTGTTAGCGGAGGATTTTCATGCTCATGCAGGATGGAGCTATGCGGGGGTGTCATGCTAAATATAAACTGTTGCGATACCTTACCATAATTTAGGGTTCAGCTGGAGAGGGAGCTGACTTAGCGATGTTCCTCGACGTGTTGCCGTTGGTCCTGTAACAAATAGATTGGGAGGAGGGAGGAATGTACAATTGGAGGTTAATAAATATTTCCCTTGTCATTTATTATACGTATTTTATTATTTTATTTTATTTTTTTTTATTTTCGCCCTTATTTTTATTATATTTTTTTGTCTGTTTTTTTTTAAATTAATCTTTTTTTTAATGATTAATTTAAAAAAAACAGACAAAAAATATAATAAAAATAAGGGCGAAAATAAAAAAAAAATAAAATAAAATAATAAAATACGTATAATAAATGACAAGGGAAATATTTATTAACCTCCAATTGTACATTCCTCCCTCCTCCCAATCTATTTGTTACAGGACCAACGGCAACACGTCGAGGAACATCGCTAAGTCAGCTCCCTCTCCAGCTGAACCCTAAATTATGGTAAGGTATCGCAACAGTTTATATTTAGCATGACACCCCCGCATAGCTCCATCCTGCATGAGCATGAAAATCCTCCGCTAACAATAGGTCCCTGGTCAGGGCCTCGGCCATGGCCAGTACCTAATTCCCCACTCTGTCCGTATACTCTCTTGTATACGGACGCCTATTTAGTATACACACACTAACTCCCGGGTTGCTTCGGCGGTACCGGGCACCACTTACCACCTTTCCTACCCATCACTTTAGTGTAGCTTAGTGCATGGTAGGGGAGGCGACGTAGATCCCTTTCGGATGATCGCCACCGGGTGTGGCGGAGGCGGGGCCACACCCACTTAAAAAAAAAAGTCGAAACGCTACCACATACACCACAAGTCCACCCAGTTTTTGCACTTACCCTGAGGTGGAACGGCTCATTGCTCGACGTCGGCGTCTGACGAGACTGTGGCGGTACACCCGCCAGCCAGAGTACAAAACGCTAGCAAAATGGCTAAGCAAAATCATTCGGCAACAAATTAAACTCAACAAAATTGAACAGTGGGAAAACAAGATGCTGAGTACCACCCATTCGGACCATAGTTTGTGGAAATTGTTAAAGGCATTCAAAGTCTCCTCAAACGCCAACGCCGCCACTGAGGCGCTTCAAACTCAACTCGGCCTGCACTTCTCCTCTGAGGAGAAAGCCGAGGTTTTCGCTGACTGTCTACAGGACAGGTTCAGCGAAAACGCAGCAACCAACCTCGATTTAGAAAGGGAGGTTAACGCTTGGGTAACAAACTGGGTGGCACAGAAACATGAGCAACATCTGCCCCTTACAAACCCGCAGGAAGTCTACAAGCTCATTAGGAAACTACCTAATGGGAAAGCCGCCGGCCCGGACAAAGTGACTAATGAGGAACTGAAAAACCTCCCGAGAAAAGCCCTGGTGCAACTCACAAAAATATTCAACGCTTGTTTGCAGCACAACTATTTCCCCGACACCTGGAAACGAGCCAAGGTCATAATGCTCCCGAAGCAGGGGAAAAGCACCAGGCAGCCTCAAAATTACCGCCCCATTAGTCTTTTGTCTACTATTGGTAAATTGCTCGAAAAAACTATACTTTCTCGACTTCAAAAACAAGTTTCGGACCATGAACTCTCAAATTCCCAGTTTGGATTTAGAAAAGGACATTCTACAGAACTCCAGTTACTCAGATTATCAGATGACATAACCGAGCAATTTAACAATGGGGCTTCAACGTTAGCGTTATTTTTGGACGTAGAAGCCGCCTTCGACCGGTGCTGGCACAACGGCCTTATTTATAAGATGCACCGGAACTTTCCCGGCCTCCAAATTTCAACACCGATGCTGCATAGTTTCTTGAAAAATCGGCGCTTCTACGTCCAAGTGGGCGGCTCCTCCTCTACGGAGAGAGCCATGCAGGCTGGCGTACCACAAGGGGCTATCATGTCGCCTTTTTTGTATATACTATTCACAAACGACTACCCTGTGGACACCAGATGCAAAGTGGCCATGTGCGCTGACGACACTGCCATTTACAACCACCACAAAAATTATCGTTTCGGCCTATTAGAAATGCAGCGGTATACTGACCGCTTCCTCTCATGGCTCCATGATTGGAAAGTCAAAATTAATCCAAACAAATGCCAGCTGATCCATTTTACTAAGCGGCGCCCTTTGGCTATGGACCTAACGGTTGCTGGTCAACAATTGCACTGCCGTCAGCAAATTAAATACTTGGGCGTGACGCTGTCACGCACCATGAACTGGTCAACCCACATTAAAGATACCGCCAACAAAGGGCGGCAGAGATTGAAGTTATGCGCCCCCATCTTCAGGAGCAAGCAGGTTCAATTACGAACGAAACTTGTCCTGTACAAGTCGTTCATCCTGTCGGTGGTCTTCCTACCAAGGTTATTTGGTAGCTGGTTCATTAAGGACTGGCGCGTATGTGGCGTATCCACATCCGTCCTGTTTGCCGTAAGGCAGACGGGGGGGCAGCTTATAAAACAGGTGCTGTCCTAATGGAAATAACAGATGAGGCCCGGGTTCCCGGTCCTACGGGGCTGGGGCTTATGGGAAGTAGACCTCGGCGAGTATGTCGGTGGTCTTATACGCCTGCACGGCCTGGGCCAATGCCTCGAAATCCACAATTAAACACCTACAGACCATACAAAACCTATCACTCAGGAAAATCCTATCCGTCCTTTCCTCACCACCAACCGTTCAATACACCTGGAGACCAACTCCCCTACAATACCCGAGGCCATCCTCAAACGGGCCTCCTCCACCTGGGCGCGCATCAGAACTCACCAAAACACCAACATCAATAATATTGGAAAAGGCGAGCCGCAGCATCGCAAACATGCGAGAATAAAGGTATTTTAAGTGACGGCGGCTCGCCCAACCAGCGCGCCCAGCATACCCCTCCGATACTCCCCGGCCCATGGCCGCATGTCATCACGGGCAGAGGCCGCAGTCACGGCACCCTGGATACAAGCCGCTCTCCAAACTGTCGCACAGTATAACTGCATATATTGTATATAGTGTATAGTGAACAGTGGGTGTGAGTGAGCGAGTGTGTGTGACTGCGTGAGTGTGTGTGTGTGCGTGTGCGTGTGCGCGAAATAAGCGCAATGTATATATGTATATATTTATAATTATTTATTTAAAAAAAACTCTCACAAAAAAACTATAAACAACAAACAACGAACAAGGTAACACTGTTCGCGACGGCCAAGATAAGGCCGTCGTATGGGTGTTTAATAACAAACCCATCCAGCAACACAAAACAAAATAATGAAAAATGTAAAGCCATGTAAATCTTAAGCCTGCAAGCCGGGTCTTTTGTACCGGCACCAGGCCAATTGCTTATAAAATAAATCAATCAATCAATCAATCAATCAACACTTCAGACGCTACGCTAACTTCTCCGAGGAGACTACGACCACGCCACTGAAGATGTCCGCCGCAGTTGCGGACGAAACGTCTGGTAACTACAAATCCAGCAGACCACGGCATAACAGCCCGGAAATAACTTCCAGTTATAATTAAGTTTTTTTATATTTCAATTTATCAATCATGTTTGGTCATTTAACCATAATATAAATCCTTAAGTTAAATTATTAAAACAATTTAATATCCCGATAGATTTAATGGTTTGGGAAAATATATTTATTTTAAAAAATAAACATCGCGTAATGAATTTTGAAATACCAACAGTTGATTCTGTTTTCTTAAGTTTGTTTTGTTTTCAGCTTTTGGTAATACTGAAAAAACATAACAACATATTAACTTCTTTAACCACGAATGTGTTTCCTCCTGTGGTTTTCTTTGACTAGCGACGCGAACAAGAGTTCGTGAAACCGATTTCAACTTCAACTACTTCAACTAATAAGAAAAATGGACATCATTTTTCTTAAGATAAGTGAAGCTTTTTGTTACAAATAGTTATATATGTATAATAAAAATTTATGCTTCTCTTTCATATTTCTGAAAAGGCGAGTATACTTCGACCATTATCCAAGATGATAATGACCATTTTCCAAGGCCATGTATGATGATGACCAGGGCGCAGATCCTGATGACATTTAATTAGGTCACTTTTTGGTCATTTTCCTCTGTTTTAACGTTGTATCTCATTTTATAATATTTCAGGGAATTTTCCGGTCATTTTTAAACATATTTTATTTATTTTATTTATTTATTGTTATCTGAAAAGGTTCCCAGAGCCATAGCTCATGCTAGGGAACAGTACAAAAATATATAAAATGATGGCAAACAGCCCTTAACAATACTTATATTACATTTTTAGAGTAGGAATGAATTACCGTACAAGAATAACATATATGAAACATACAAAGATACAGACATTCACTATAACTCAAGAAATAATAGTAACAAAGAACTTACAGAAAAATAGAAGCTACATATTCTATGGGATATTAATCCATATTAATTTTTAAACAATTCAGCTTTCAAACCAGCTATAAATGTGTAACACTTTATCAGCTATCAATATATGCCTTCAATAAATTTTCAGCAACTTTCCTTTTAAAATCTTTTATGTTCCTGCAGCCTTTCAGTTCCAGTGGCAGCGCATTATATAAGTTGATAACGTGTGAGGTTAAGCTGTTCAGGCCATAAGTAGAAGTGTTCACTGTTGGTTTTGTTAAGTTTCCTTTATTTCTTGTATTATATATATGTGAGGAGCTTTCAAATGTTAGATTGGACTTTAGAAGATTATTTTTTATTTTATGGAGATATATTAGCAAGGACAACTCTATGTTTAGTTGTAATGGTAAAATGTTAGTTACATGGTAGAGTGTTTTTGTGTTTGTTCTAAAGGGTAGATTGTAGATTATTTTCAAGGCACGATTTTGAAGTACTTCGACGTCATGAATTAAATATTTAACAGAGTTAGCCCATAAGATGTTTAAGTAATCCAAATGAGATTGAATTAAAGCATGGTAGATACTTCGTAAATGATTTACACTGAATCCTTTGAATTTCAGCCTGTGAATTACAGCTAACACAGGAAGAATCTTAGTTTTTACATGCATGATATGGTCCTTCCATGTGAGCGTACTGTCTAGAATCAAACCTAGATATGTGATTTTTGTTACTCTTTCAATCACTGCGTTATCAACATGTATCTTGTTATTTACTACTGGTACGTATGATCTTTTATGAAATAGCATATATTTTGTTTTACAGACATTTAATGTTAACTTATTGCCCTTAAACCAGCTATTCAATGCTATTAGGACATATATTTAAATTGCATCATCTCTTGCACTAACACAAGTCTTGACCCCGTGGATTTCGTTTGGGTTGAACTCCTCGTAGGGGATTTCCATTTCTCACTGCCTCGCACTGCTTGGATTTGCAATTGTATTAATGGATCATTGAACTAGCCGACTTGTAGCAGTGTGTTTGTGCACCGTGTTATTTACGTGTTCCATATAATATCACTGAAACTGAAATCTAGTTTTGCTACAAGATTAAAGAATATTCTGAATAAGTTTGGGGAGGAAGTTCATTTTACAGATTGATCCATATTGTTATGAAGCTGTGTGAAATTAAGCTATCAGCTGAGAAACGATTCACAGTTTAACAACATAGTGAACATAAGAAACAAAAGCGGGCTGTGGAAAATTCTAAGCGGGATAATGCGCAAATGCGCACTTCTGTGAGTATATAATTAAATTTGGTGCAGGTTCCGAGCTTTTTAAGGAGTTATGTGACGTGTTTGTGTCTGTAAATATTAAATTAAAAAAGCTGAATAATGTATAAGTTGAACAATATTTGAACATCACATGGGGCGTTATTTATCTGACGAGTCAACATTAACAAAGTATTATATTTCATTATGCTACGAAGAGACCATGCGAAGTATAAGAGAGTACGTCACAGGAGAGAAAATATGTTTCTATTGATGAAAGCTCGGAGAGTGAAGGTCGGTATGTAGCCAATGTAATAGTACGCACTCTGGGGAAACGTATTCTTTTCGCTACTTCCATGCTTGTCTTGCTCTTGCCTAATGGGATACAGTATGAAGACGTGCTGCTTTTTTGTTATTGATGCCGTCCCATATACGGTTAAAGTGGCAAAATGAATCAAGGACTTTTCTCCACGAAAGATACATGCAACCTGTTTTGGCACATGGCTTACATTAAATAGAGTGCGGAAGAACTGAGGTCATGCATTCTGCAAGTAGATGGACTTATTTCAAATATAAAAAGATATTGTCAAATCCCTCACACGCAAAGAAAATTTCAAATCCCATTTCTCTGGTTTTCCGTTACCTCCACAACCAGTAATGCGATAGGGCTAATGGATAGAAGCTGGTTTCCATTTGGTAGACATTCTCAAACATTGAAGTCCTTTGTATATTCCGTTGACGCGGAATATGCTAGAGCAATTGAAATAATCCAACAGGTATTTAATGATACAGAATTAGTTTATATCAAGTTAAACTTTCGTTGTTTACCGTCTACGATTCCAAATCTTTAAGAAAGGGGCATTGCACTGAGCTTTGATTAAGAAAGTTGAAGGTACATTGAATATCGTGACTGGTGAAGTTGGCAAGAACATTTTAAAGAAATTTACAAATATATTAGAAAATAATCCAGGATACAAAATATTCTGCAAGATAATTAAAATAATTTCAGGGAAAAGTTCTAAAACCGTGGAACTAGAAGAGGAATTGGCACCCAGTGACTTGTCACTATTCAAATATGCTCCAGTAGTCAGTGAAGTGGAAAGTGGCTTCTCGATTTACAATAATATCCTCGCCGACAACCATTGTTCCTCCATATTCGAGAATTTTTTAATTTACACCGTTATTTAGTGCAATATAATGGATAGCTATTAATTTAAGGTGTGATTTTCGTTTTTTCTAACAAATTTATTAGATGTAGGAGCCAGGATGTCCATAGTAGTAACCACACGCAATTACGAGTGAAAGCTGGAAATACGGGTTAAAATGTGCAACTTGCAAGAAAGTTCATTCTGTTTTTCTTTACATCAGGAGGGATGAGAAGAGTAGTGTCAAACATACCAAACGACTATTGAGTGCAATGATGTCATAAAAGTGAGATCTCCAAGCGATAGTTCAACTTAAGTTAAGACAAGTATAGCTAAACATTTGCCAAAAATCACACTTTATTTATGCGATACCAGATATTTTAATGCTAAATTATTGTTTTTATTCTTGCTCGCCTCTCTCCTGCTTTCTTAACATTGGCAATCCTTAAGGCCATATACAGCAATTTAAATTGCTAAAGTATAGTGTTCAACTACATTTTCTCGGCTCTTTTAAATTCTGCTACCATAGTTTTGTTACTTAAAATATTCTACGTATTGCGGTTTCTGATTTATATAATGGAATTCTTCAGCAAAATGTTCAGATAATAAGTGTTTAAAATATATACTTGCATATCAATAAATATTCACATTGCTTCATATAATGCTACATTTTAGAACAGGTAGAATAAATCGTTTACCGCAAGGAGATTTAACCGATAATAGCAGGTGTAGATTTGATGATTAATCTAAAATGAGATATGCCTCTTACTTGATATAAAAAGCTTTAAAAAGCAATTGCACAGATGAATTAAACGCATTGGTTCCATTATTGTAAGATCAGGAATGACTTATGTAGCAGAAACCAGATCTGAAAATACAAAAACAAAATAAACGCTCAATGTTATCGAAATGAATGTACTACAAAAATACCAAAAAAAAAAAAAAAAAAAAAAAAAGAAAACCAGATGGGATAGTCTACGTAATGTACGAAGAGATCCCTGTAAATTACAACCTGTAAGGACCCAAATGTCCTCGCTGTCGTCGGGCCCAAAAACACCACTCACTCATTCACTCACACACTCACTCACTCCTTCACTCACTCACTCACTCACTCACTCACTCACTCACTCACTCACTCACTCACTCACTGCTACCTGTAACATAGTGGGTGGACTGGAGAAGGAATGAATGGAATGACCATGTGGACCGAATGGGAGCTGACAGATCAGTGCGTAAGACCAGAGATGAAATACCTAAAGGAAGATATAGTCCAAGAAGACCAAAAATGAAGTCGAAAAATTCTTTTTCTGGTGAAATAGACTATTAGCCTAAATGAACGGGAGAAAGAAAAGAGGTCCCATGCTACATTTCTTGTATATTTAGGAGAATGGCAGTAGCGGTGAGTGTAATTCGCTGAGGGACTAATACAAATTCGTACTTGTGCTTACTTAATAGCTTTCGTTTTTCAATTTTGCAGGTACGATGTATCCCTAGGAGACAGAAGTACATAACGATCACTACTATTTCCTAATCATTTGTGATTTTAAATTGAAAGTCATGTAATATGCAGATGAAAGGATCAAGTAATGCATGTTCATTCTGTATTCAAACGTTGCTGTGCTTAAATGGGAATTCATGCAAATCTAAACGCCCTATTTGTGTTGATTGCCCCATCACCCTGGCCATAGCCGCTGTGTCATGCTCAAACTATTTCCAAATACATATCTAGATACGTCGTAATGCTTGTGCAACTTTCACAAAATGTAGCAGACGGAATTAAAAATAAATAAGAACGAGTTAAGAAACATAGATGAAATTATGACTTAATGACCTGAACGTTAATCGCGTGAGGAATAGGCCACGCCGTGGCTCAGTGGTTAGACCGCTTGGCTCTCACCAAGGCGGCCCGGGTTCAATCCCAGGCGACCGAAAAGTGAGATTTGTGGTGGACAACACGGCGTTGGGGCGGGTTTTCTCCGGGACCTCCGGTTTCCCCGGCCATCTCATCTCATACATCATCAGTGTCACCGCCTGCGGTGCCGTATGTAGTAAAAGCGGGCGTTAAACACTACACATTTCACATTTTTCGCGTGAGGAATAATCGAAGTTCCACTGTATGTGGTTCATTACAATTTGAAAATTTTCTACTCATCCCGGTAAACTCAAGCATTTAATAATACTTATATAAAGCTATACGTTTCCCTCCTGTGACCAATTAAATTAGGTGCTAATGACCATAACAGTTGTGCGCCCTAAAGCCTTACCACTGCTCCTATACCATTGAAATAGATGTAATTGGTGCTTTTGATCATGCTTGGTGGCCCAAGATTTTACATCAATTGAAAGCTAAAAAGTGCCCAACAAATATTTACAATTTAATCGTGAATTATTTTAGAGATCGCAAATCCTTGCTTACTGTAAGTGGAGAAACCATCACAAAGGAAATTACACGCGGCTGGCCCCAAGGATCTGCGTGTAGTCCAGGTTTTTGGGTTATACTGTGTGATGATCTGTAACAGCAACAACTACCCTCAGGTTGTAGTATTTTTGCTTATGCAGATGAGGCTTTACTACTTTTTAAATCAAATGATGCTAAAATCCTTGAAGAAAGAACTAATGAAGCACTTAAAATAATACCTCATGGGGAATTAAAAATAAACTTATGTTTAATCCCTACAAAACCTTGGCGATGAGTGTCACCAGAAGAAGAAAAATGGAGCCTACTCTTACCATGAATAATGTCGACTTGAAGGTGGTATCTATGGTAAAATACCTTGGCGTTATACTGGATTGTAAATTAACATTTCGATCATACTTTGATTATATTGCTGAAAGAGCCAGGAAGCTCCTTGGTGCCCTCGCAAAAACAAGACCCACCTGGGGTATGAATTCTAGTATTCTTAAAATTATATATCAAGGTGCTGTAGTGCCCCTAATTTTGTATGGTGTATCTGCATTCCAGGATGTTCTTAACAAAAAAATGGACAGTTAAAAAGCTTGCACAAATTCAAAGGGGATTCCTCCTTCGCATAATTCGAGGATATCGTACAATCTCCACTGATGCAGCTCAGATTACAGCTAACATCGAACCTTTGGCTCTCACTGGTTTATCAACAGCAACTATTACGAATTTAAGACATGAACGTGAATGTACGTCTTATCTGTCTCACTTAAAATTACAAATCCCGGAGCATCCTACCACAGCAGGACACCCATCAAGTTTTGTAACCTGTTTAAATGAAATATGTAATTTTCATGATTATTACATATATACAGACGGTTCGCGGTACCAATTTGAAGATAATATATCTGCAGTAGGATGTGCTCTTGTTGTTTATGAAAACCAAACGGAACTAACTCACTCCATGTTTAAATTGTCACCTGAATGTGCTGTATTCCAGTCGGAGCTCTTAGCAATTAAAGAAGCTATAAAATTGTGTACTATTAATGGGAACAGTTCCCGTAGTCTTAGTGATTCACAACCAGCTCTACTCGCTATTAATGATAAATACAATTTAAATTCAGTAGCACATGAAATCATAACCTTGCTTCAAAACCATCCAGCACATATTTGCATGGGATGGCTTAAAGGACGCAGTGGAATTTTAGGTACGAGAGAGCTGATTGCTTGGCTAAGAAGGCTGCAGAATCCAATCTTCCTGTGACATACTCTTTATGTCCTATTTCTACTGTAAGGAGAATAATACACCAACATATTCTTGAAGAATGGAACCAACAATGACTAACAACTCCAAATGGAAGTTTAACAAAAACATTATTTTTCCATAGTGTATATGACAGAGGAAAATGTGAAACTCTTGTACCAAATTTTGTTTTGACACAATTTTTAAGTGGACATGGTAAATTTGGAGAATACTTATCACGCTTTCACTTAACATCCAACCCCGAGTGCATATGTGGTGAAGAATTTCAAACTGTGGTTCATCTCCTTTTCTGTTGTCACATTTTCTGGAGAGAAAGACAAGAATTAATATTTAAGCTAGACTCTCTAGGAACTGAATTTTCTGCTCCGCTCACATCTTTGCTAATGAAGCCACAAAGGTATAAGTACTTCATGATATTTATAAACTCAGTGTTTAAACGTCTGAAATAGTTTAAATTAATATGCATAAGATTAAAACATAATTTCTTCCTTCTAGTATTTAAAATATTTTTGTTAAAATTGTATATTTTATGTTTCAATTCTAACCCTAATATACCACTGTGTAAAATAGGGTTCAATAAATCTGGATAAGTAAAATAATGGATGCTTACACAACAATTTAATTGCATTGTTACTTTATAGACAATTATATTCCAGAAAACATATAAGAGTTTGATACAGGAAGTATTTGGTATTACTATTCAAATGGTTGTTTAATTTATTATAAATAAAGTAACTGTCTGAAATTAGTGGTGTAACAATAAAGATGCTGTATATTACAATGGTTTGGTATATTCTATGTATGGTAAAAGTTTTAACCTAGTAAGTGTTTGGGATGTTGTAGAGTTGTTAATTTCGATATACAGCATCGGTTATTAAAAAAACTTGCAGCTTGTTTCGTATCAACTTTATACAGATTTTTTTAAACCCGTTTGTGTGGTGACGATTGCGGATACAAATGTTTCACCTCATTCGGAAAATCACCTTTAATCTCTGTGTCTGGCGCTACAATCGATATCCCAGCATTGGCGTTTCGAAGGACAGCCCCAAAGCTTCTCATTGCAGAGTAACATGTTAACAGAAAGAGCAACTGGATTTCGCAGACCTCTGAAAAGGAGCATAAAGCTGCGTGGAAGCTGGATTACGTTACTCTCATTCTGTTTGGGAAGAGAATACACTTCAAACACATGGGAGTTCTGGTTAATCAATCTCAGAGCCGGTTTTAACAAGCTCCAACGCCCTCTTTTATAGCAAATCAGTAAAGTGCAGCTGCTGTATGTTCATTCAACGACAGCACACAGAACGTTTGTTTCATTTTGGTTTATTAGCATATTCATCAGCGTTCGTTGCTCAAAAATGTAAAAGTAATAATAAAATCAGTTTTCCAAAATCTGAATAGAAACACAGCTTCCAATTCTCTTTTTCAAATTATGATGAATTATTAGCTTTCCCTTTCAGCTCCTATTTATTTATTATCTAAAGCCTCTAGTTTCGGGGTCCTGGGTATAAACCCTGCGGAGGACGGGGTAATTTTTCGAGAGTAAAAGCGTCTAACATGACTTGCTGCTGAAGGGCAGTAAAGTCTATGGTCCTATGTCTTATATTTTTGGCATATAAACGACTTCGGGTACGATCAAAAGGTTGCTAGGCAGAATGTCGTTTTATGTACTTTTGTATAACCTAGTTATTCCCTAACTTCGAATTATAGGTTAATCTAAAGTTAGTTCTTTTCGCCGATGACACTAGTGTCCTGGTGACCAGTACAAATTTAAACGAGTGTATAATCAAAATGAATTATGTTTTGAACTGTATGTCATGCTGGTTTAAAGCGAACAAATTATCTGTGAATCTAGACAAAACAAAAGTGGCAAATTTATAACCCGCCGTGCGTCACATACTCAAATATAAATCGGGATTAATGATATGTTATTAGAAGAAATTGACAGCATAAAATTTCTGGACCTTCAAGTGGACAGATATTTAGATTGGCAAGCTCGCATAAATTATATCTTACCTAAACTCAGCTTTGCCTGTTATGCTATGTGAGAGCTGGTTAACATGAGTTCTATTGACACACTTAAATTAGAATATTATGCATACTTATACTCCATTTTGGAATACGGAATATTATTTTGGGGCAACTCAGTAGAAAGTAAAAACAAATATTTCTTCTGCAAAAGAAGGTTATAAGAATCATTTATAACACCCACTACAGATGCTTCTGTAAATATCTTTTCAGAATATTGAAGATATTAACGCTTCCTTGCATGTATATATTCTCGGTTCTAAAATTCTTTGTATGCAATCGTGCCTTATTTGCAACAAATAATGTAATTCATAGAATAAACACTAGACAAAAGTATAATATCCATTATCCTAGTGCTAAACTTTCTTGCTTCCAGAAAGGTGTGTATTATGAAACTATCAAAATATTTGGCGCACATCCTAATGTTCTTAAAGAAAAAATTGATAATTTCGGTGCTTTTAAAAATGCTGTTAGAGAGTACCTTTGCTCAAAATCTTTTTATTCTGTACAAGATTATCTGAATGACAAATTATCCTGATAATGCTTCTGTAGCTCTGTAAGTAGTATCTAACTGATCCAATGACAAATCATTACCAATAAATCTTTGATGCATGTTTAAAGTTTATTTTAATGTATATATATATATATATATGTATATATAAGAAATAACAATGAATAATATCCAATACAAAAAGGTTGGGACGTATTGGCATAAGCCAAGTGAAAGCTGATTTAAAAAGTGTTTGATTTTGCATCATATATAATTATCCCTGCTTTGTTTTCCATAATGTTGTTCATATTGCCTGTATACTATAATATGTGTCTTATGTTAACTTTTGTACATATATATGCTATTAAACTTTATACCTCTTGACATGTTCAATGTTAACAGCCTTTTCTGTCTAAAAGTGAACCTACTGAACGCAAATCAATCTAATCTAAAAACACATGACTTGCCATATTTTACAGTTTGAAATACACCATCTAATGCTTCTTTAAGTATACTACGAATGCTTAGCAGGCGCTACAAATCTCCTGACGTTTTACAAGAAACAGTATGGTACCAAACTTCACTCTCTTCGGCAGAATGTTCCGCATTAGTGATAATTGACATCATAGTTTTGTAAAAGCTAGAACAAGGCCTATAATTTAAATAATTGAACAGCAATGCTTAACCGAAGTTTAACTCATAATTGAGGCGCCTAAAACCCGTCACTATAGGGAAAACCAGCGGCGTTATATTTCCCCAGTTATAGGATTAATTTCTTTTGGTGACATTCTATTTGTTCAATGTATGTAAATACATACAACATTCTCAACTATACGCATGCCAAATTTCGACCGTATTTGTTGTTAATTGCACACTGGGGGACTTATATTATTTTGCAAAACGCTAATAATGATATACTTTTTAATTCTAATTATAAAATGTAATATGATATCTAGCGTCAAGGAGTGATTTAAACAACTCTTTTTTTTAACGAGGTGTGAACTATTTAACGACTGTACTTAGCTTACTGTTTATGTGACCACTCTGAATATTTGGGTTCTGTCATTAAATTGTTTCCCCTACACTCATTTTAGTTTGTGTTACTGCACTCTAAAGTGTAATTGCTTAAAATTACTCATAGAGCAGTTTGCGGTCATATATTTATACGTTATTTGCGGTACACCTTTCATCTTATAATGAATTACTCGTACTTCAAGTAATGAATCTCTTGCATAAGAAGGAACCTTTATTACACTAGAGTTTTGAATCCTTCGTTTCACAATGTGTCTAGGGGTAGTCGTTAGTCTGGTTCAAATAATTATGGAATAATTATGGAAAAATTATAACATTTAAATACATAAAATAACTAACTAGCAGCCAGAAAAGTTGCTTACTCTCAAGAACAACTTCTTTTATCATTATTGGTTGCCTTTTTGCAGTATGAAATAAGTTTTGGCATACGTACGTTACATTTTTAAGTTTTCTATAAGCAAACTGACGCTCTGTTGTGAATTTGATTGGTTTACCGCGTAGAGGAGTGCTGATGAGTTTCCTAGAACTACACTGACCTGTATATATATATATATCCTTAACTTTTCAAGTCATGTCGGACGATGAATGGAATGGGTGAAATGATGCTCAAATGGGCCCAGGATCCATGGAGCTTAGAGTTACCGGACATTCGTCTTTCAGGATAAAGGGAAACCCCGGAAAAAGCTTATCCAGGTAACTCACCGTGACCGAGATTCGAACTCGGGACCTCTTGAACGTGAGGCAGACATGCTACCATCTACGCTACCGAGACGGGCTACTGGCCTGTCTTTGCCTATGACGTTTCGATTCGAACAGGCCTCATTCCTTCAGCAGTCTGAGTAGCAAGCTGTTCACATTGTTTTACAGTATACTGTGTGCATCTAGCAGTGTGTTTGTATACCTAATCAGATAAATACCACATTACTTCCTAATGGGACGAAAAAAGGAGATGGAAATTGAAAAGTGTACTGTTAATTGTAGCTCTGCATCTAGATGGCTATTCTAGTAGCATAATAGCAAGAAACTTTGGCGTAGCCCAACCTCCAGTGATGTTTACATTGCAGCGGTTCAAACAAACTGGTGCCAATACAAGTGTTTCTCGATCTGGAAGCCCCCGAGTTACGTCATATATGGAAGATCATTTCATCTGTGTACAGAGTAAACGCCAGAGAGCTCGTAGAGCACCTGAAATTCGCGAGGAAGTTAATATGCGAACACTCCAATCTCTGTCTCAACCGCGCAACGTCACCTTCGTGAACGAGGTATAACGGAGTGCATGGTGGACAAACCTAACGAAATAAAATGAAGATTACAATGACACAGCGTTCAGCAATGGTCCAAGGTGTTATTCATGGACGAGTCTCAAGTTTCAAGTAAATGGAAGCCATCGTAGAAAGTTTGTTCGTCGACTTTATGGAGAACTTAAGAAGAGTATCAATGTGTGGTGCCAACGCTGAGGCATGGTGGAGGGTTAATTATAGTGCAGGTATGCTTTGCAGGTGATAATAGTGTGATCTAGTTGTGATCACAGGATACTCATGAAAAATGCTGATCTACCTGAGAGAGAGTTACTGGTCGTGGATTTATTCGATAGCAAGACAGTGATCAGAAACATGCTTCTGAGTTGTGCAGAGGGTATGCCAATAGAAAAGAGCAATATTGGGAAATATTATTTGGCCAAGTCAGTCACTTGGTTTAGGTCCCATTGAATTCTTACGGGACGATTGACTAGAAAGTGAGAAAGTGAGGTCACCTGATCTTGAAGATCTGTGGAATAATTTACAGAGCTGTTGGACTGCAATATCTGCATAAATATTACCCACCCGTGCAGCGGGAATTAACGACGCGTCGTTAATCTGTCGTCTCGTCGCTGCTTTGTAGAAGCACGTTCTCTTTCGCTATTACTAAGCGAAATGCTGCTTCTCGTCGATTTCTGCCGGGATCTTCCACTCTGCGTATGCGTAGGATATTAGCACAGAAAAACCAGAGCTTTCTTTGAAATGCGATTTATTCAAACAAAATTGAATTAAAGGTTTACCGATACGTCGTCATTGCTACGGCCGCAGAGTAGATTCACTCACTATCGCCATATAACAATGCCGGTCAGGTTGGCGGCCAACTGCCACTGGACCAACCTCCTTCGGCGAGTGTTCCGACGCAAGTGACCCCCTTTTTTTCCCTCGTGGTCTTCGCTCACGCCGTTACTTCCCCTTAAATCCCTACAAATTTTAGCGCGAAACATCGCGTCGTCACACCAACTGAGAGACCTGCCACTTTTCTGTCGACCAGATGTGCAGTCAATTTCCGAGAAAACAGGTCTCGGGAAGTGAGCCAAAGTACCTGGCCTTTGACCCTCCTTACCTGCTCGGACACTTTTATCCCATTCGAACGCTTTTAACACCAACTAAGCCACCACTAGCTGTATCTTTTTAGCCTGCACTAATTTCCAAATTATACCATTTCAGTATTTGGTGCTCTTACAGTTTTGGCTTCAACCTTATCTCCAGGATACCAAGAGTTGGTGCAGCGGTTCTGTGGACAAAGGCTGGATACTTTGAAGAGGCTAAAATCTACGCCAAATTACACTATAGTTATTACTAGGGAGATAATATTAATTTTGTTGGTCTTTTCTTAAATTTTATTACGTGTTCGTACATTTAAATAAAGTATGTAGCTTTTTTCATATGTGATCGAAAATGTTGACTGGTAGTTATGTTAGGGATGACACCTCTATACTTTCAATATGTAATGTTTGTTTTGTTTTGTTATTTACGTCCTCCAATGTTAAGTCATATTGGACGCTGAATGAATTAGGTGAAATGATGCTCAAATGAGCTCAGGGTCCATGGAGCTTAGAGTTACCTGACATTCGTCTTCAAGGACAAGGGAAAACCCGGAAAATCCTTATCCAGGTAACTCACTCTGAACGAGATCGAACTCGGGACCTCTTGAACGTGAGGCAGACCTGCTACCATCTACGCTACCGAGGCGGGCTTCAATAAGTAATGGTTTCAAAATATTGTTATAAGGGACTGTTTAATTTAAATAGGTCGGACATTCTGTTGAATAGTTATGTGTGTGACGTCACGTCACGTGACCTCTACCTCCCTCTTGATAGTGAAGCTTGTACAAGGAAGCTTCTTTGCCTCTTATGTAGCAACACTCGAAGAGAACGGACGTGTGTCAGCAGCTTAGCAGGGCAGGTAAAGGCCATGTGACCACTTGTGTATTTTACATTATTGTAGTAAACTTTTTCTTGTCTAAATCGCAGTTTTGGTATTTTGTAGCGTAATTGAACTTTACAGAAAATCCCAACCTCTCCACAAACCATGTGAATTCCACCTAAAAGGTTGTCCCCAGTGTGAGATCTGCCCATGTGATAATTATCCATTACCATCCTTGGTTAGGTCTTCACATTTTGGTGGTGAGGCGCCGAGTACAAATTTTCTACAGGTTCATTGTGAAAATTCTAAGTTTATTTTGAAAAAATCTTTCGTGAAATATAGAAATTGTGTAAGAAATATGAAGACCTAACTAAGGATGGTAATGGATAATTATCACATGACCAGACCTTACACGGGGGGATAACCTTTTAGTACGATTCACATGCTTTGCGGAGAGGTTGGGATTTTCTGTAAGGTTCAATTAGGTTACAAAATACCAAAACTACAATTTAGACAAGAAAAGGTTTACTTCAATTATGTAAAATACACAAGTGACCACATGGCATTTACCTGCCCTTCTAAACTGCGGACACACGTCCGTTCTCGTCGAGTGTTGCTACATAAGAGGCAGAGAGACTTCCTTATACAAGCTTCACTATCAAGAGGGAGAGGTCACGTGACATGACGTCACACACATAATTAGTCAAAAGATGATTTAAATTAAACAGTCACTTGTGAAAATATGTCCAACAATTTTAAGTCAACTTCGATAGCTCCTCGGTACTTTTGTGTTTTTAAATGTTCCATTATTGAAAGCAGCTAAGTCTTTTTGCTAGATAAGAAATGAAGCTATTGAGATCCACGTTATAGTCTTGGACATGTTCCCAAATTGTTGCTGGACTATAATTCTTGATGGAATTCACTGTGCTTTTCCTGTGAGTGAATGAATGCAACCAGTTATATACCTACTGTTTTGCCTAAAAAAGTGAAAATGAACAGAGAATAATGGACAGAAACATTATTTTAATAAGGAAATGATATTCGGTATGGTTAATGAACAATGAAATTAATGTACAGTTTGATGAAAACTATTCTACCTTACCACGATGAATTCTTACTGTTTCATATTTCCTTTAATATACTTTATATTCTTAAACAGTTAGGACCTTAAGGTGATACTCTCTGGATCCTTTATTAATGTTTGCTTTCCAGTAAGCAACTTTAATTTATCATTAGTTTTATTTAACGTTATATTTCATATATAAGAAATTTCATACATTTGGATTAAATGGTTTACAAAAAACTGTACTTTTGATGGCTGAATATCTTTAATAGGAACAACTTAGGAAATAAATTTACTCTGAAATTCAGTGATGATATCAGTCTACTTTTCAAGTAACATAGTTCCAAACGTCATCTATAACAGTCTGCAACGATAAACTTCGCATACTTTTGTTTGGGGTAACATTTAGTAGTATTTACCATTCATCAGAAGTCATTTTAAGCATAAAGGTATCATGAGTAATTCAACATAGAATTAGGAATTTTTTCCTTGATTATTATTCTGAGTAAACAAGTGGTCCGTACTGAAACGGACAGATTTAATTTGGTACTGACGTGTAGCTCTACCCTCTTCACACGTCAGCTTTCAACCTCCACCTTTGCAGCATTCCAGCCTTTGACTGACAATATTGATTGCATTATCCTTAAAATGTAATGATTTGTGCTAGCTCTTTCTAGTTGATGATAAAATAATATAATTATTTGGACTATTATGGTCATAACAACTTCTACAGGTAACAAAGCTGTAAAGTCATTACTATTTATCATCATTATCATCATCAATCATTTTCATTACTATCATAATTATTGTCATAATTATCGTTATTATCATCATTGCTAATTCTAGGATTACTGAGCTTTTGAGCGCTACAGGCGTTTCATTTGTCATTCACGCTTCATCCTCAAGATCGTGTCCCGATCGAGTTGCATTGGGCTAGGCTTGTTTATTACATTCATGAGACGTGTGTTTTCACTCCTTTGTTTCAAAACAAGTACAATATTGTAATTATTTTAGTTAATTGATGGAAATTAATCATTTCTCCAAAGTAGCCGTACATAGGCTAAGATTTTTTATGGATAGAGTCAACATGAAAAATTCAATGCCATGGCCGGGATTTGAACCACGGATCTCCTGGTTTCCGTCCAGTCGCTCTTAACCTTTGAGCTACTATGGTCAACGTGCCTTCCTGACATGGCATTGAATTTTTCATGTTGACTCTATCCATTGTAATTATTTGTTGGTGTACGAGATAAAAGGCCAGTGTTAGATAAATGTAAGCGAAAACAGACCATTGTATTCCAGGTAAATGTCTACCGTTTTTGCTCCAAATGTACATGAGTTTGGAACTGTTGTGTCCGTAATAGTTTGTTTCTTTACAGTAGCACAAACAAACCACAGAGGCAAGTGACAAGAAAAGCCAATATTTGCTTCTTTATATAATCTGAGAGTACAATTAAAATAGTGTTAGCATTTATGCCTCTCCCTGATTCACATATCATCAAATAATACGTAAAAGCAGCAAGCGCTGCGTTTCCAGATGTGACGGCTTTTCCTGTGCCACTTATTTCACATCTCCGGTACGACAGAAATGTGTTGATAAATCCTCAACTTCCTCGGAGCACGGGATAACCTGGCGGATGCATATTTTAGTCACATTAGAGATTTCATTGCTGGCAGCTGTCAGCTATTATGGCACTGCTGACGTCACGACCGACCTGCATATCGTGTCACCAAGGCGAGCATATCCAACCGACGCCGTCACACAGTTAATGCTATCCCGGGGTCACGAATTTGCGTTATTGAATTCCTGGGGATAGTCTCAGGAATAGAGGGCTCTATATCTACTAGTTAATGACGCTAAGTTATACCTCAGGCTTCAATAATGCAGGAGGGGCTGGTTTGGTCGAGGTCAGTAGATGGTACTAATTCTATTAGCCAAAGTAATTTCTGGTTGGCACAATCAGACATGTCCCTTTAAGAATATTCAGAGGTGGAAGTTGGTTTTTTCTTTTATGTCTCTATTTTTGATGTTTTGGAACTTGATCCACTTATAAATTCTACTTTCATAGTGCAAATTTGTTTTTGTAATATACATTTTAAAGCTACAAATATTTATTTAGTTGCTTCTTATCAGTTAAGTAAAGCATTGTACTTTAAAGCCCATATTTCCTTGTTGTCAACATTTATCGTTATTCAGGTTCTTTATTGGGCTTCAATTTATAGCTTAGTACCTAAAACAATTTTCAGAGAACCTTCAGGATTTATGGACTTCAAGCCCGTGCACTAGTTCAATAATTATAAATAATTCATTTGAAATTGACTCATGCTAAAAAAGTTGAATAATTATGTAAAATGTTTTGCATATTTCATCTTAAACTAATTAAAATTAAGAAGCATCTGCAGTATAATGTATTTGCATCTGTGTAAATTAAAAATTTGAGAGCGATATTATAAACCGTACGACCCAAGACATTTCATATTACTATATAAAGACGTGATAAATTATGAATAAAATGCAATCTCGTAACAACGGTTTGATATACGATTACTATAAGTTTCAAATGGGATAATGTTTGTCCCTGAGCGCTGCTAGGTGAACAACCAATCGGAGTCCTACGGTGTTATTGTATTGCATTCCTTCTACGTGATGTGTGAAGGAAAAACGCTAAGGAAAAACTTTAGGTTTTGCCCTAACTGATCCACATGGAAGGTAGAGAGTAATGTATCTAACATAGCCGTGAAAATCCCATATTTTTAGCTCAAATAGTTTTCCTATTACAAATAAATAAAGCACTATTATTTTATAATAATGCATTGCGATGTAAGCACTTTAATGAATGGCATTATTGGTTGGCATGTTTGCGTATCCGTATATTTGTAATTACTCATAATTGAAACGTAAACGTTTGACATGACGTGAAAGAAGAATTACTTTGAATAATCCAAGGTCTCTGTAAAATTCGAGCGAGAGCGAACAGTATACTTCCTCCTGGCCTGGCAGATCGTATCTGGTCACATTATATCTATGTTTATGAATGGTTCGTAATCTCTATTTACTCTAGAGAGTTCAAGGCAATATTATTCTGTTGTTCTTCCGCTTAGAAACCATGTAAAAGTGCATCAGTTCATAGTTTTCGCAATATAAACAAATAAGTATCGCATCCTGTGGTAAAGGACTGCCACTATTGGTTTGTTTGTATGTGTGCACATATATGTACTTGTAATTACTCAGAACTGAAATTAATACTGTTGCATTGAGGTGACAAAACATTTTTTTATTAAACCAAGGTGTTAAATTCGAGATATTGCAAACACTTCATTTCCTGTTAGGCTGAGATGCTCGGGCACTAATAACCTAAGCTGTTGTGAGTCCTTAAACCCTACTGCTACTACTACTGCTACTACTACTACTACTACTACTACTACTACTACTACTACTACTACTACTACTACTACTACTAATCCTGTGATGCTTATACTTATGAATGAATGCTGGATAAGCAGTGCTTATTTACTCTGGAGAGTACAAATCAACATTATTCATTTCTATTACTACATTATTTCAACATTACTCTTGCGCACGCCTCGGTAGCGTAGATGGTAGCATGTCTGCCTCACGTTCAAGAGGTCGCGAGTTCGAATCTTGGTCAGGATGAGTTACCTGGATAAGTTTTTTCCGGGGTTTTCCCTTATCCTTACAGACGAATGTCGGGTATCTCTAAGCTCCATGGACCCTGGGCATATTTGAGATATTTGAGCATCATTTCACCCATTTCATTCACCGTCCGATATAACTTAACATTGGATGGCATAACATTAAAAAAAAGGAATCTACAGAAGTTCTTCAAATATTAAGTTCAATATTATTCCTTAGGAAACAGTAGAGTAAGTGTTAAATAGTGGATTAGTTTCATGCAGTGAATTTAGTGGGAGTCAAGAGGCAAGTATTGCAAAGTCTGGTTGACGAAGTACTATTTTTAAGGCCTACACGTTCTTCAATAATTGGGCCATGAGGAATATAGAAATCATCTCCACTTCAAAAATGCTCAACGGCTTACTGCTGAAGTGTGTGGTGTAGGCAAAGCAAGTGTGTCCCATATTTGTGGAGTGGCAAGGAAACCTGATCCCAGTGGTGCCCAAATGTTTGTGCCGCCCAGAAAACGTGTTGGTCCTTCAAAGAGGATTACAAATTTAAGTGACTTTGGCAAGAACTTTATACGTAGAACTTTGTTCGAGTTGTATGACCAAGGTGAATTCCCAACTATACAGAAAATAACTTGCGCACTTACTGCGTGAGACTTGCAGAAAACCTACAGGAAGACGATTTCAGGAATGAAATAGCACATGACGAGATTTTGGAACATATAATCGTACACTTGCAAGACTCAGACGACAGTGATAGTAACGAATTGTCTCTTGACGTAAGATTCATTGATAGCAATATGGAGAGCCACTGGCTGCTCCATTGGATTAGAAAAACAGTAATTCATAAACTATAATTATAACATTTAAAAACATACCCAATTTGCAAAAATGCATTTTCGAATTTTGATTTTGGCAACTGTATCATTATAAAAGTTTGAAAAATGTAATTTGGTTACCCTTAGATCTAGCGCCAAGCAGACCTGTATGTTATATGAGTGTGCGAAAGAGAGACAATATGAAAAGTGTGGGGGTAACAAGCTGGAAACGCTGAGTGTTCTAACGCATCTCATTAGCTGGACTTCGAAACCCTTCTCATTTGAAACACATAATTTGTTTTTGTGATTTGAGCATGTGGTAAAATGATGATGTAGTAACAAGAAAAGTGTGGATTTTAGGATTTTCACCCATGTATTGTCCTAAATTAATGAAAGAGAATTCTGAGTCTCTATTCCTTACTTATAACTTTGAACTTCGAAAATTATTTCCACCCCTCCACTCCCATGGATCTTTCTCTTCAAAAATCGAAAGAAAACTTATATTTGGGGAGTCAGGGAATCCCCGAAAAATAGTTTTCAATAACACCTCTATTACGACATTTTGATATTAACCTCAATTATTATAGATATTATTTAGATGTTGCTTTTCAACTCTGAGTACATATATTAATTTTCTTTTTAAATAAATATTGTCACTGACATTGTTGTGCTGCTGCCATAGGCCGGAGCCAGGTGCTCTACAGGAGAGAAAAGGACAGAGAGAGGCTCCAGAACGTTCTGCCCATTGTTGCTGCCGCTTCAGTTCTCGAAAGGTCTGCGGCTTTCTAGAAACAATGGCTGGGGAGGAACACCCTTAAGGTGTTAGAGCGGCAGTTGTTTGTACGTTATTGCGACAATCGACGATTGAAATGTGACGCTATGGTTTCTTTCATTTGTTTTCGTGCAGCAAAACACCGAGTCAGCCTTGAGGACAGCTAATTGTCAATTTCACGTCTTTTTACTGTTGCAAAAGTTGTTCTAAATGCCTATACACCAGATTTCTGAATCTACGGAAGCCACGCATTCACAATATTTTAAATTGTCAAAATGAGAAGGCTGTGGCATCTTTGGTTCTCATATAGTGCGACAGTGCATTTATAATTTTAATTTTAATATTTTCTCCCGCAGACAAACGTACTCACACATATACTCGACGTAGCCTCGAGTCCATATCAACTCATTGTGACAAACTGGTTATTGTATTCACAAACAGAAGAAGAATGAACGAAACCACAGAATTAAATGGAGGTAATAAAAAGTTTTTCATGTGTTTAATCAACATACCTATCCACAACTATTCACGCATATTTGAGGTACTTTTTATGGTGTGTTTTGATTCTCCGCATATCGCAAACTAAGTATGTATTTGAACCCAGATGGCGTCTAGGAGTGGGAAGATTTTAAGAACGTAGTAAATAGTTTCATTTCACATTTGGCTTTTTTTGTTGTATTTTACGTCCTCCAACATTAAGTCAAATCGGACGATGAATGGAATGGGTGAAATGATGCTCGGATGAGCCCAGGGTCCATAGAGCTTAGAGTTACCCGACATTCGTCATTCAGGATAAGGGAAACCCTGGAAAAAAACCTTATCCAGATAACTCACCCTGAGCGAGATTCGAACATGGGACCTTTTTAACGTGAGGCAGACTCGCTACCATCTACCTACCGAGGCGGGCCCACATTTTGGCATCACTACTTTAAACAAGCTACGTGTTTTTTTTGTAAATATATGCAAGTTTTGGTCCCCATTTTTGTTTTGTGAAGAACGCTTTTCTGTAAACGATCCATTTACTGAAAAACTAATGATAGGATGAGGAAAGTGCATTGGTATTTTTGAGAACTACTATGGTGTATATAAAATAATGCACATAGCTTAACAATTATAAAAAATTGCATTCATATTACTTACCATTCTTACAAAAGATTAACTTTCTTCCTATTTAGTTCACGTTAATCTATAAAATATTTGCGCAAACATTTATTAAACATGTTGTGCACGGTAAGTATGATGGATTAAAACATACAAATAGCAATTTTCCAGTTGAAAAATTATTCAATTAAAATGCATTTAAGTATTTGAACATAGGTATAATAAAAAGTATATTCAAACTATTAACACTACTGAAAGCTTTGAACTGAATGATCTAAGGATATCTATATTGCCTATCCCTTAAAATTTGCAATTTATAAAAAGTGCATGAGGAATGAAAAGTTCTTTATCAGCTATTCCTAGAGTATTCAATGTATATATTTTTTAAAAAAAAAATCTTGAAAAAAAAACATTATTTTAAACAAAATTATTGAGCCATTTTTTGTAAACACCAATTAAAAAAACCTTAAAAGGGCAGCTTAGCGGAAAAGCGTTTTTGAAAATTGCCATTGCTTCCACGCATGATGAACTTGAATCTTTGTTTTGGTATTTAACCGTGGCCCCGCATATACCCTTTCTTTTCTCATTCCGTTTCCTGTTTTTCTCGTTTTCTTTCTTTTTCTTCCTCTCTCTCTCTCTCTCTCTCTCTCTCTCTCTCTCTCTCTCTCTCTCTCTCTCTCTCTCTCTCTCTCTCTCTCTCTCTCTCTCTCTCTCATGTATTCTGGGAACTTTAAAGGCAATGAAATTTGATATCGTATTTTTGAAATACGTAATTTTCTTACTGTAGCTAATAATCATAGAGGAAGTAAAATAAAATAAACGATAATATTGCATTAAACTAGATCATTAAAATTACGGATCAACATTGTCAGACAGTAAAGATAATTTTAACCCGATTCTATGAGCAGATGTAATTATGAATCCTGAAGTTATTAATTTTGAACATTTCTGACATATGTCTGTCAATCTCCCCATAAAAATGCTGCCAACGTAAGCGCTTGTACAGTTTAACTTTCAAGATTATATCGTTGGTCGTGGGCAAGCTATAACTTTTTATCCAAAAAACTTCCAATTATAAATAACGTATTTCAATCCTACCAAAATATAACATACCAAAGAATGTGAACTTTCATGTATATAACGCTTATTTTTCATTGCAGTGCATCTGCAGCTCCACTGAATATTCCGAAATGGACACAGAATCCTTCTTTGTGAGGAACATGTTTTCCCTCTCTCACAATAAAACGCGTTTGTGACGCGGTTTTATCTTCCGTCTGCATTATGACCTTTGGGAAAGCCTTTCATTTTCAAGCCAAAAGATAGCGACAGCGTGAAGCTAATGTGCTGCGATATTTTAAGTTTTCAGACATGAGGATAACCAATGGAGCATATAGGAAGTATTCTATACAATGCGAAAGCATTTCTAAAAGTGAAATATAGGACAAGTTGTACATGCAGCATTCAAGGATAAGTTTACTTTCTTTACATCTTGACAGTATAGAGTCTTATATTCGAAATAAGAATTGTATTTCAAGATTTAAATGGAAATACACCTATGAAGTATTGTAAATTAATGTGTGAACCCCCTTTATTCTATATTAATTTTGGTTTCACTGTATATATATATATATATATATATATATATATATATATATATATATATATATATATATATATATATATATATATACTGCGTTTCAAATGGGAAGAATTCTGGAGTCCAGCTAATCAGGTGCCGTATCACACTCAGCGTTGCCAGATTGTTACCCCACTTCTTTTACATTTCCCTCTCTCTCGCACACTCACACAACTTGCAGGTCTGCTTGGCGCAGACTAAGGGTAAGCCAATTATATCTTACATTTACAAAGATGCAGTTACCAAAATCAAAATTGGAAAAAGCATTTTCGCAAATTATGTATATTTTAAAATACTATAACTATAATTATAGTTTATGAATTACCTGTTTTTCTAATCCAATTTAACTGCAGTGGCTCACCCATATCACTGTCAATGTCACTTCCGTTAAGAGACAATTCGTCATTGTCACTGTCTTCATCGTCTGAGTCTTGCATATTTATGATTATAGGTTCCAAAATCTCGTCACGTGCTACTTCTTTCTTAAAATCGTCTTCTTGAAGGTTTAATGCGTGCCTCACGCAGTTTTCCCAGTCCTGTTGTGTCAATTTCTTCGTGAACAGGTCGTTTAACGTCCGTCAGTTTAAAAGTATTATTTATGTTTTCAATCCCCCTTTTTATTTGAGCCCACATCAACTCAATTGGATTATATTGGTAATGGTAAGGTGGGAGGCGTATTACTTAGTGTCCCGTTTCAATTGCAAAATGATCCAGCTGATACACTTTTACCATGTTTTTAAACGGAAGTACTTTTTGCAATAACTCATTTTTAGTTTCCGTTTCCGAAAATTTTTGAAGAATCTGTACAACTTAAAAATTGTGCTTTGAGCCTGACTTCGCAATACCTGCCTTTTTGACTCGCCACTAAATTCAGTGAAAAGCCATTGCACTATTTAACTCTTACTCTACTGTTGTGTAAAGAACAACTGAAAGCTATTGATCTGAACTCTCCAGAGTAAATAAACACTTCTTATCCAGCATTCATTCATAAACATAAGAATATAGCATTCCACAGGCTAACAGGAAATGAAGTGTTTGCTCTTTCTCGAATTTAACACCTTGACTTATTCACAGTAATTCTTTTATCAAGTAATGTCAGTAGTTTAAATTTCAGTTCTGAGTAATTAAACGTATATGGACATACATACACACCAAACACTTTGAACTCTCTAGAGTAAATAGAAAACCAACCATTCATAAAAAAGTATATAATGTGACCAGACACGTTCTGCCAGGGCAGCAGGAAATTTATTGTTTCCTCTCGCTCGAATTGGATTATTCAAAGGAATTCTTTTATCACGTTATGTCAAACATTTACGTTTCAGTTCTGAGTGATTACAAATATACGTACACGCTTACATGCCAAATTCATACAGTGCTTACGTCGCGATTTATTGTTATAATACAGGTAATAGTGGTTTATTTATTTTTATTAGAAAGACTATTTAAGCTAAAAATATTGGGTTTTCATGGTTATGTTAGATACATTACTTTCTACCTTCCAGTTTCGGCAAAATCTGAATTTTTGTCTTAGCACGAATAGTATTTCATACAATTTGATTAGGTTGGAGCTTCTCACACACAACTTAGCGGGAATACAATACGACTACACCGTAGAACTCCGATTGGTTGCTCACCTAGTACCACTCAAGGACAAACACCTTCTCATTTGAAACACACAATAGTACAGTATTCATTTTGAAAATATTAAGAGTCAGAACTCTTAGGATATGCGCAGTTTTTGAAGTGGCTAAAATGTATTATATTTTCTTTCTGTAAACAGTGTCTTTCATTTAGCACATATTAATTCTTGATTAATAATACGTTTTTTTTTCAAAAATACGTATATTATTCCAGGATATTATCTATGAACCATCAAATATAAGGAAACGTCTATAAATATTACTGCTGCTGCCAGTGTTGCAAAATTGTAAAGAATAACATTTTCCCATAAACGTGTATATAGTAACTGCAAAAGGTCACGTTTACAACTTTCAAGGTAACTTGAAGGTACCGTTGGACCAGCATACATTATTGTAAATATCATGGGCAGCTTTCGCCGTCTGTAGGTAACAAAATGCACTGATCCAACCGCACAGCTATTTCTTTAGCGCCTTAATTGCTTTACTTTCTTCATGAAATCAGCTGATGAAATTAACCCACTATACTAGTCTAACCATTTAACGAGGCCTCTGCCATGAAGAGGTATTTTCTGAATGATATCAGGCTTCTAGAACTTCGTACGATGCATGCTTTCACACACCATGATGGTGGAATAAAAGAAAAGTAGGGGCCACTTCCTCGTTTTACGCATTATTCAGTGAGTGAGTGTATGGTGTTTCAGGGCCCGTCGACAGCAAGGTCATTTGGACCTACGCATTATTCAGAAGACATTCATAAAATGTCTGTCCAGGTACGACAGAAGAGCACTACCATAGTTATTTTACTTTTTTTTTTTTTTGAAACCGTTGGTGGTTCTTGCACAAAATCTTTAAAACTCATTCTTTTTATGTTTTTTGTGTATGTTTTTGTTTGTTTTTGTTTTTTTGCTTTTGTTTTTAAGGAATTGTCTTAATGATGATATCTTTCTTTGGTAAGAAACCTAAGCTGTGCGCTACACTTTTTAGCTTGAACACTGCTTGTGGCCTGAAATGTGTTACAAGAATATGAATTTTTGTAAAACTAGGGCTTCTGCACCTCTAAAGACCTATATACATAAGTATAATTTGTGAAGAATACTGAGCCTCAATTTACTTTGTGACTGAGCATAGAGCAAACTAAATCGCTTGCTTGTAATAACAGTACCGCATTAAACATTGTTCAATCGATGTGAAAATAACAGACACCTACATTGTCGCTAACCGTTATCTACAATAGCGCGGCTAGTATACACAAAGAGCCGGCAAATAAAGATAGCTGAGATAAAGGACTTGCCGGCACAGATAGGGTTTCACGTTTGGAAGGTTCTGGTAATATCTGGATTGACAGAGTTTAGTTTTCTTATTTGTTCCAGAAATCTCTCGAATTTATCAGTGAGGTATTTAAGAAGGTGACGACTCGCCAAGAGGAGGGTGAGCAGTAAACAGCTGTAGAGTGTGCGCTGATGACCGCCGTAGTTGAGCGCCCTTATATATCATCATCACAGCTGTAGAGTGTTGTTTTAACGAGAGCTGATTGTTATTGACATCGAACTTGGTAGATTGTGTGGTCTATGTGACGTTATGTTTTTACGTGAGAATTGAACAGTGTATTTCTACGGAAATAAAAAACGATTTTAATTTCTGCAAATTGGACTACGAACCCAAAAAGGGCAGTATGCACCATCTGCGGAAACACGTGACTGCTGCTAGTGGAAATGTGGATTGTTAGTGTAGTAGGTGCACTAGTATAATCATAGATAAATCGAGGCCGCGCCATGGATCAGTGGTTAGACCGCTTGGCTCTCACCAAGGCGGCCGGGTTCGATCCCAGGCGACCACAAAGTGAGATGTGTGATGGACAACACGGCGCTGGGGCGGGTTTTCTCCGGGACCTCTGGTTTCTCCCGCCATCTCATTCCACCGGTGCTCCATCTTCATCACGTGTATCATCATTGTCACCGCCTGCGGTGCCGTATGTAGTAAAAGCGCGCGTTAAGCACCACGCATTTCATTTCATAGATAAATCGAACTTATCTGGCAGTACCGATTTATTTCGGCAATTTCGATGCATGTTGTTCAGTAGATAAGTACACACTGAAGCTATTAGAAATTTCTTGTCTTGCTAGCAAGTCTTCAAAAGGTATATATACGTTCATTATGACGAAAGAAACACACTGAGAAAAGTAAAAACTTTGGAATATATGATTATTTTGCAAAGTGGTACGTATACCGCCAGATCTTACTATCCAGATATTATTTTGAATGATTAAATTCTAAGTCCAATTTTCCTGGGCCTTCAATCTAGCAAGAATATCCCAATTATATGTCTCAGGAAAATACATGTCTGGATTTCGCATACTGCTTTAGTTCTGCATACTGTCCATATGTTTTTCTCGAAAACAGTTTCTTAAATTCCTACTATGACTAAGTCGTTAAAATGTTAACAATTACACATGGCGTGGATTTTCAATTAAAAAGTTAAAAGAAAAGAAGAAAAGCAAGAAATCATGAGTAATACGAAATAAAAGAAACAGGTTAACTTTTACGTTTGAAAGTTGGAAATATTTACATTTTTAAATGCACTGTATATTTAAAGATATACATCTGGTAATTACATCTGTGTTCTGCTATCCATAATTAATTCCATGCTATAGAGATGTTATCTGTAGAGAGAGATAAATCAGTGTTGGAAACATCATTTGACATTTCCCAAGGCATACTATCATTTTCACAGAGAGAGAGAATCGATAGCCGGGTACATGTGCACCAACCACATAGGCGAATCCTACCAAATAGACTGTAGGTGCTACGGGATCACAGTAAATATTATCCCTGTTGATTAGAGTCAAGCATGTGACATGTGATGGGGATATCATTCCACATCGACTACTTGGATTAAGTTGCTGTTTCGAGGCCTAATCAGAAGTTTCCTCAGCTCTAACGCACTAATGCCCTTGGCGTAGTGTGATCGCTAGATCTATATTCGTGTACGCTGCCCATAATTTATTCGTTATAAGCTTATCATGCATTGCCTGGAATATATAAGCCCAGAAGGTGTGAGTTAATATATGAGATCAAGTAGATATGACTTTTTCCATAAAATGTCCGCAATTCCTTCAGTGGTTGTTGCTTGATTGCGTATTTTATAAGTTGTGCTATAGTTGCTTAAATGTGTCGAATTTGGGCACATTTTCACTTTTATCTAATTGAACTAGTGGAAGGAAATGAAAAGGCAATACAAAATTGACAGCATGAACATCGCAGTGCAACAATCAAAAAGCGACCCATTAGCAAAGAACAGGACTTCGGACATGATTTTAGATTCAGTTAAATTCTGTTATACTAGTACGTTGTATAGAACCAAGCTGAGAAAGGTAAAGACACCAACCTCGTATGCTGCTTAATTTTTGAATGTTTGGGGTGGTGGAGTTCGCAGTGTAACTTTGGGCGCACCTATTTTCTAAAGTAGAACGAACCAGCAACCGAATTCGCAGCCTACTAATGGTTTTATGAAGTATGCGGAGAAGTAATTATTAAAACCGTTTTTAATTTTCTTTTCCCTATTAAGCATTGTAGGGCACGCAAGAGGACTATTAGACTATGCAATGCTTAAGTCTTCCTGTGAGTAATGCGTATATGTACCTCACCTAAAACACCTCAGAGAAAACCTTTAAAATGTAACAATAACTATTATAAAATATTATAAACTATTATGAATAATAATATTAGTAATAATAATAGTAATAATAGTAATACTTAATAATAATAGTAACGACGACGACGACGACAATAATAATATATATTGGCAAACGTGAAGGCGTAGCTGTTGTGAATTCAGTCCTATTATTACTACGCAAAAGAACTTTGGAGGCTGTAATTCGAAGTGTTACCAATTCCAGAAGCATCTCCCGCGCTCCTCAGGTATCTAAAGGCGATAAGAAGCCTGGAGAACAAGATGGTAGTGAGAGTTTTAGAGTTTGTGTATGAGTTTCGAGCTTCGAGTTGAGTCGACGAGTGCGGCCTCTTGGGGTGGAGTTAATGAATCTGTAAGACGAGTTGTGAGTAGACCGAGCAGTGCGTAAAAGAGTGGTAACTTCTAAGATCTTTGTTGAGGATTCGGCAGACTGGAACGGTGCACGAATTACATTGAAGGTCAGTAAGTGCGGCTCCCTAGTGAGGAATCTGTGGGCCGTGGGACAGGCAGCGAAGCAATTTAGTGGAATATCAGTGTTGTGTTGAGAATTGGCGTGTAGCTCCGTGTAAGAAGTGATTACTCCAGAGATTACTAACAGAACAAGGAATGTGTGCTAAAGAATGGACGTTTTAGGCTCGTCGATGTAGTGTATTTGTGTGAAAGAGAACGTAATTGTTAGGTAGCATTATGCTAACAATTTCAGCATCAGCAAAGCAATTTAAGCGTAAATTAGTGTATTTGTAACAGTACGTAGAACAGTATATTTACACAGTATATGTATTACATATATTAATTAATTTATGTGCAATTAATGACATAACATATAAGTTAACATCGGAATAAAACCTTTAGAATAATGTAACGGGAGCGCTAGAACACCCTGTGAAAGCAGCTGGCAGCGGAAGGTAGGGGAGGTTCGGTTAGCCACACCTCCTCCTCGTTTGTCTTGTGGTGGTGACAGACTGTGGTCAGGGAAAAAAACATGACTGTGCAGTGCTTCAATTTTGGGTTTCCCACAACCGGGTGGCGCCTTCATTGTGGACACCGACGCCAGCGACCATTGCATTGGAGGTGTCCTATCGCAGATCCAGGACGGCCACGAGCGCACAAGAGTGGAAGAGGAGGAGCGTGCCGCAGCAGTCCGAGTAGTTGTGGCAGTGCCTGCTGAAGGCTGGGATAGCGCAGGCTTGAGGAGGGAGCAGCTTGTGGACGCAGACTTGGAGCCACTCTTGAGGGAAGTGGACGCAGGGACGAGACCAACCTGGGAGGACATCGCACCGAGGAGCGCCACCTACAAGTCGTACTGGGCCCAATGGGACTCGTTGAAGACCAGAGAGGGCGTGCTGTTCCGGGTATGGGAGTCACCCGATGGGAAGGCGCAGAGAGGACAGTTGGTACTTCCCCGGAGCAAGGTCCCGGAAGTCTTGGAGGAAGTGCACGCCGGTACTTCAGGAGGACACCTGGGAGCGAACCGAATGATTCACAAACTACGGCAGCGCTACTTCTGGCTCAGACTCCGGGCAGATGCTGGTGGTACACCTGGACCGCCTCGCACGCTACGATGGGGCTGTTCGAGGCGAACAGCTTTGAGGAGGGAGCAGTGTAACGGGAGCGCTAGATCACCCTGTGAAAGCAGCTGGCAGCGGAAGGTAGGGGAGGTTCGGTTAGCCACACCTCCTCCTCGTTTGTCTTGTGGTGGTGACAGACTGTGGTCAGGGAAAAAAACATGACTGTGTCGCCTGTTTTCTCTACACCTGTTTCTCGATCTTTCTGTTACTAGAACAATCCTGTAAACACGAGAAACCGGCGATATTCCTATATAAAGAGAGTTACAGACAGACAGAGGGAGTTAGTTAGTCAGTTGTTGGCTTGGTCAGTGAGTGTGAGTGAGGAGACAGTCGCAGTTCTTGGTGTAAGAGTTAGTCAGTGACGTGTTAATGAACGAAAGGATTGTGCAACGGAAGACTGTACGAACTGTGTATGCGTATCGGAGTTTATGTAATCGCGAGTACAAGTGAAGTTGTAACGGACGAACTGGTAAATTGTAATTGCGTGCAGCAAGTAATTCTGTGTAATTGGCAAGTGTTGAACTGTAAGTCGGTGGAAATAAAGAACATTTTTGAGTGGTGTAATTGGACTTTTTTTTTCACGAACCCACAAAGTCGCAATAATTTTATAAGGCCCTTTTATTTGTTTACTTTTAGAGTATCATTTATATGTACTTATCAAGGAAAGGTGTTCAGGATTAAACATTTCAGAGATCCTTATATTGTTCAGCTTATGTGAGCTTAAATGTAATACAATATAAGATCGACTACAAATCTTGTGGATAGCCGCTTTAACTTACAAAGCTGTATTGAGGTTTGTGGGTAGACGGATTGCAATTTCGTGGGTTACATTGTATATATAGTGAAATTTCGCTAATTCTGCTTTCTTTGCTCAGGTGTTAATCACGAAACTGCGGTCGACAAACAATGCCGAGACTCAACAATACCGCAAGGCTACAAAGGCTCTTCTGGTGCTCATACCTCTCCTTGGTATCACCTACATTCTTGTGATCGTGGGCCCCACAGAGGGCATCTCTGGAAACATCTACAATTACATCCGAGCGGTGCTCATCTCAACTCAGGTACGTTTACCTGTCATTCATTACCTTTCACATAAAATAGTGAAGGATCGTTGCTCAATCGTACCAGTTTAGAATACCACAGAAAGCAATCTAAATGTCAAATTGTTTTTAAATTTCTAAATAAATGTATAAATATCATCTTATTATGATATACAGAACTATCATTGCAACTAATTTTTTAAATTGTGTGGTAAAAATAAATTAAATTGGCATTTTTAAACCTGTCTATCACCGCCTGTCAAGGGACGTCTACCCTTTACCTCCTGCATTGATGTTTACAACATACAAGAAAACACAATCTTCTTGTCCAGTGGCGGAACTCTGCTCTATCTGTACGATTACGGGATATATTGTACAATAATTGGTGAGACATTTAGGAAAGTATATGTTTCTTTTATATTTCATAGCACACAAGAACATCTGCAATGTACTATATAATTTAATGCGAAATTTCATTCCTCCAATTAGTTTTGGAGGTAGACAACTGAAGGTAGCCATAAAAGAAGCATGCTTCACAACAAAACTGAACTAATCTTTTCTTCGTTCTCCATGCGAGTGCGTGGTTGTTATTTGTGTTCCGTTTACAGTCAAATAGTGCTGTTTGCGAGTGACTATCCTACATATTTCTATTATTTTTTATCAGTAATTTCACCAGCTGTCATGGCCTACGTGGCACATGATACTGGCCAGTTAGTTCGCGCATCTTTAAATGTGGTTAACAATATGGATATTTCCTCCGCATCATTAACATTACAGTCTTCATCGTCAGAAAAGATGGAGAGCAGGACCACACTAGAAATTATGTCATCTTATCCTCCACAAAATCCACAGACTTCGTTTCATCAAGCTTCATCACCTTCTACGAGCACTGGTATAACTACTGTTCACAGTGTAAGTAAATCAGTTCTTCGGCCACCTCAGCTTCAGCTGACACAGCCAGCTCACTCACTCGATTCTAGTGTACCGCATGATGCTAACTTGGACATTGACATAGTCAAATTGGGCAATCGCAACAGTCGAGAGCAGCGCTCGCCGCCTTCTCACTGCAAAACTCAAAGTAAACGCCTTTGTATGGCACCATCTTCTGAACAGTCTAATACCTCCCGTTATGCTTACGCTATCCCAACATCCAACCGATTCCATGCTTTATCTGAAAGCTCTGACCAGACAGATTCAGCTCCTAACATCACACCCAAGGAGAAAGTTCCACCAATTTGTGTGCGCAATGTTCAGAATTACCAACTGTTCCTTCAGGATATTAAAAAGTGTGTACTCTCAGATTTTCATACTGAGCTCCGAGGTGCTCTTATCAAAGTGTTTGCCTCTACTTCAACCGATTTCCACCGTCTGACATCATAGTTTACTTCAATAAATCAAGAGTTTTACACTTTCAGGAACCCAGCTGACAAACTTTTCTCAGTGATTATCCGCAATCTGCCTAGTTCCCTCAGCGATAAGGAAATTTATGATGAACTCATCGCCCTTAACTTTCCTGTCAAAAAGGTTACACGTCTGCTAGGAAGAAACAAACAATCTATTCCGATATGTGCCATTGAGCTAGAAAATACCGATGGAGGTAGGGAAATACTTAACCTCGCACGTCTGATGTACAGTGTTGTGTCAGTTGAACACAGACGTCGTAACACCAACCTGCCGCAGTTCACTCGATGTCAGCAACATGGCCACACCAAAAATTACTGTCAGCTGACTCCTCACTGTGTACGATGTACTGGTGATCACCATTTCTCTAAGTGCAGTAAGTTACCTACTACGCCTGCCCAATGTGTGAACTGTGGTCAAGATCACCCGGCCAATTATCGGGGTTGCCCCCATTATCTGGAATTGAAACAACGCATCTCCCAGCGACCTCAAGGACAAGGTGCTCTCCGTCTAGCAGCAGCTTCACAGATGCCACCAGGTCAGCAACCCCAACCAATACACCCGCAGCAGTCATCACAACACTCCCAATCCAGGCAACCTCGCCCGCATCATTCTCCCCAACAAGAATCACCTCCTACCTCGGAACAGCGTTCCTATTCTCAGGAAGTGAGGTCCTCTGCTGCTGCTGCTGCTGCTTCTTCTTCTACTACTTCCTCTCCTCGTCATCAACCTTGTTCTTCGTCTTCTCCCCTTTCACTAAATCAAGAATCTAGCGCATCGTCTTCCTTCTGGTCGTTTCTCACTGACCTCATTAGCAAATTTTGTTCGCTATTCCGCGTCTTTGTTACCCCGTTTCTGCCACAATTAACCGAATATGCTCGCTCACTCTTCTTCTCTCAAGTACCTCATGATGGCAACCCGTAATCTGCTAACTCTTAGACGGCTCGCTCTTCTAAATTGGAATTCTAATGGACTACGCGCTAAACGCGCTTCTTTCATTCATTTTCTTACGATGCATAATATTGACATCGCCTGTATCAGTGAGACTCACTTACTCCCTAACGAAACCTTTACTGTTCCTGGATACACAGTCCATTGACAGGATCGGATTGCTCCAAGAGCATCTGGAGGTGTAGCTATTGTGATCCGACGTAACATTACTCACCACTCTATATTTTTACCTGGCGTTCCCGAACTTGAAGTGGTAGGAATTAAACTCCCTACAACCGATGGTAATGATCTCACTGTTATCAGCGCCTATAAGTCTCCTAACCGGAAACTAAATACTACTTATTTCTCCTTGCTTTTTCCTGCCAACAGCAGCACCCTTGTTCTCGGAGATCTAAACTGCAAACACTCGTCATGGGGCTGCCACTCAACTAATCCCAATGGCCAACTCCTTTATCACATATTGAACACCTGCGGCTTATCCGTCTTGGCGCCTACAGATCCCACGTATTATCCTACCACTCCTCTTAATACTCCTGACATTCTCGACATTGGCATTCACAAGAATCTCCCTCTTCCAGCGTATATGTCTACACTAGCGGAACTTGACTCTGACCACTGCCCGGTCTTAATTACCTTTCAACTCACTCCGAACATATTTCTCTAGCACCACGACATATTAATGGCTATGTTCAATGGGATAAGTTCCATGCTCAGTTGGATTCAGCGCTCCACACTTACTCACTTAGCTCTGAAGCTGGCATAGAGGCTGCCATTAAACACCTTACAGACACTATATGCCACTGTGTGCGAAATTCAACTACCTGCTTCAAGCGGACTCCTATTTCTTCTTCCTTACCTGCGCCCATTCTTCAGCTTATACATGAAAAACACAGGATCCGACGTCAGTGGCAAAGAGAACGCCGACCTTGGCTGCGTAGGAAGCTTAATGGATTGAACCGGCTAGTAAAAGTCGAATTGGACCGTCATCACCTTGAGACCTACAAACGACAACTGGCGAGCATCTCTCCGCATGACCACACGCTCTGGGATGCCACTCGACGACTTCTGCGAGAGCCAACTATTATACCAGCTCTGCGTACCACTGACACTCTTGTTACGGAGGTCAAAGCTAAATGTGAAGTTCTTGCAGACCACTTTGAAGGTACGTTCACACCAAACGCACCTCATGCCACCACCCCAAGTATAGAACAGCGGCTTGACGCTTTTCGACACCAACCAACTGTTCCCTGCAGAATCTCCTTCACTAGTCCTGCTGAACTTAAGCATTTAATTCGTTCTCTTCCTCTTAAGAAATCACCGGGACACGACTTGATTCCCAATATTGTGTTAAAAACCTGACAAAGAAGGCCCTGGCACATTTGTCTTCAATCCTGAACGCTTCGACTTGGCTATTTTCCTCACACCTGGAAATTGGCTCAAATCAATGTGTTTCACAACCCTAATAAACCTTAAAGTCTCCCCGACAGCTATCGTCCGATAAGTTTGCTGCCTGCCTTGTCCAAACTCTTTGAAAAGATTCTCCTTCGCCGTCTCCTTAAATATACCACTGAAAACCATATCATTCCACCCTTCCAATTTGGATTTCGTTCTAGACATTCTACCTCTCACCAACTACTACGTTTAACACAAACAGTAATTCATGGTTTTGAGCAATGAAAGTACACAACCGCCCTGTTCCTCGACGTAGCACATGCCTTTGATAAAGTTTGGCATGAGGGGTTAACCTTCAAACTGTATGGCATTGGACTTCCACAGTATCTGCTCACTACCATTTGCAGTTTTCTATCAGATCGCACATTTACTGTTCGCATTGGTGGCATGGAGTCATCTCAGCGCCATATTACAGCAGGAGTTCCTCAGGGATCCATATTGGCGCCAATGTTATTTAGTATCTATACCTATGATCTTCCTGACTTTGCCCCTACCTCCATAGCCTTATACGCTGATGATACTGTTTTATATCATTCCGGCACAGATCTCCCTACAACTATTCACACGCTACAAATCTCTCTTGACTGCCTCGTTGAATGGGTCGATACTTGGCGCATACGTCTAAACACTCAAAAGACCGCAGCTAAGATTTTTAGGTTACGTCGCATATCCAACTCTCCCGAATTGCATATTAAGCATGAATCAATTCCCTGGCTACCTTCTACCACCTCCGTCAAATACCTTGGAGTAATGCTGGACACTAGACTTACTTGGTGAGCCCATATTGATCGACTCATCTCGTTGGCATCAGGACGACTTTCAAAACTTGGCCCGCTACTTCACAGACACACTCCTCTTGGCATTGAATGCTCTCTGCTTCTCTACAAATCTCTTGTCCGGCCACTTATCACATATGCTTCCCAGGTATGGGGTTCGGCTAGCAACACTCATCTCCGAAGGCTACAGGTCCTGCAAAATCGATTTATGCGCATCGCCACGGATGCCCCTTGGTATGTAAGAAATCAACAACTGCATAAAGAACTTGGTCTCCTTCCTCTTCGCCAGTACATACGTCAGATCGCCTCCCGCTTCTTTTCAAACCTGCCAGATGTTCCAGGAGCTGTGATGTACGACATCGGCGTACGAACCCGCCAGCCCACGCGCCTGAAGAGACGACTCCCACAGGATCTCCTCCTTAGTGACTCTGATTGAAAAAAAATCTATGAATATTGTTTCACAATGACTGTTGTTCTTATCTCTTTGATTACTTGTTTGTGTTAATTAACTTATTTTTCTCTTGTTTCACAGTGTTAAGAAGATAATAGGACCCAACTTGGCTTTCCTTACATGTTATTATATAGTTCATAGAGATTCAATTAGCCAACAAGGATCTGTAAAGCATGTACTGCTGATCGATCATTGAATAAAATAAAGAAAAACTAATATATACATTAAATTGTGAACAATTCAAATAACTTTTCGCATAGTTGCATCTTTACACTTGCAAAAACTAAATAATAATCTACAAATGCATGCAGAAATGTTTCTTGTCTAAACACACGTATATATAGAAATTAACTTACGTAAATGATTTCATAATGCAATAGAAATTTTAATGCCTTTGAGGATTAATTTTACTAATCATATTGTTTACTTTATATTCTCTGCAAATTGATTCAAAATAGTGTGGGGTAGCTCTATTGCAAAGCCTATTATTTGAAGCAAGGTAATATAGATGCTGCCTCATAAGTAATGCAACTTTTTAATAAAAACAATTAATGAAATGTGTTCTGACAAGCACTTGACTAATTTTCAAAGTATAGACCATTAGATTCTATGGCCTTGAGTTATCATGGTTCAGCTAATCCTTGCTTCACATAAGCTTGCCCCGTATCTCCTAACGGTCACGTGACCTTATCACCTCTCATTGGCTGCTATTGTAGTATAGACTGTTGTACGGTAAAGTTAGCTCGTTATTTAATTTGGTGATATATCTTTATATGTTGGAAGAGAATTGTCAAATTTATATTTTCGTAACTGTTTCAATTAAATATATTACGTAACAGAGTTGATTTATCTGAAATGTATGTTAATTCTTAGACGAAGTAAAGAGGAGGTTCCTTTGCTCTCAAACACATGGCACCATAGCACATGATTTAGTGGTAGTGATGACATATTTGTTTATATGACCTTTATCACTGACCTTGTTTTGAACTGGATTTGTCATATATCGCCATTCGAAGGTGTGTTGTGCCGAGTGCGAGAGCTAAATTATTTTACTGATCGTTTGTTGTGCGTGTACTTATTATATGTATAATGGCAGAGTCTACCGCCAGTTTTTCGCTGAAGCATCGCAAGGGAAAACATTTACAAAGCGGCGAAAAAAGAATTGTAGTGCATGTGTTTAATGCACTCACAGAGAAGAATCCGTCTTTGTCAGTAAGAGAAGTCGAACAGCTGTGCTCTGAACTTACAAGTGTGTTAGATACGTAGGAACATCGCGACATGAAATTGAGACAACAGGAAAACTTACCACTCCAGGACGATATTGCTGTGTGGCGAAGACGTTATTTAAGGACAATAAGATTGTACTGGAATACAAATCGCAAAATATATTCCCTTGACGAGACTTAGGTGAATGAAAAACGCACAAATATTGCGTGACACGACTTTTAAGCCTGAAAGACAAGCATTTTTGCAAGGTATGTATGCTGGTTTAAAAAAAAAAATCCCAGTGGAAAAGGCTGAAAGCCTTTCATTATAAACTTGTTTCAGTTTCATTGCTCATTCATTCAGTTTTAACTTGCTCAGTTCCATTATAAGCTTCATTAATTTTGCATGCCTTCATGTTCTTATTTTATGATTTTATCTATCTTACCGGCAATTATTATGACGTTTACTGCAGGTTTAAATGTGACGGGAAGACACTGCCTATGGCCTATGGCGCGAAAGCATTGGCCAATTAGGATCAGGGGCAAGATAGTTGCATGCGGAGTGATACATGTCAGCGGGGCAAGGTTATATGAAACAGAGGTTAGTTTTATTATCCCACGTTGGTGTCAGTGGGATGAAGAATTCGATGACACCAACTTGCACTGCTTCAGTATTGTCAAAATTTCTTCGACGTAGAAATTGGGTCATGGATTGAAAAAAATATGATAATCTGATTGTGCGAGATCAAGGCTGTATGCCGGATGTGGTAGCAGTTTGATTCCTCTCAATTCCTGAATTTTTCTATGGATGTTCGTGCAGTATTGGATGTTGCAATGTGCTGATGCAATGGAACTCTATGTCGGTTAACTAATGCTGGGTATCTCCGTCTCAAAATTTCGCGAAATCGTTCCAGTTGTTGAGAATGAAGATTCGCATCAATCGCCCGCCCATTTGGTACTAACTCCCAGTGAATCACCTTCAAAATTCCACCAGACACAGTACATTACTTTGGGACCATCACTTTGGCAGGTTGGTGGGGATCATATTGTATTGTTTGATCGTTTCGAGGCATCAGGGCTTTGATAATATACCCATTTTTCATTAAAAGTGACGATTTTCCTGAAAATCTATCATCCATGGGTTACAGATAAGCTGACGACAGATATCCACACTACTTTGAGCCTGTTGAAGTGTCAGTGCACGAGGTACAGATCTACAGCTTCTGTATGATTTTCCAAGTGTCTTAATGTGTTCATGTATGGTATCTTTTGATGTATCAAGTTCTTCTCAAAGCCTACCGGTACCTTTTTTGCGCATTTTCTCGCTAAACTAGGTGTGAATCCTCAATATTCCATACTTTAGATCTTCCAGAACGTGGTAAATCTCTAGTGTCTTCGTCTCCATAGTGAAACGCTGAAACCATCGCTGTGTCGCATGATCACTAACAGTACCTTCTCCTTCCACTTGACACTTTCCAGTAACGTTATGGTAGGACTCTAAGCTCAAACTTTGTTATCTCCATTCTGTGATTGTTTATTAACAACTGAAGATTGATAATGCTCGCAATGTGGCATCCTGGAAATAGCATTGCGAGCCCAAAGAAAGCCAATAAATTTTACAAATAACCAAAATAAAATAACTGGCATTACTTATAAGAAAACGTAATATATATATATATATATATATATATATATATATATATATATATTGTAAAAGTTATGCATTGAGTCATGTTTGTCGTTTTCCCTCAAGCTCGAAAATATTACATACATCTCTTCAGTTTTATAAGAACTATGAAATATTTTGAGTTTGAAGCATTTTTAAAAATAGTAATGAATAAAGTATTTGATTCTTTTGTTGGCTCTTGCATACATATAGTTTATGAAATAGGTATTTCTAGTTTTTCAAAAACAAGAGCGCATTACGCTCCAAATGCAACATAGTAAAACTAGGTTACTTCAGGTACTCCTCCATGGTCCTCTCTTCTGGATGTGAGTCGTGGCTGGCCCGTTCATCTAATATATGAAATTAAAGCAAATAACAATTTATTTTTTCCAATTATATCCCTAAGGATCTTCCATTTCTGCCATGTCAATTTGTCAGCTTGATTATGCTTTTAGCGGAGGAGCCTTTAAGACACATATATGAGAAAAATGGTCGAAACGTGCAACAAATGACAAACATTTTTTCCCCAAGTACAGTAATCCTTGTACTTCAATTTCCTATTATTTTAAGGTCATGCGATCCTTTAAACTGTGTCACGTGGCTGTTTAAGTGGCTGACTCTAAGTGGGCGTGGTGCTTTAACTCACCTATTTTGGTGACTTTGTCGTGTTTTTAATTTTCAGCACTCTAAAAAATATATATTACTCGACATGATGCAGTTTTCAAAATATAAGTTTGAAAATGCTTGTGCTAGGGAAAAATTACTCAAAGGAAATTGATGATACGAGGGCTGTTCAATAAATAATGATCACAATCGTTTTTTGACAACGTGCCTTTACTCATCCTCATAATTTTGATGCTTCTCAAAATATTCTCTCCTGAATGCGATGCACTTGTTCCAGCATTTCTGCCAGTCTTCAAAGGCATGCTGGGAACCATTTTTGAGAGATCCTTCAAAATCGCCTCCGCAGCCTTCATCACTGCTTTTGATGATGGATAACGCCTCCCACGAAGGTGTTTCTTCAAGTTAGGGAATAGAGAAAGTCACATGGGGCTAATTCCGGACTATAGGGAGGGTGAGGGCTGTACTTCACGTTGAGTTTTGCAAGATTTTCACCAATAACATTGGCAGTATGCGGTCGCGCATTATGGTGGTTCAGCGTGGTGTTTTGCGCCTGATATGGACTTGCAATGTTTTCAGGACATTGCTGTAGTATTGTCCAGTTACTGATGTGTACGCAGGTAAAACATGCTGAAAAACCATTCCATTAATATCAAAGAATGAGATGAACATAACTTTCCCAGCAGAAACAACCACTTTTGCTTTTTTGGGGGGGAGGGGTTGGTGATGAAGGAGATTTCCACACTAAGCCTTGCTGTTTGCTCTCAGGCTCAAAATGATGTAGCCAAGTTTCATCAGCAGTGATTACTTTGGAAAGAAACTCCGGATCTTCCTGTAAAATCAACTTTAACGGCATGTTACCTCCACTTCAGCGGTAGGCGATACTGAATATGTGTGAACTTGCCTCGATCTCACAGGCGGGCACCAGGAGTACCAATAAAGAAACTACTACGGCGTGTTTGCTTCATATTAAGCTAACAGAATATAATAAGATTGAATTTTAGTGCGAAAAATTATGGCCCTAAAAAAATTATGATCATTCTTTATTGAACAGCCCTCGTATGATTTTTTTATAAGGTCCCAGTGTTTGTGCAATTAAATAGCGAATATCATATTTCACAAACAAATATTAAACGTTAGTGTCGACGATCGCATTGTTGGTTGGAGCCGCTGCAAAGCCTGAGCTATGCGTGGTCAGGGACAGATAGTGGCGCACAGAGCTAGACGCCTGCCGAGAGAGGGAAAGCAACAGAGAGAGAGAGAGAGAAAGAGACAGAGATAGTTTCGTATTTCTCTCTTTGTGTCTTTCTCTCCCTCTCGGAAGGCATCTTGCGCTGCGCGCTAGTCTCTGCCCAAGCACAGCTCCTTCGGCTTTACAGCGGCTCCAACCAGCATGCGATCGGCGACAGTAATAAAAGGAGAATTGAATAATGTTTTATCCTAAACCAATGGTCAGATTAGAATTTTATCTCACAAATTTACTAATAATATATTTATGATTATAACAGCAAGGTATTATTTTCTCAAATTAAAATTGCATTGTGTTGAATAGTTTAATTAATCGACAGTAAAACACTATAAAGATAACTGAGATCACAAGTACTATTTCGCACAACGCTCTGAAAATTGATGTGTGGACTTTGGCTAATACTATAATAATTGTGTTCAGGTTTCAAGTCAATCCAAGCAAAATTGTAGATTTAAGGTTTTTCATAGGTGGGTATCGTTGACATCCCTGGGAATAATATTTACCTAAAGGCTAAGGGTGTTTTAATGATTCAAACAAAAAGCAGTCTGAGGGCACAAATTTAAGTATTTTGAATTGCATACAAAGTCTACATTATTTGGAATGACTTTATTCACAAAGAGGTTATGCACATCTGTAACGAAAATTGTTTGGAGTGTATGCTTGGCACAATCTTGTTGGAAGTTCTTTGGTCTGTTATACAACACCATAGAGAAATGTATGCTCTTCCTGTTGAATTGTTTTTAAAAATTATTTTCCATAAATGATATATGAATGTTCAGAATTTTGAGGTTCATTTAGTCTTTTAGGTATTACATGCTTAAAATTATATTTATATGAAATGGTATTTATATTCCTTAGGGATTTACGATAGCGCTGTTCTATTGTTTTCTCAACACGGAGGTACAGAACACAATGAAGAACCACTGGGATCGCTGGAAAGAAGCACGAGATTTAGGTGGCAATAGAAAATACGCCTATAGTAGCAAGGACTGGAGTCATCGCTCACGAACAGAAAGTATACGGTAAGTCCTTTTGAGTATCCTTAAATACAGAATAATCATAACAGATTTGTGTACCATAAAATCTGGAAATCTGAGAGAGCTCTTTGTCGCTTGTGTAGAAATTTCACCAGATCCAGATTATTAACTGGGAAAACGATCATAGTTCTATTGTTTAAGCTGTCAGTATTATTCCACCCAGTATCACCCTGTCTTAGCACTGAACGAGGTGTCTGAGCTGTGAAGCTCAAATTCGGAAGGTTCAATTACATTCGAAAAGGCCTTGTGTTTTTCGTAGCTTTTTCCTGGTCAGCAGAAGAATGCTGGGGTGATTTCTTTTCTCGTGTACCATGATTTTTTTTCCTTACTTTCCTTTTCATTCCGCTTCTTTATCTTGCATTGTGCATCCAAGTTTCGTGGCACATGACTGTGCCGGACAAATGCTTGTTCAAAGGAAATATAGTAAAAAGAATTTTATTTGAATAAAATAATACTTCATTTGAAGCTAATCGTATGGATCCAAGCTCTTTGTGGTTGGGAGAAATGCCATCGAGTTTACGTTGTGTATGAATGGCATTAGAGTGTGGGGGGGCAGTACTAGTGGCCAGATAAACAGCGTTTCTTTGTTTTCAATGAATGAAAATAAATGTCAAACCTCTTTAGCTGACATTATTGTCTAATCATGTAGTATATCTCCATTTAAGAATGAGCTTTTCACTAATGCATTAGTGTACATTTAACTTAACTTCTTTTCTCCTCGGTGCTGAACATACAACAGAACCTCCACCTCGCTCCTGAAGATGTTTACCCTCCTTTCCAATCTTCAGAATTTTTATTATTATTATTTTCCACAAAAGTCTGCTGCCCGTGTGTGTACGTAGCTTGTCTATATGTTGCAGAAAAATATTGTTGTTGCTCAAATTATTATGTTTTATCAATAGGTTTCGAGCTTGAAGCTCGGTCGGGGTGAGTTACCTGGATAAGTTTTTCCGTAGTTTTCCCTCACCCTGAAACTGGAATGTCTGATAGCTCTAAGCTCTAAGGACCCTGGGCTCATTTGAGCATCATTTCATTCCCCAATTCATTCATTGTCCGATATGACTTAAAGTTTGATGACGTGAACTACAAATATGTATACATATATTCTGTTGCCTGCTTTGTTCCCTGCAAGTGGGAAGTTGAAGAAATTTTGCGTGGATTCCTTGTGGCATTGTTATGTTATATTCCAAATCAACTGACTATCCTCGCTATGGATCATACGATTTTGTTTACGAATGGACTCTGATGTAGCCTCAAACATAATAAGCTACAGTAGCTTGGCATTTGTAACAAACAAATGCTTAGAAGGGAGAGCAGTGGTGCTAGTGTGAGGAATAATAACAATCTAACGTGATAACTTTTGTTTATGCCGACATTGCCACACGTCACCAGCTTACTCGTTTGACTGAAATCCGCGCATCCCGCAAGCACATCCTGTTCTAAAATTGTTCGGGACTTCCATGCATATATATGGCCAACTTTCCTGCGATTCACTTCACTCCTTCCTCCTGGCTGAGAGTAGTCGCAATGGAGCTCTCTTATGGTATAAGGGCCATTGTGTTCTTCGATAATAGTAATAATAAACTATCATTATTAATATTATTATTAATTACTAAAGAAAACGTAGTAATGCACAAGGCAATGCTGATATATATTTTGTTGCATGGGGCAAAAGGATAGATGACGTCATTCAGAAATCAAGGTGACCTAAAGTATGGACTAACAGAATGAAAGATTATGAAGGTAAAAAAGAAGTAAATACTTTAGAAATTACAGAATACCATGTCAGATGCTGTGGTCATTATAAAACGGGTTTTCAAAATCAGAATAAAGGCGAAGATATAAATCGATGGAGAAAGGGCAGAAGGGCAAAGTTGGGGTACAGTGTTATATGAAAGGTATAAGCAGGAACTTCCTGAGAGAGGTAGTATGAGAAGAGAATGTCACTGAGAAGGATTTTTGACGACAAAAGTTTTATGGGGTTGAAGAATAACTATGAATAACTCATAACAAACCCATCTCCCCTGAAGAAGACCATTCACTATTGATCCAAACGTCCGAACAGGGTGATGTTACTTCAAACTCATAGTGAGTTGGAGAGCTGCCACCAGTTTGATATGATGAGATAGATCTGAAAGTTGTATGTCCGCCGTAAAATCCAAAACACAGCTCCAACGCGCCACCGAGACGTTTCATAATGAATAGGATTTTCTTTCTTATGTGGAGCGGCTCCAAACAACCGCGTCAACCCTCGATCGTAGAGCATCAGTCAGTCGACAAGTGCCATTTGGAGTACACATTTTACAAATGTCCTGTGTCAGGTCGCAACTTTTCCTGGAGTTATCCTCATGGGAGATTAAGAATACTGACAAACATAACAAAGGGGAAAAGGATTCCACTCTATAAGGGATAGTTATTTTTTTCATCCAAAGAGAAAAGTCAACATGACGTCTTTACTGCTTTTAGTTCATTAAAGAACTGAATATAAAGCAATGAAAAGTTTATTATTAGATACAGGCACAATAGGAAGAAAATTGTGCCAAAGTATTAAACTAGAAAAGAAACATCACACAATATTATGAAATGGATGCATTAAAATCAATCTTCCTAAATGTATGACATAGCGTAGACTTTCAGGGCCGATGTCAGTGTAACTGCCAATTAAACATCTTAAATATTCTTTGAGGGTTTTGGTGTAACTTTTATTTAATTATTTTAAATTAATAAAACCCCTAATTTTGGTTCGTATGTACTAAAAATAGTACCAGTTAAATATAAAGATTGCATGGTGTATGATATTTTAAGTATTCTGAACTATATTTGAACATCGACGGAAATAAAAGAAGTCATTGGTTACTTTGCTCTTGCAAATACATAATAATTACAAATGACATTCAAACATTGGTTCAGAAAAATAGAAAGAAATTCAGGAATAGAGGGCACTTAATTTTGCTTTTGACGTCGCATGGAGGAAGTGTAAGATATTTTAACTGCTCATAACAGACTTGTCGGAAAGGTGTGGAAAGGTAGAATCAGACTGAAAAATTCAATGCCATTGTCGGGATTTGAACCACGGGTCTTCTGGTTTCCGTCCAAGCGCTCTAACCATTCAGCTACTATGGCCAACGTTCCCATATGACATTAAATTCTCCAACTGACGTACTTTAGCCTACACACGAAATGGTTAACTATAAAGCCCGGGCCTTAAAGTACTTACACGTTGTAAGTCGTGCTTATTACAACTCCTAAGTGGTTTACGGGAAAAACACGAGTCAGTTGGAGAGTTTTACGTCATATTGGCACGTTTACCATAGTAGCTCAATGGGTAGAGCGGTTGGACGGGGACCAGAAGATCTGTGGCTCAAACCCGGCTATGGCATTGAATTTTTCAGTCTGACTCTATCTTTCCATACTTTAGCCTATACACGGCCAGCGTGAAAGAACAATTAACTTCCATTGTCGGTAAAGTGGCTTAAAGTTTCTAAAAGCTTGACTTCGTAATTCAAGAAATCTGCCTTTAAAATAATATTTGAAAACCCTGATTCAAACACTGCTAAATCTAAAACTGCGTGTTTCCGAAATCCGAAATTTAGGGAATATTGTTTAGAATATGTTAGCCTGCTTTTAGTCACAAATATTTCTGGTAAGTCGTGGTGCGATAGTGAAGGACTATCTTTAAGGCCGTCTTGGATGTCATAGAAAGGGGAAGCACAGCATTCGGAGCATCAGTCAATGGCGACCTTAAGACTTCATTATGTAGTTTAATGGAATTCCTTAGAACTATCTAAGTATTAGGGAAAAAGTAACAATTTTTACTTTTTCTACAGCGTATTAAAGCATATTTTAGGTCCCTGTGTTCCAAACACTTTCCATATGTATGTGTACATTTGTGCGTAAAAACCATTACCCAAAAAGCAGAAGTGAGAATATATCGTAGTTCAGCATCTTCCAGGGATCCGACATGAAGTTTTTAAAGAAACGTCTCCCACTCCAGACTACCCTTTCCATAAAACCTTTTACGAAAATTTTCTGTATCTGAAATATAACTATAAAAAGTTTCATTAAAATACCATTATGTTTAACATATTTTCATAATAAATAATACAGCTAATGTCCTCAAATTCTCCTATTTTTGGATTAGTTTCACATAACTGTAAGATATAGACAAAATCTTACTGTACAATAAATGCAACGAAATTTGTGGTAATACCTTTCTTGTTTAGTGGAGTGAACAATTTCGGAGTTATACTCTTTTGGTTGTTCGAATTTTCCAACACTTAATTTCCTCAAATAGCAATCTACTCATACGAAGAAGACAGAATTTCAAAGCCAAACGTTTTCGCTTAAATGATTACAACAACATTAAAACTATATTCTGATATTCCCCTTTACACTCACAAGAAAATTAGCAATACAAGATTTCCTGAAGATGTTTATTTTATTTAACATTAAGTAGTTACATACTGAAATAAGCGTTTGCATTCATAAAACCTATTTTTGTCTATAAATGGTTTCAATTTTAATTTTATTTCCTTTCTCCACAATGGACTCAGAAGTTTTTCTCCGTCCCTAAGGATGAGTTCAGATAATTTATGTAATCCTTTGTTACTTCTTTCCAGTTAAATAAAATTTCTCGGGCATTTCTGAGAATATGCTTACCAACGATCCCATATTTTGAGCGATCATTGAAACATATCATAAATTAAAACTCTTGATAGGGATTTCAGAAAATGTAAATAATTACTATGATTTTAAATGAAAGATTAACCACACTGTAACTGTCCTGCGGTTATGTGTTCGGAAAGTACGTGAACTTATAAAACATGCTTTCTGCTATTATTTCCAGATTATATTCCTCACCAAAGATACCAATGTCTTTTTAGTGCATTATATTCATTCTTCAAAAGTTTATAGCATGTATTAAATTATACTTTGAATTTTAAAACACATAAAGTAAATTTTTTAGAACGGACAGGATGATCATATATTCATTCCGAATAAAACAGACAACTAAGCCAAAGCATAGATCTGAGTCAAATGCTTAAATCTTATAAAATTCCACACTTCCACAGAAGAAGAACCATGTTTTGATTTGCCTTATTGCAACTATGAAACAGACATTACAACACCAGTATTTATTCTAATACATAAAGTAAGCTACGTAGCAAAGAAGGATTTCCTGCAATAGGGAAATACAGTTATGTATTGTCGCCGATCGCATTGTTGCGACCGGCGCGGCGGCGAGCACAAAGGGATAGATAGGGCACCGCGGAGATTAAAAGCCTGCCCAAACGATAAAGATAGATGACTGGAAGGTTCGCTTTCTTGTTACAGAAAAAAATCCCGCTAATTTCTGGAACAGCGGGTGGAGATATAAAAGAAACCGTGGCTGGTTTATCGGAGAGTAGAAATTGGACTCGATAATTGTGAACGTGCAGCTGTGATTTGAAAGTGACCTCTTTTGTTTATTTACGTGTGCAGAAGTGACGAGAGTTTGTGTTGGTTTAAGTTGCGTCAGCTTGCTGCAAAGGGGTGTACAAACAGTGTCTTTCTACGGAAATAAAAATTATTTTGAATTGCAGGAAAGTTGACTTTTAATTTTATGAGCCCACAAAGTCACAATATCCTCATAATTATTTTAGATGCGTAAATTGATAGTACCTAAATGTCACCTAAGCCAGAATAAGCTCTCAAGGAGCTTAGCAAGTAGAATGTCATTGAAACTGGATTTTGGAAGCACATTTTTTTTTTTTTTTTTTTCAGATTCATTCTTCACCTTCGTCCCATTACCAATATGATTTTAACCCTGTTCCGCTAAACATATATATTTATAAGTGGTAAATAGCAGTTATTTTACGGTAAGTTTTAAATTTTTAAACCTATTATCCCCGGTACATATATAAAGCTATTTACGACCATACACCATTAATATACTTCATTATCAATCAGGTCTGCAGAGCTTTATGGTATATGCCAAAACTTCAACTTTCTCAATTCATATTAACACATTCATTATATTATATTAAGAACTACGCAACATGAACAATTTATTATTATTATTATTATTATTATTATTATTATTATTATTATTATTATTATTATTATTATTATTATTATTATTATTATTATTATTATTATTATTATTATTATTATTATTATCATTATCATTATCATTATCATTATCATTATCATTATCATTATCATTATCATTATCATTATCATTATCATTATCATTATCATTATCATTATCATTATCATTATCATTATCATTATCATTATCATTATCATTATCATTATCATTATCATTATCATTATCATTATCATTATCATTATCATTATCATTATCATTATCATTATCATTATCATTATCATTATCATTATCATTATTATTATTATTATTATTATTATTATTATTATTATTATTATTATTATTATCGTTCTCATCATCATCATTATCATCAGCATTATCGCTGTTGTTGTTATCATTACTATTTAAATTTTGAATAGGGTTTTCTATTTGGCTATACCAGCAATTTAGGTAATTAATAAAGTATTTATCACTCAGTCTTCAAGAATATGCTCCCCAAAGGCTGCTAAAATTCAAATCTAAGTTTAGTAGTTGTTTAACAATATTTCATATCATCCTTGAGAGAAGCGACGTATACACTTAGCATTTATTTCAACTGTTTCTGTCAAAGAAGCCTCTAAAACACACCCAACAGCAAACATATTGCACATATGAAATGTTTAAAAGAAGCTCCTCCGTTTTAAAATAGCACCACTAGAGGTACACATCCCGAAGAGATATTTCTGTTTTGATGAACTCAGCTGGATACAAGCACGGTCATAAAAACCATTGCCATGTTCCATTCATCACAAGATGAAAGGCAAATACGCTGTTGAGTTGTTAATTTACCTGCATAAACAACTTCAGGTCCTGAATGGAGTTCCCTTCGTCACCTGAATAAACAGCAGCTTTCTGTGGGAAACCTAATGTTTACAAGCACTTTCTCACGTGGAAATTGAACATTCACTAAACCCCCGTGTGTATCAATTCCGAATTTAAAGAAACAGAGACGCCTTGTAAGTCCTTGATTCAGAGTCAAATTTAATCATGACACTCTTCCTATACGAGGGTTAACTAAATACTGACGAATATCAAAGTTCACATACTTAATATTCAAAATTGAATTTTATGCCAAAGAACACCCCATAGTACGTTTTGTATTTTCACTTTAGAGCTGTGCATTTCATTAGCTTTTTATTTCCTTTAACGTAATATCTTCCAGCTTTTGTTTCAAAAAAAGTAAACCTTGTAAATAACCGTGAATGTTTAGTCAAGGTTTCGGATATGTATGCTGTACTAATTGTGCGGGGGTATTCTATATTAAAAATAATGATGAATGTAGCTTTCTAAATATCCAGAATGCCTAAAACTTTCACACTTTCATAGAACATAATTATTGATTTTTCCAAATGATAAAGTTGCCAAAATTTTCAGATAAAGTGTGTTAAAAATGTGAACAAATTTACCTTTTAAAATATACCAAAATAGTAAAAGTTGAAAAACTTCATGTTAATTGCCTCTGTTACCTTTATAATTAGGACATTATGTAGTTGAATGTAATGAAATAGAAAACTGGAGGAAATTAATATGGAATAAGAACTGGGCATACGTAGTAGCCATAAAAATGCGTACGTTGAAAGGAGAGAAAAAATAAGGGAGTGGGGAAGTATGCAGATAAAATCAAAGAGAAATGGTTGAGATGCGTAAGGAAGTTAAAAGCTAGAGGAATGGATGACACAACGGAACATTAATTTAAGGTTTCATAAGGGCGAGAATAGAGGTAAACGGCCAGAGAGCCAATACCACCATTAGCCCGTAAATATAAGCAAATGATAACTTTGTACTTAGAATAAAATTGCAAAACTGTGATTGGAATTGTAACAAAGTATTGTATGTTTTAAGTGCAGATAAACTAACTTATAAACAGGAATTTCTTCCATAAATTTTATATAATATAAGAAGCTATGGCTTGTACCACTAGAAGAAAGAGAGTGTAGGCAGGCCATAGGAAAATGCGAAACAATTCAACAGTTGCAGCTCGTTCCGCTCCAGGACTGGCCAAGAAGAGTGATCAAGCGCCCCTCTAGTGCTCAAGGATCAAGCATCATATGAACAGGCATTCGCGTCACCTACCTGCTACATCTGATGTTACCGATGCTTTAAAAACGATTAGAATTCAATAATTTTTACAATACTTTTTTATTTTGGAGGGAAGGCTTCTCACATGGCTTTACTTAATTTTATTTCTTATTTCGTTTTTACTTTACAATTAAATTTTGCTCTAACATACTTTTGGTAGAGTCACAAATGAAAGATGGATAGCTAACGAAATAAAAACGAAGTGATGGAACTTAAATCGTAATAAACCAGCATTCGCCTAGCAACCACGAAAATCTACGAAAAGCTCAAGTCACAATGGATGGGTGATGAGAATTAAAGCCGGAACATTATCAGCTTATTAGATTAATGTAGAGTAATTCGATCAGTGCTTAACAATTAATATACTCCAAAGCTAAAAGTTTCTGATTATTAACAACGTTTTACAAATACAGCAGTCTCGATTATCTGACCTGAACTGGCCCTGGAGAAGGTGGGATAACCGAAAATGTTGGATAATACAAAATAAGTTGGAAAATGGAGTAAAACATGGTAGGTATACTGTGTTATTGAAACAGTTGTTGGTTTTGCGGTATTTACTGAATAATCAAACCAATTCTACATGAAATATTGAAAAAATCTCCAAATGTCTTAGGAAAAGAAGTTTATCAATGAAGTCTGCTTGCCAGCTGAATGACGTTTTCTTGCTGGGAGTTTTCGCCATCGACGAGACATCAATACCTCAGTTGCACTTGCCTCTGGCTGATGCACCCAGTATGCAACGTCTTTCGTGTTGATAGATCTTAAATTTTCCATCATGTCCTTGCCATTGTCCATTTCCTCTATCAGGGACTAAAGGAGTTGTCGATGACATTGTCTTTACAGTATTTCCTCCATGGAAAAAATCACTTTTTTCCTTTTACTTGCCATATTGTACTCACACGACATGAAAAATATATCGTCCGCACCCAAGCTATAACAGCATACTCACTGAAGTTTCGGGGATGCACATCCTGCTGACCAAAAACTGGTAAGAGTATGTCGGATAATACGGAATGTCGGTTTATCGAAGTTCGGATAACCGATACTCTACTGTGCTCACTAACAAAACTCCTTGAAATCAGTAACAAACTCCCTCCAATAATTCTATTTTAGAATAGGTATCTTTTCTTCCTTCCAATTTATGTTTTGTGCTGAATATCGCTAATCTCTTCAATTTTAATTCCCAAACTAACGTCCGATATTCATATTCAACGCAGATTTTATATTGAATAATGTAAATGTGGACTTTTTTCTGAATCGAATTAAGATTACAAATGTTTAGGATCATCATTTTAGTTTTAAAGTAGTAAGCACATTCCCTATAAAATAAGCACATTTATGGCAAATTTGCACAGCATTATACTAGTCTCATATTTTGAATGTTTCATTGACCATAGAATATTATAAGAAAGTATATTATTGATTCGGGTGAACTTATAAGTTCTCTGGAAATGTTACATTTTGTTTACGGAGAGTATATAATAGAGGAGGTAAAATCTGACACCATCAGAAAATGTGATATTTAATGTGTACTGTATTATCATGAACTCTTTTGACGTTCATTAATCACAGTAATGTTTACTTTTAGTGTAAGCTTTTCTCTAAAAATGTTATTCTATCGGTTGTTTTGTAGCAAAGATTTCAAAGAAGAATCAGATATGTGTTTTCCCATAGCAAGTCTCTCAATGTAACGTCTTTACATAACTAAGAGATAACATTCAAATTGCAAAAGCGTAGCTTCTTGGTGAATCAGAAGCTGCCAGATATCGATTGCGCAGAAAAAGTTTCCCGTCATTTTTCATGTCGGTATGAATAAACTGTCAAGACTGTCAGAGGCATCGCTGTGAAGGAAATATCCACAAGACTAATATAACTGGAGGCTATATATCAGCACCTTCCCAGCATGGCAGCCTGGTACCTTGCTCCTTCCTGGGCCTAATGAACTTCTTTATTAATTGCCTGACAGCGTGGGAACTCGCTTTAATAGCTACCTTTGTTTGCTCATTTAAATACCTTCGATATCTCTAGGAAAGCTTTTCCCCTTCTGTCATTACATTGACTTTAATAGGCACGTTGGCTCAACCAGTGATTTATTTATTTCTAAGAAGGTAAAGGTAGCAAACCTCCGAGAAGATTTTGAAACTTAAAAATTAAAGACCTTTGGTTTAAATGTTCATTGACAATTTTCTTATAAATTGTAGACTAAGCGGTTTGATTGGGGTTTTAAGTGTCCTTTAGGATTAAGATTACTACGGAGGATATTCGGCACCCAAACTAGTGATTTATTGTAGCTAAGTCCCAAGTGGGGCATCTCCGGGAGAAAGGATGAGGCAAGACGAGACAGAGGACGCCCGACCCAAGATTGCTGGCCCTCGTAGCCGTGGTCGCTAAAGCGTATGTCTCTAGTGTTCCGCCGCATAGAGGGTCGCGGGTTCGAGTCCCGCCTTGGGCGGCCTTGGGTGTTTATGTGTATAGTGAATATCTGTGAAACTAGGAAAACATATAAGAAAATAAACGGAAATAATGAAAAATCGGTTAAACACGTATATGTATATCTTTATACATAGATATATATTTTTATATTATTAAAAAAAAGAAGTCACGACAGCGCCCAGACACTCGCTGATACTTCTACCATGAAAAAGGTCATCAGATTAGAGATGATTTTAAGCAATGGAGATGAAATAGAGGGACATGGAATTTGGGAGATGTAATTATCCTCTCCAGCATTAGCCTGGCGATCCGAGTAAACCTAAATAAACCATGGGTCAGGTTGACCACGAGAATCGAACCCGGGCTTCTCGAATCCGGGCCAAAGACGAAACCGCCTGAGCCAACCAGCTGGGTTGAATGTCCATACGAGACGTTTAAAAGTACTGCGGAGTTACGTGCAAATAGCGTACAAGTATCAAAAGTTGATATTCTTGAATACAGTCTCAAGTGTCATCTATGATGAAATTTTATTTAATTTCTAAAGTTTGAATATGTGTTGCTTATTGGCACTTGAAAAAGTTTTATACGATATTTTTAATATAAAAATTAAGTTTGGGTGTATAAAGTGAAGAAAATTGGGAGTATTTGTTACTGTTTTTAGGTAAATCTGTAATATTAAACAGTGCAATGTTTTATTGTTAAGAACTTTCATCAGGAAATACCTACTGAATCTAACAATTAAAAGTTTTGAAAATAATATTTTAGCTAAGATTTTATTCAACATTGGCGCAATCAGTGGCAATGTAATGAAGTGGGTTCTGAGCCCTAATAGAAAAAAACAGAAAGGAAAATTCAAGCAGCGGGAATGTACTTCCTACGTCTGTGTAAGGTTCTACAAACAAATTAGAAATGAGAATTTTAGAGAGAAAATAAAGGTAAAGCCACTCCTTGAACAAGGATTCTTATGAGGTAAACATATTGCATGAAATGAATAACTGTGTAAGATTTTAGGTTCACTATTTTGAGCGACTTTTGTGCTACATTCTGGCGTGAATGTACATTCCAAGCTTGGTACTGGTGTCGTTATCGCAGTCAGAACCACATCTCTAGATTCAGATATCGCCGTGCAGCTAAAATTGTTTACTAACATGGCTTCCTACCAGCGGACATTATCTGATGAACAAACTGTACTTCCAGTAGTAGTACGGGTACTATTTTTAGAATAAATAATATATATCTATGTATATAAATATATTTTTCTTTTTGTTTTTAACTGTTTTATTATTGTTTCCGTTTATTTCACTGTCGTGTTTTCTATAGTTTTACACACATACACTACACCTATAAACACCCATCCCCAGAGCACGAACTCGAACCCGCGACCCTCTACGCGGCGGAACGCTAGAAACATAACGCACTAGCGACCATTGCTACGAGTGCCGGCAGTACTTCGAGCCTGGAGCTGTTAGTATCAGCCCGCGGCCACATTAAGTTTCAAAAATGATACTTAGTGCATGATTTTATGCTTTTAAGGCAAACGTTTCTTTTGTTTTTCCTACTCGAAAGTAACTAAGATAAGTAGCAGAGAGATTTGCCGGAAAAACTAAATTAATGCTCAAATTCCATTCTCCTCTTTCTTGTATTATTGTGAATCATAATATCTAAAGGTTTAATACACTATAATGAGCAATACACAGTTAAACAGCACCTGATGTTATGATTTAAAAGCTGGAAACGTTTTAGAGTGGTAAAACATTGGTAATAATGTCATAACTTAAAAGCATGTGAGATGAAAAACCTAATTTGCACGCAAGCTAATAATTCAATGTTCAACCCTTGTATAAAATGATGGTTTTAATAAAATTCAGAAAATGTACACTGCTCTACAGCCAAAACAAGCTACATCCAAAACGGAACAAAGCAAACAATAAATGAGAGGTGAGGCATCTCACCTAAAAACAGAAATGATGATGGTGATGATGATGATGATGATGATGATCATAAGAAGAAGAACGTTAAGAGTATAAATAACAGTTCATGTATATTGTGACAATGTGCTTTCGTAGAATTAAAAGTATGCAGAAATTTCAAGATGTTCTTTATTATATTGGTCAGCCCTTACAGTAGCAGAATTACGTAACATACACAAATACAATCTACAGGGTCGTTGACCACAAACAAAGAGTTCACTTTAAAACCCAGCTGCACACGGACGATTCTCAAGTTCCGATTACCACTCTAATTACGACTGTCCACTCAAATAACCGCGGCCTCCTTTATAGCTCCGCTCACTGTTCGAGAAATTACCGGTATTTTCTGTAACAAACAAAACGGCACTAGAATCTTCGAGTTATTTATCTTTATCTGTTTCGGCAAGCTTTTCATCTCCGTGTTGAACTTTCCAGTTATCTATCTTTATCTGTTTCAGCAAGCTCTTTATCTCTGCGCTTTGTGCGAGCCGGCCACGCATCGTCGCCACAATGGTTTCGCGACAGTATATTTCACTGGTTTAATAGGAGAGTATGAGGGCAGTTACAACCGAAGCTACCAGTGCCGTAAATGCAATATTGAAAACATAAAAATGAATTTTTCTAACACTATCCCTTTTGTGTATTTAACATCAATCCATCGGCCCATGTTAATGTATCTATAATCTTTGTGTTTTTATCGTTATTTGCTGATTGTAATATCTCTCACTTGTGTTCTTATTTGTTCCTATGTTTTTGACGGACAGTCAAAATGGTTAATGCCAAAGGTTCTATTCCCAATAGTCCTGGACCCGTAGGACCAAGGACTCGGGCCTGCTTCCAGGGAGCTACCGAGCTGTCCCAAAAGGGCGCCCGGCACCTCCGTGGGGCTTTCTATAGGGCAAGACCTAGAGACTAAGAGACTAACAAGCCCCCCCCCCCCATCTGGTCCTGTGTAATCAAGATGGGATGGAAGTGGATATGCCACTTACGCGCGCCAACTCCAAAATGGGAAGGCCACCGATATGACCTCGGTGGGGCCGCCTGGTGATCTGGCACACCTTCTACTAGCTATGCTGGCTAGTACGTGGGAATACTAATGGCTTCCCTCAACCCCGTCCGAAGACGTACCCGATCACCCACGGGTATTGCGAAACACTGCCCTCTCGAGTCCAACCCAATCAGAACAACTCCATATCAGGGAGGGGCTCAAATTTTCGGCCGGAGGTTCCTCTAGTAACGTCAGAGGTACCACGAGTGCTAGGGGCCCGCAGCGCCCGCACCATGGCAACTGAAGGGGACGGATCCTCTCCTCTACGGGAAGTGAAGTAGGATATCTGGATAAATTAAGGACTCATTGGCTGTCAAGGGAAATATGGATTTCGCTATTTATGTAATCAGAGAATCCTCTCAGTGCCAGTGCTTGTCTTAAATGGCGTTATTACGTTTCGCTCCATTTTCGTTTACTCACCCAGTGTCAAATCCTGGGTCTTGGCTGGAGTTCAAATTTCGCTCTTTATTCCGATCCATAATTCATTGGTAGCCAATGCGTTTCTAAAATGTGCAATAAACATCACAACTGGCTAGGAGGATCCTGAGGGCCATCATGGGAAGACTACTGTGATAAATGTTTTATCTTTATGTGGGCCATAAAGGTTATCACATAAAAGAGACTCCTTGTGTGGAGAGGAAATACGAATTACGTCGTGACTAGACTGATATAGAAGCTACGCTTACTGAATATTTCTTCATATGCCGCAAAACCAATCTCACGCTAAATAATTTCGGTGTAAGTGAAAACTTTAATATCTTCTTGTTCTTTTTTCTTCAAGGATTAGATGACATCGCGCGTATTAACAAACCACCTTGCGAGTTCTACTAAAATATATTTTCCATATTAATTGGTAATGAATTATCTTTGCAAATCTGTCATTTGAAATTTGTTGATGCGATTTTTCCATTTTATATCATTTGAACATTCTTTTCGTTAACTGAGCTAATATTCAAATCTAATCATTGTTATTTGTTTCATTTGTTATTTTAGGAGATGTCATGATCTCTCATACATATATCATAAATTTCATTCCGAAGACTATATGAGGACCTTTTTATATTAGTTTGCATGTACATTCTACCTTTAAATGTAATGGTTACTTCAATGGCGTTTTACCTTTGCAACACATTGCAATTAGAAATGTCATTGAGTTTGAAGCAGAAAAGGATGGTGGCGCACAGTTCCACGTTCATACTACAGTTTGAAGCAAATAGTATTTAGCTCAGGGTGAAGCAAAGAGGTTTCTCCCAGGGTATGCGTGGGTATGTATGAGAAGGATGGTTTTAATGACAATGGAATGCCCGTTTCAAACTGCTTTAATGTCTGCTTCTTATTATCATTACATTAAACTCGAAGTTGCCGACCAAGGTTCCAATATCACTGTTTAGAGTTACTATATGTGAAATGCTTATTACTCGATAAAACTCAATTCGTTCTTCACGTACATCACTTCTGGTCTGCCCTCGACCAAGACAGAGGCGATGACTTTCCTAATCGGCTCGAAGATACGAACTGAGTGCCCCCACAGCTGCGCGTGGGTGTGTAACTTCCTCTTCGGGAAGCCCTCTTTTCACACAAAGATTCTCTTTGTAACTAATTTGTCCATTGTGATTATTATTGTCGGCCATGCCATTATTAAGGGTCCAAAGAATGCCCTTTTCGAACAAAGTCAAGTGCTATCCCTTAGAATTCTATTTCTCCATTGTCTTTTGTTACACAACTCAACCAACTGCACCTGTTCGTGTCGTAACAAAGATACAATACTCCTTTGAAATCAATTACGACTTTTTTACTCATTGCAAATCTTAATTTCGGTATCAAGTTCCATGTGTTTCTTTGGATTCTACATATTTTGATCACACAAAGGCAAACACACACACACACACACACACACACACACACACACACACACACACACACACACACACACACACACAAACACACTAATATGTACTCGCACTTATATTTTCAGACTCTGGAAGGTATAATCTTGGCTACAATCTGCACAGCAGGCAGATGTGATACCGACTGAGCTACGGGGCCAACTGTAACTTCTTTTTCTTGACCAGACTTTCGGAGGCATATAATATAGCAGGCAGAGTCATAATCCTAGAGAATTTGGTGTCTTTTCTACTTTTCTTTTCTTTCTAAGGTTCCTGAAGTTCTTCCAGAGTATTGACAAATTTAAAGCTAATTTTACATCCTAGATAATTCAAGTGGGATACTTGTTCCAATATTTTCCTACTTATTAGTATCTAAGATCAAAAGATTAAAAACAATTTGAAAACCAGTATCTTAGCACACAGTTTGTGTTTAAAGTATGTTATACCTATATGAATAATCAGAAAGTGAAGTCTTACTAAATCTTATTAATCCGGCCTGAGAAAATGATGAGGTGACACAGCCCGAAGGTCAGGCAGGTATGGCTACAGATGCAGTGGGGTTTCTAACGTTTCCATATAAGAGCACACCTCAAGCATAGTTTCGTATGGAAGATCCCATGCAGAAAAGAAAGAGATCTCTCATTAAAACGAGTGAGCGGCAGATTCACTGCGCATGCCTCACGCAAAGTTCATCCCAAGCACTGCAACCCTATTGATACGAAAGGAAATAAATGATAGAAAAGGTCATAATCCTTCCTAGAATTCGTCTAGCAATTCGTCATTGTTTTGAAGCACTAAACTGATGGATCTGTAATATATTAGCTGCAGGCCTTCCATTTCCAATATACACATACAAAACATACAAGCCATAATGGAAAAGTAACACATGTATTCTATGTAGAATAAAAGAGATGCTTAATACTCCATAAACATAAGGCTATAAAAGAATATCCATGTCAGTTTCTGATTATATAGTTGTAAGACAGTAGTTCTGAATGAACAGAGTGTGATTTAGATGTAACACTTTTTACAAGCCATGTGAAGCTGTTCTACTTGCTGGAATGCCTTAGCTTACAAACTTGGCAGTAGCACAGTCGCTGCGTCCTCTGCCTCCGTTCACATAAGACATTGAGTAGGATTACATTATTGTGCTTTTCGCGTCTCCTCGCCTCTTAAACGCAAGATCGGGAACCACTATCTTTCTATCTTCGATGTGTTCCTAAGGGATAGACCTCATGCTAGGACCATAAGTTGATACAGGGCCTCTTCGTAACACAGGCCACCGCAAAGCCGTTCATGAAGTTCAGATAAATCAAGTTATTGTAAATGTCTATATTTCTATCTCATTAGGGTGACATTGTAGAAAATATTCAGGCTCTTTTGGATGTCATTCTGCTACGCATTGTGCAAGTAAGCAAATATGTATTGATGATTAAGAAAGATCTTTCTTATTAATGCAATATAGATATAAATATTATATTTGTTACTTATGTTCTTTATTCACCTCGGCATGATAATTATCAATATGAATATTAGATAAAACTTCCTGAAAAATGTACGCGATTAAAAATGTTTGTGCAAAGCGATCTTCAAACCTGGATCCAATAATGCTTTTACGGTGATTTAAATATACAAGCAGATTAGAGCAATGTCTCTTTATTTCTGCCCATTTCTTCAAAATGTTTCCAATTATATCATTTTGTTCAGGTTCTTTAATATTTTCAAGATAAGGTTGATGGCAAAATATAGTAAGAAAATTCTGCATATCAAGTTTAACATTTAATTTAGGGCTTTATCAGCTTAAAGCGTGATTCCATTATAGAAAATTCAAAGTACATTACTTCTATATTGTCAGAGTATATTTCATCATAGAAGTCAATCACTATTTGAAAATAAAGAGCTATACCTAAAAAATAGTAGATGAGATATATAGATGTTTAAGTTTCTGAACTACCAATACTTTATCACTTCACTTGAACGAATTTCATTCTCTATAAACTACCTTTTACTTTTTCTACTATGTATTTTACAGAAAATAGAAGTACTATACTCCAATAAAAAATTTGATACCAGATCTCTTTTAAAATGCATGCTTTCAGACCCGTTGAATCAAAAGAAAATTAAAACAAAGTTTGTGCGTCTAAGTGATGTCTGTCTGAAAACAGTATATCTCAAATGCAAAACATCGGTTCAGTACAAAACTCATTACATAAGAATGCGAAACGAAGATTTTAAGAAAATTCGTCACTCAAACCACACTTTACATGGATAAAGTACCATCATTTTTTATTTTCTCAAAAATGCCTATCAAGATTTTGATTAAAATATACGGTAAAGGTATCTTTATTACACATGAAACGCACACCTTGAATTCTCTGGAAACAATCTCTAAAATCCTGCTCATTTTGGATGGCTTTTGCGTAACTGGTAAGTTCAGAGAAATGAAGAAAATATTGCTTCCTAAAATTGCAGGATTAGATTGAAAGCACACAATCTATATCCAACATTCTTCGTTTTTCGTGGAACAAAAGTCATAATTAAGTTATTTCCTGTTGTTGGCTTTACTTTTCAAATACTTATACGTTTCTCAAAGTAGAAGGCTGGTTATACAAATATTCTGTGAAAAACATCATATAGCGGCCGCTTTTAAAAGATACGACTATCGCTTATGCCTACTGTATTTTTCTATTTGCATTGTACCTGTAAGGAACTAAATCATTTCTACGAAGATTTATTTCTATTGAAGTAGATTAAAACATGTCCGTTATTAAGAACTTTTTTGTTTAAGAGAAAGTAGAGAATGTCATGTGAGTGCATATAGGATTTTTCAAAAGTGGGCATAATCGATCATGAACATTAGTGATCTGAAATAATTGTGTTGAACAAATGTGTGATCGGATTTCACCAAAATTTAGTTAAATTAATGTAATTTCATTGCCGAGTGTCCTTAAAATTTAATATGAGCTTTCCAGGAACATATATTTAAAAATCCACCTGCCAGATTCATTATTTATTCTAATTTATGAGCTATAGTTTACAGTTCCATGCTTGAATTAAAAGAGTAGATGTCTTTGAAAATCAATATTTTAAAATAATAATATGTAGATGAATTTCTAGCAGCTGCAAATTCATTCTTCCCAGAATTATTGTACCTGCTGGAAGAAATATCTGATGGGGAGCGAAGTCCCTGGAGTTTCCAGTATTTGAAGAAATATTTATTTTGTCCAGGACCAACAAATTCCACTGTCCCAGAATGATTTACCTACTGGAAACTAAAATAGTACTATAATACTATCCATGTAGTTTTTGGATTTGAAGAGAGCTTTATTTTGCCTATGACCAGCAAATTCCCCCTTTCCAGAATATCTGTGCCTGCTGGAAACTAAAGTAGTATTAATATCTGGAAAGGGAAGTCCCTGGAATTGTTAGTATTTTAGGAAACTTTTATTTATCCCTCTTTTATTTATCCCCGCAAGTAAACTCCTCTTTTCCAGAATTATTGTGCCTGCTGCAATCAAAAATAGTATTACATATCTAGGAAGGGAAGTTCCTGATCTTGACCCAAGAAACCGATGTTATTTCCGAGTCTGTAATTGCTTTTCCTTCATGTGTTGCGTTATTGTAGCAGCATCTCGTATTGTGCCATCTGTGATCTGAGATGGAAACTCGCTACACGTTCTGAGAGGTAACCATAGTGACAGCTTTTCCCACTTCCTCCCAGGTCATGAAATATGTATATACACTCTGTGAGCGCCGACACTCTGAGAAAATTGATGGATTGCCCACCAAGGGCGCCTGCCCTTCTGTACTGCTGACAGTTGAGTTGCCTGTTACAGAAATTGTATATTAAAACGTCGCACCATGACAGGCGGTTATGTAACGACAGTTATGATGGGTAATCGTCCACACAGATTCCTGGTGAGCGGCTCACAAGTTGGTGAAAATACCCTGTTGGAGATGAAAAATAGAATACTTTGATAGATAATGTGTGGTGACAATGGAGTGGTGCTTAATTTATTCTCTTAATCAGAAAATATCATTATACGCCAAATAAATGTTTAAGTAGAACTTAAACACTAAATACACTTAATATATCATGTATTAATATTATGAAGGGAGAAAATGGTAACGCACCTTTGTATATGCGCAAAAGGTTACCTGAGAGATTATTTTGGTACAGTGGATGGGAACGGTCATGAAGATAACCAGGTGATACGCGCTGACGATAGATGATTGATGACGTGAAGTAAGTTTTCATTAAAATGTACAATATAAGAATTGAAATATAATTAAGCTTTCAGTATTTAGTTATATTATCGGAATTTTCTTTAAATTACACTATGTAAAAAGGAAAAATGTTGGAAACAATAATTGCATTTCAAAAACTCTAATATATGACACTACATTTATTTCTTTTCACACTCTTTTAAGAAGTAGTCTTAAAGAAGCTTCTTCTTCTATATAATTTATGTCAATCGAGACAAAATAGTTATAGAAGTGGTGTTATTATATATATATATATATATATATATATATATATATATATATATATATATATATATATATATATGTGTGTGTGGTGCATGAAAAAATGTATACAAAATTTATGTTCTGTTCTACAAGTTTCATTTGCTGTAAATGGAAAGCTTAAAGTCCAGTTTGAAACATAATGCACTTTATGATGCAAATGTGATCACTGCTCAAACTGGTGGCCTTCAACGTCAATACATTGGCCAGTATGAGTCACCAATGCTTCCGTACGTCGTACATACTGTCACCCGAACATCGGAATTCCCGATAGGACCAGCTGACAGTTAGGGACCAGACGGGAAGCATTCAACCACACTTACCCATTTATCTTGTAGCGCTAACAAGGGAATGGTTGGGAAAACATCACTAGCCATCTCTTTCCCCTTCCCTGAGGTCTGGAACCTTCGGGATGATTCACTAAACCACGAGACATCCAGAAACGGCAATCTTCCTATAAAAAGGGGCTGCAGTTGGCGAGTCAGTTCAGTTCTTGGCGAGCAGTCGGAGGAGTGCCGTGCTAGTGAACGGACTGGAAGACTGTGTACGTGCATCGGAGGAGTTGTACGTAATTGCGAGTACAGTTTGGACCTGTGACAGACGAACTGGTGAATTGTAATAGTGTGCGCTACGTAATTCTATGTAATCGGCAAGTGTTCCAACCGTAACTCGGTGGAAATAAAGAACATTTTGAGTTTTTGCATTTGGACTTTAATTTCACGAACCCACAAAGTCACAATACCAATGAGTCCATTGAAATTTTTGCGCATACACTTTGAATCGCATTCCAAAGTGTGTCTAGGTTACGTAGTTGTAACCTCATCTTTTACTGTGCTCCATACGAGAGAATCCAGCTTCGTAAGGTCTGGAGATCATAGAGGATAATAAAGCTCAAACATAGGTCCACCATCTTGCAGTAACTTCCTTGCCACTAACTGGGCTGAGTAATCGGAGTGACAATTCTGCTGTCACTTATTGAAGAAAGATAGTATTAATTTCTCCCAGAAATTGAAGCTTGTAGCACGGGAAATACAGTTTCTATGACGATTTTAAGTGTGTATAAATTTATCTGGCGCATCCTGTATTTCGTGCAGATGTAAACAAGGGGAATACAACAGGCTTAAACCACACAGGACATTCATCTCTCTGTGATGACTTCAAAATGTGCTCTTACATGGCCACTAGAAAAGAAAAGAAAAAAGAAAAGGAATAGTGACTTAGCAGTTTATAGAGGTGTGAAGCATTTGAAAAGCAAAACTAATAAAAAATAATATCTATATAATCGTTAATATTAAGCTAATATTAGTTTTATGTTTTAACAGGAACTAAATTTTTGTCTATCCTTTATTTTTATAACTTCATTCAGAATGAAGACTAATTCAAAGCTACCCTCAGCAAATTCAAGTTATGTATTTCATTTGTTAAATGTCTTCCATAACTGGTGTATTAATCAACATGGGAAAGCCATTTTTAAGGAAAGAGAAAGTAACGAAAAATTGTACATGCCAAGGATCGTATAGGATGGGGATTTTTTCTTGAAAATCTTGTCGCGTTCATGGAAAAAGCTACCTTATTTCCAGGTTTAGTATTTGATCCGCTTGTAATATTTGAGTTATTCTGGCAGAAACACATGAACAAGTACGAACTTTTCCTTAAAAGTTCTCTTTTGAATTCATCGTGTATTTCTTAGTACTTAATTTTTGGGCGGAATGCAATTCTATTTAGGTAGATAGTAGAGAGAATAACAATTCATATTCACGTAATTCGAATTACAGCTTTTCGACAACGGGGACTGAGATTCCTTCGAAATCAGCTCTCATGAAGACCGAAACCGAAAACGTAATTTTGAGACCATGAACATTTTATCCGCTAGCGTTTTTAATTTGCTTTTTCTACTTTCTCTTCATATCAGCTGTTTGGAAAAGGCATTCGACGCTAAAAACAGTATCGGGTCGTTCAAATGTTTTAAATAGCCCTAAGAAGGTTTCACTTCTGTGTATCCAGATATTAACAAAACCATGATCATAAAAATAAAAGCATGTATGTGTGATACATTAACTTTCTTTCTGAAGGGAATAGAGGAGCTTTGATTTCAAGAGTACCTGGAAGTGCAAATATCTTAAAAGCAGATACCGACTGTTAAACGAAAGGTGACTCTATGGAGAGCTGAATGTAAAATCCCTAAGGACATCTGGTTATCCACAACCGAGCGAAAAGAAAGTGTGCCTTGGGTCATGAATTTAATTACAAGGGAACAAAGTAACCATCTTGAAGAACCTCTCTTTGTTGTAGCGTTTTACTGTCAAACCCTCTTCTACTCACAGTAGGCATTTAAGTTGAAGAATCCTCGAGAAAAGAGCACGTTGAGAGAAAAAGGATAGAACACTGGCGCCTTTTGACGTCATTAGAATCGGAATTCATGTAATCTGAGGAATACATTTTCTCTCCCAGCAGTGAGCATTTTCATTCAACGTCAGCTTCATTAAATTTACATTCTTTTCCTTTAATTTCTGGAATATATTGACGTCAAGAATTAAAGTGCATTAGCTTAATGGGAGAGGAAAGACGATTGTTTGGCTCTTTCAGAAAGTGTCGTCTACAACTCCTCACTTTGTGTCTCCAATCCCCTCCAACACTCAATATATTGGGTCTTTGTCTATTTTTGACACTCACTTCACAATTTTTGACTGTCGCTTCATTAATATTATTTAGTTCAATTTCCAGTCACTTTTCTTCAGAGTAATGAAACATAGATGAAGCAATCTCTTCTTTCTCCTATTTGGAGAGTTAAACAAGACATATCTAATCTCTCGCAGCAGTGGGATTCGCTACATCATAACTATCCTCGCAACTTCTGAGAATCCATTCAATAACTAACCTTTTAGGATAATCGATCTGAAAACGTATTCGCTCTTTTGGATTCTACTACATGGCAAAGCGAGAAAAATTCGCAGCACAGAAATGTTTACCTCAGCTTATCGCACATACACGGCGAGTCCAGTGTATGTATAGTCTGTTAATATGTAATCATGTCTTCCGGACAGCAATGTCGGCAGGCGCCAGAAATCATATCATATAGACACACGCAACTTCCAGTCGCTCTATTTGTGTTTCGTAACTTACTGTACATCAACTTACTAATGATTCACTCCTCTAATAGACCAGATAAGACCCGATAAGGGCGAAGGCAGCGCTGGTCACCTGAAGGTCGATACGCCTCCGTGCTCTGTCGAGTAATATATCATTCTTTATATCTCTAATAGTAATTTATTATACCATTTGATAAACAGGTAGAACAATTTAAAGTGCGACACGAAGGAGGGCATTTTTAATTCTATGATTAATTAATAGAGGTTTGTCCACTTATATAATACATTATTTTATCCTTTAGATACGATAAATTAATATATGAAGAACATTCAGTTACTGATTTTACAACAGGTAGCAATAAATTAAATAAAGAATATAGGCAATGAATTGCAGTGTACTTATAGATATAAAATATGCTATGTATGAATACTAATTTTGCTTTTATTGTTACTAGTTTCCCTAAACTAATCAAATTGATTAAGGTTTTTTGTAATTTACGTCCTCCAACGTTAAGTCATGAACGATGAATGGAATGGGCGAAATGATGCTCAAATGAGTCTGGGGTTCATGGAGCTTAGAGTTACTCGATATTCGTCTTTCAGGATTAGGGAAAACCCCGGAAAAACCTTATCCAGGTAACTAAACCGAACTAACCCGAGCGGGCGATTACGTTTGTGATGGACGTTGAGAACGTTATTATATCTGTTCCAAATGATATATTAAATTAAGCAAACGATGCTGTTCAGGCTTTGAATATGGAAACGAATGTTCCTGTTTGCAGTGATATAAACACTGGCAATGTTATTGCTTCTAATCCATTTGGAGTTATTACGTTATGGTTATGTACAAGTTCAGTTGTACCCGCCTCGTTTGCGTAGATGGTAGCGTGCCTGCCTCGCGTTCAAGAGGTCCCGAGTTCGAATTTCAGTCAGGGTGAGTTACCTGGATAAGGTATTTTTCGGGGTTTTCCCTTATCCTTAAAGACTAATGTCGGGTAACTCTAAGCTCTATGCACTCAGGACTCATTTGAGCATCATATCTTCCATTTAACAGCTGCTCGTGTATAAATGCGGCAGTTGGAGCTCTTGCCAGTTAGAGTTGTGCAGTGAGAGCTGCTGGTCGTGAATAGGAGTCGCTAGTAAGCTTCTATTGTGCGTGTGTGTATGTGTGTGTGTGTGTGTGTGTGTGTGTGTGTGTGTGTGTGTGTGTGTGTGTGTGTGGACATTTGAACTGTTCAAAGTTGCAATAAGAGAACTGATAATCGTGTAGTGATTTGAAAGTGAAGTCTTTTGTTTGTTTACGTGTGGTGAAGCCACGAGAGACTGTGTTGGTGTATGTAACGTCATCCTGCTGCAAAGGGCTGTACAAATTGTCTTTCTACGGAAATAAACAGCACTTTGAATTTCTACAAACTCAACTTTTAATTTTAGGAACCCATAGGGTCACATTATTTTAGTATTGTTTAATGATATTACCTTCCCCAAATTACCATTGTAAATACACGGGAATACATAATTTCAAATTAGTTTGTCAAAATATACGAAATACTGTTCAGGTAAAGTATCTTACTTATACTTAGCTTCTGAGAAAACTTCTCCTTTCCTCACATAATATGAATTTTACACTTTTCCAATTTTAGATCTGGAAAATAATAATTTAAAACCTACTAGTGTTATTATTTAAATTCTATAAAAGTTGAAATCCGAGATTTGTGATATTCTTCTACAAATTGGAATTTAAAAGATCATAAACGATAGTCCAAGCCTCATTTTGAAAAGTAAAAATTTCTGAGAAAGAGCTAATAAAAATGCAATTCACATACAAGAATTAATTAAAAGGCTTTAAAATTATCGATATTGAAAAAGAAACACTGTGTTGTATCATTGTAAAAATTATAAATGTAATAAAAGTGCAAAAATTAAAACTTCGAAAATCTTCACACCCTTTATCAAAATTCGTAAATGCTTTACCTTAAATTTATTCTTGCTACTTCGAATTAGATTAAGTACAAGAAGAAACTGGCCCTAGTAATGAATAAAACTTAAGAAAATGAATCTTTCGTGTTTACATCTCAGCAGAGTGAGAACATTTGTTTCTTGATAAATTGCTAGTTAATTAGATGAAAAATACGACAGAAACACTGCTGCTATTGCGGCAGTTAACAAGCACGAAAGAAATATTGCCGGAGGTGCCAGACGGTTTATTAAACTACATCTTCCTAATGCCTTGGCAGCTTTATAAACTAGCATCCAAGCGTTTTGTCTGAGTTAAACTTAACTACATTACCATAAAGCCGTAGCTTGAAAATTATATTTGCAGAGATAGAGTAACTTTTCATAATAGCATGGGAAACAAATTGTATATCCCGGAGGTTTTGAGAAGATGTACTTACTACATCGGGCTTACAGTAAGACTAGAAAACCTGTATCTGATGGGAAGTTCGGGCATTTAATTAATTACTGATACGCATGCATTAATATACGCGGTGTTCTTTTTCATTCGTTATTTCCCGCTCTCCGATTGAGCAAGAATGACGTCATAGTTGACTGGTGAGTCATTCCTGAAATCATATTGCCCTCTACGGAGAAGAAGCGGTAATTTTTTTCTAAACAGTAATCAAATTGCAGCGCTATGAGTGTGTTTGCGCCGGTAACTAATACAACCAGCTTACCCTGGATATGAATGCAGAGAACCGCGACTTCATGTTTGAATGCTGCTTTCGTACCGGCATTAAAATTGGTGCGACATATAAATATAATTTAAACTGCTGCATAGAGTAGTTTAAGCAACGCTATCCAGAAATCAGACAAGTCCCTCGGAGCGTAATGTTTTCAAAAGTGTCCAGGTACCGTAAAATTGACATATTTTTGTTTGCAAGGTAACGTCTTATTATCAGTAAACGATATATAACTTTTTGTCATTCTCACACTTAATTAACATGTCTATTAATGTTGGTATCCTTATGTCTTTTAAAATCAATAGGTGCATCAAACTTTTCCAAGATAAGGATCAGTTACTTGCAAAAAGAAAGATACTAGACGCTACAAAGTGACTGGTCCCAATCTAGAAGCAATAAATAATGTTATGACAGAAAGGCCTCAAGCATACCTTCTCGCAATACAGACACTGTTTAAGGCGAGGCGAGAAAGGGACTATAAGCAAATGGACACATTGGACTATGCACCCTAGGCATTTTCTTGTTTAGACCTGGATAATATTGCAACCCTAAATTATTTTTCGTTCCTAGAACGTGAAATAAGTGCTAATTGACTTATTATTTCGTATATTTTTCATGGTATACTTTTATGGCTCCATAATAAGCTTTCCAGTGCATTCATTGCAGTATATAGTATTTTTTAATAATTATCGTATCCACGCACCAGGCGAAATTCCGCACCTTTGTATTACGTGGGCACACCCACCTATCAAATAGTATATTTACCTGCCGATAGAGGGATGGTCTCAAATCTGCTGTCAGCACATCAAGTACGATCGCAAGTCGCTAGGGGTATATGTACTAGCTCCATCAACGATGCTATTGATGACATCAAATTTTGGCGGTAAAATTACAGATAAATCTGAACACCGTGTATATGAGCATGTCATAGAGATTCTACGCATTGAGAGATTGGCCATTTATTTTGAGATTTATAGTGCACAAAGAAACTCGGTAATGTAATATTTTACCTTTCACTCAGATGTAAGGTAAGAATTCGCAGAAATAAATGTTGAAAAATATTGTCGAGTGGGATGGCTCAGGCGGTTGCGTATGTGTTCCGCATTCGGGAGACCCGAGTTTGATTTCCGCCCTACCTGACACATGGTTTTTTTCGGGGGGGTTTCCCGAGCTGCCAGGTGAAAGCTCGAATTTCATGTGCCTCCATTTAATCTCCATTATCATTTCACCTCGTCTCGCATCTGATGGTCTCTTTCAGGGTAGAAGTGTCGGCGGATGTCTCGGCGGTGCTTGGTAGGATGATAAGCTCTATGTGAACCACTTCCTCCTCCGGAAAGTCGGTTGCCGGTCTCCGAACTGGCTGAAAGGTCCGCTTCCGAACCACTGTATGGGGAATGTCCGGTCCTGACCTACCAAGGGAGGTCTCCATCTAAGTAAGATGAGATCCTGCCCTCTGCACTGTCTTGGCTCTTTTTGGGACAGCCACTTTCTGTCTCCTCTCACCTTGTGCATCCTCCCGGAGCAGCTCACTTAGGGAATAGGTACAATAGATCAAGACGGTCACAGTACTGAATTCCCCCTGCAGCAATCCTAATCTTAGTCCTAATTAAAAAATATTAGAAGGCAAGAACGAGCACAGCAGACAGAATTTTCCTTTAATTTATGCGTTGAACAATAAAGAAAAATAGTTATTTTAATTAATTTTCACTGTCACTTAATAACCCTGTTCTGCTTTCTCTGACAGTTTAGCTCATTTTAGTAAAGTAAATAGTTTCACTGTTCACTACTACACTTCATTTTGTTTCCAAATTGAGATGGTGTGGGCTGGTCGGTGCGCTAGTCGGTACAGTTCGAGGATTTTTTAAAATGTCATATCGGACGATGAATAGAATTGATGAAATTAGCCTAAGGTCCATAGAGCTTAGAGTTACCCGACATTCACCTTTCAGGATAAGGGAAAACCTGGAAAAAACCTTATACAGGTAACTCACTCTGACCGAGATTCAATCTCGGGAACTCTTGAACGTGACGCAGACACGCTACCACTACGCTACCAAGGCGGGCACAGTAGGAGATGTAATTTTAGGTGATGCTTGCAGACTGGTTCAGGTTTAAGTCTCGGATTCGAAGCCCCTTTACGGCGCCTATTCTGGTACGGATTTCTGTCTCTGTAGATCCACGATCTTTGTATGACTTTTACCCTGGCTAGAACTCCCTCAGAGGAGAGCCAAGGATCTCTGGTTATGGTGGTAAGCTGGAATGTAGAACACAGGTCAAGGAGGTACAGCAGTAATAACACTAACACTAATCTGGCTATTGTATTTCGATTGTGTTTTCGTTTTCACCTTCAATCCAGCATTCATGTATCAATACAGCATATGTTGAAAATGTTCCTGGCATTTTGATCTACTCTTTGCCAAAATGTTCTTGGAATTTAAAATTACTCTAGTTATTATTTATCTTAGCGGCACGTCTTAATCACATTACTTTTATATTCTTTCGTTGTATTGCTTACTGAGGCCGGAATCACTCTACGGCATGCGCACTTTTCGCTTAGCACAATTATTACCTTTGTGTAAAGACTGCTCGAAAACTGATAAATGACAGCCGGAAGACTGCGGAATAACTTACCTGGCGGCTACTGAACGACTGCTTGATGACTGACGGAAAAACTGTCGTTACGATTTTTCAAAGCTTCCATACATGGAGTATGTCGACTCCGAGCCTAAATTTAATGTCCTTTATCCCTATTCTTCCACTTTTGAAAACGTTGGTCTACCATGATGTCACTTTTAATTATTTTTATTGGTCTCACTGGTATATCACATGACTCCCGTGATCCGTGAAGTGGAATTCTTTCCTAATTATGCGGTACTTCTACTCCGTCTCCGCCGAGTCACGTTCTCTGAACATAGCACAATTGGACTATAGATTTTTAACACCTCGCCGAAATACAAATAAGTTTCTTGCCAAATGTTGTAAACATCTCCCCACGTTGCTTCCAAAGATAGTTTTAAAGCGGTCTTAAATTTCGAAATCAGAAATATTTTCGCATAGGCTAAAATATCCTTATATACAAAATAGCCAATTTTGCCACTTACAGTATTTCCGTTGTACATCATTATACAGGATATATTCTGTAATTGAAATACCCTATCAAATTATTTCCTAGTTAAAATCGTTCCCAAAATTCACTGCGCTTTGTTCCACGGCGAAATGGCGCAACGGAACACGCCCGACATAGGCTGTTCTTTCAGACGGCTGACTCTTTGGGGGGTCGAACATAAAACTTTTCCTATCTCTCACTGGATTTTATCGCAGTCGCCACAAACTATCTCGGAGAATATCGCTTCCCATTGCACAGAAACATACTCACTCACTCACAAGCTTGGCGAGTCTCTACAAGTCTTCTCAAGAGCGCTCGCTTATATAGCTGTCGGAGGTCCAGAACGTGAGAGAAGGCGTGACTTCCTGAAGGTTCCAATTATCTGTCAATAGCGTTTATGCTCTATACTCGAGCAAACTCACTCCCTATATGTTTACAGATCTACTGCCCGGTGTCGACCTCTCCCACAGTCAGCCATTGCGTAATGGCAAATTAAGTGGAAATTTGTGTAATACTGTTAGCAAGTTTATTTATTGATATACACGTAACTCAAGAATTTTCTCAGTACATTCTGCTATTTATTTTATGGGAAGCAGTTCGAACTGAACATTTTTAGCTTCGTGGCACAGGAAACTTTGTCTGTTCATTTTCCTATCAACTAACAATATAGTTTCTAAAATCCTAATTGTTCCCTGAGTTAGTCCCAGGTCAACACCGTATTCTGTTCTATCGAAATCAAATCAACGAAAGAGACAAGGCACCTATAAAACAAAGTTAGATCTAAATTGTGGTTGCCAGGAAACCTTTTACGACATTTTGAGGTGGAAGTAATTTAAGATAACGAAGCGGGCAGCCAGCACCGTTATTTACAATTCGATTTTTTGTGTATGTACACCGGCGGAAGACAGGGAGGAATCCATGAGGTAAAGGAACCGCAGTAAACCTTTGGGCTGGAGGAGCGACCAACACTCACGGCAAAGTTGCCTGGAGTTCCCTAGAGTTAGTTATCACTAGGAGACGCTCATTTGCGACTGGTTTAAAGCACAAGAGGGTGGCTCATATCTTCCCTTCCAGCGGGAAGAGTAGAAATTCCGTCTCAGCTGTGGAGACTCAAACAGCCCTCTCTGACGGAGCCGAGAAGATGTTCCAAACCCCAAACCTCTGCGCCATTTTCACATTGTCAACCAACACACAACCCCATGTCCTGTAACATGAAAAAGAAAGATGGAATAAGAAAAATCCGGGAAGACGACAAGACGCGGTACAAGATACCACCTCAAAATTCTCGTTGCTACTCAAGAAAAGAATCATGGAGAAAATATTGACTGGACGGCTGCCAAGGATTGAGCCAAGTTTTTCTCGATGGGCAGCTGAAGAGGTTTATACAAGAAATAAATACATAAAGAAGATCAATTTCTGTTGTACAACATGATTTTGAAATTTAAATATAATATTACTTTTAGATAAATTACTAAACTTTTAGTTAAATAAGTGAAAATGGAAACTGCAAAACATTTTCTGAAACATGGGGATATTTACTTTAAAAAGCGGACAATTCTGTAAAATATACGGAATGCCTCTCAGGCCTGGTCTAAATGACAGTAAAAAGATTTGCTCAAATTTCCTTAACTATAATTTTATTTTTGCAGCAACTTACTTTAAAATTTTAAATGCCTATTCTTTCATGATTATGCCCAGGTCAAAATGTTAGTTAAACAACTGCTGTGCTTCTTATCTTGGGATTTGGGTTTTACAGCTCAAAAAATGAAGCCTGGTGTATTAAAGACCTGAATTTATCAGATTGCACGTTCCTTTTGGTGCATGCTACAATGATTGACTGAAATTGTTTGAATCCATTGTTGTACTCATTTATAGTGGCTAAACGATACCACATTTTTTTTTTAATTTTCGTCTTCGAACGTTGTCATGTCGGACGATGAATGGAACGGGTAAAATGAAGCTCAAATGAGCCCAGGGTCAGTAAAGCTCAGAGTTACCCAACATTTGTCTTTCAGGATAAGGGAAAACCCGGAAAAAAACCTTATCCAGGTAACGCACCTTGTCCAAGAATCGAACTCGGGACCTCATGAATGTGAGGTACACACGCTACCATCTACGCTACAGAGGTAGGCAAGTACCATCTCTAGTTGGCATTCACAGTGTGGCGGGTTAAAATATTCTGCACTACTAAGTTTGACTTGAATTTTCTCCTAATTTCCTAACGTATAGGACACTGTCTAAAAGTTTTACTTATAGTAAGTGGTAAGAGGAGGACACCGTGCAAACAAGGTCGTCTATGCTACATAACACATGGATTCATATAACAGCATTTACACAATAACAAATACTCATTTTGTAGTTAATAGCTGATAGATTGCATAGGAAGGAAATTAGACGTCTAAGGTCATGTATCCGTTATGTACTGAATAATATGCTTCAAAGATACAACAAGAATTTGTTGAGCCTAGAGATCGAAATATAATTGATGATGATGATGATGATGATGATGATGATGATGATGATGATGATGATGATGATGATGATGATGATGATGATGATGATGATGATGATGATGATGATGATGATGATGATGATGATGATGATGATGATGATGATGATGATGATGATGATGATGATGATGATGATGATGATGATGATGATGATGATGATGATGATGATGATGATGATGATGATGATGATGATGATGATGATGATGATGATGATGATGATGATGATGATGATGATGATGATGATGATGATGATGATGATGATGATGATGATGATGATGATGATGATGATGATGATGATGATGATGATGATGATGATGATGATGATGATGATGATGATGATGATGATGATGATGATGATGATGATGATGATGATGATGATGATGATGATGACGACGACGACGACGACGACGACGACGACGACGCCGCGAATGTACCTTAAAACTTCACTAGGACCACTTCCTCTCATAAAGGCGAGCGGGCTCATTCCCATCGACCGATTGTGGTATTTATGGTGTTAGCGCCGAATAATCACAACTTTCTAGAAGCTTAAGCTAGCGTATCATGAGTGAGAGAGCTGATTAGCTAGCGAGTGCGTTTCTGGTGAGTAAGCCCTCTTCGGTAGCGAGTTGGTAGCGTGTCTGCTCACGATGGACCTAGGCTCATTTGAGAACACAATTTCATTTATTTTCCGATATGATTTAACCGGTTTAATGACATTATTAAAACAAAGTTGCTGTCAGAGTGAGTAAGTGCTGCCACTGTACGAGATTAGAGATTTTTATTTTGTGTTGGATCTCCGGTGGGTGAACCGTCCGAAAGAAGAAACCGTGTCTTGCTTAGATATTTCACTAAGCTATTATTCCATGAAAAACGTGAAACCCGAACTGGATCACAATAACGAAGTTACACTGACAAAGCCACGATGTTAACAAACAGGATAACTGAAGTAATGGATACTGCTCCGAGGGCTAACGTGAATATACGAATTAGACATGTTCAAAGCATCTTTAAAGATGAAATCCAGATAGCTCAACTGCAACAAACCCACAATAATTTAGAATACTCATACTTTGTGTCCAGATCATGGGCATTTTATACATTCTAGGTACAGATAATTTATAAACGAGAGGGTGATAATATGGAATACCATTTTTATTGACAAATTTTTAGTTTTTGGGTGAAATGCTTGCACATTCATTAATAAAGATTGATGATTTGTTTAGTTTTACATCTGCCGACAACATTGGAATTGTTTATAATGCTAATTCCACAGAAAAAAGAACATCTTATGAAAAGATACATTTTTTGTTCCGCTGAAAACAGGGTGGTAATATGGAACACCTGTATCTCTAAAGATAAAGTGGTTTCATTTGCTGAAATCACACACATCATCTTTTTCGGCACCTGAACGTTGTACATGTGCCCACATATTACATATAACACATTTATTCTAGGTTTCGCCATTGCAATCTTCGGAAAATTTTATTTCACAAAGTAGGCACAATGCATCTTCACCATCAGCGTCTGTGCCTAGTTCCCAAGTCAGTGTCATCGTCTGGAACACAAACAAAAACTTTCTCGCTGTCAGATGATGAAAGCTTGTCCACTCCCATGTTTCTTTTGATTTCGTCGACTACTTTTCTTTCCTTTAATAGACTTATTCCTTTTTGGTTTTGGTTTAGTTTCTGACTTCCCTGCTGATGTCGAAGGATGACTTTCTAGCGATGACTCCCAGTACTTTTTATAAGGAGAGGATTTTATCACAGCTGCTGATCTGGACCTTTCACCTCTTCTAGAAACAGCCTTCTTGCTTACTGGCACGGGAGAGTGACGGAAGGGTGAAACTACCTCATTTTGCACTGAAGTAGGTTATTTGAATCCGTTGACTTCTCCTGATTGGTCTTGCTGAAAAACAGAACAGTTGTTATCAAATTCGATTTTCCATATTCGTTATTCCATATTACTACCATCGTCACATTTGAATTTAAGCTTTCATATAGCATTTTAAGTTTGACATAATATGTTGCATCAGCTCTATAAAGGTACACTGACATCTTATTCCGTTGAAGCACACTAGATAACTTACCTTGCACCTCCGGGGAAGTTTAGAAGAAAAAGTTTTTGTGGCACACTTAACACGAAAACCTCTCTCTTCCATCACAGACTCACAACTGCTTCGTTTTCATACAAGAGTCTACTAGCACTGTCAGCTGTAGTTTAACAGCCATCCGAGTGACGTCGCTCAAATACCACAACGCTAGACATGGATTCCATATTAACACCATATTCCATAATCCCGCCTTCTCCCATACTATTTAATTTACATCTGTAAACAATATGGTTTTTCATTTATGAAGAAAGTTAAGACGGATTTTGCGGAAAGTCTCAAATATATGTATATAAAGCGATGTCTGTTTCCAGGATCACATAAATGCCGCCAATATGCCGGGCTTTCCTCCTCTAGGACTTCTTTTACATGCCAGTGAATCTGTTAACTTTAGGTTGTTGCTTTTAACCACACTTAAAAGCAATCAATCTAAGCCAGGTTTGAATTTGCCTTCTTGGGATCAGTGTACAAACGAATAATAAGCAGAATAAAATAAGTGAAGGTGCCGGAATATAATTCTATAAAACAATGACTGCTCTCTTTAATAGTAAATATGGCACAAGCAAGATTCAAGTTACAAAGGCCTCAGATTATATTTTATCGAAAACAAGAGGATTCAATAACCTAATCGGTTCTCAAATGAAATTATAAACTAGACATTCAGCTGTAATAGACTATCCCGCCAAATGATTCGTACCAGACTTTTAAAATGTGAATTTAATAGGGGCCAACTGAAAGTAAGATTAAGAGAAAAATGTGAAGTTGTAAACCCGGAGCAGGAAATCGCCTACTCTAGGGATGTAGTGCAGAAGAAATAATAGTAGAAGAAGAAGGCGATATAAGAAGTACTCCATTCTGTCCAAAAATTTGAGCTCAAGATTCCACAGGAAATGCATGAATCCAAAATAGCTTATCCCTGTGTATATGCGTGTGTGTGTATGTGTAAGAGAGAGAGAGAGAAAGAGAGAGAGAGAGAGAGAGAGAGAGAGAGAGAGAGAGAGAGAGAGAGAGAGAGAGAGAGAGAGAGAGAGAGAGAGAGAGAGAGAGAGAGAGAGAGAGAGAGAGAGAGAGAGAGAGAGAGAGGGAGAGAGAGGTGGGGAAGGATGCCGCATAACTTTAAAAACAAATTGCTGAACATACTTGGCACTTACGAGATTTCTGAAGATTCAATATTCTTTGGTTTTCTATGATATTTGCAAAAAATGGAATATGAGAGTCAGCAGTCTATAGTTTGAGCCTCCTTTATCTCTTTGGTATCTGCAAGGACTTATTAGCTTGTACCTTTTCCTGCTGATAATAATGAGGAAGCTATATGTAAAGGCCTGTGCAGGCACAAACATATACCAAGTTAGTTCTTTTCGACAATCTCTTTATATTCTAAAAATATGAAACTTAATTTTCATAACAATGTACGTATTTTCGTTGCCACTGATCAATGTCTTTATAAATGCTTTTAATATTTTTGTTGTTGTTGTGCACTAACTCCATGAAAATGTATGGTAATTTACGCGAGAAATACAGGGGAAAGGTTTCAAATAAAAATGTTGAGAAGGAGTGACCGAAACTTACGTTGAGAAGCGAAGCCAAAGAGGTTGTCCCCAATGTTCCTGCGAGCAGACCGGCGAATAAGGCGAGAAGTTCACTGTGCCATATGCAGAACCTAAAGTGTGATACTTGTCCTCAACTTTCCGAGGAAATATCTGAGCCTCTCCCTGCCGGTGGTGGCGCTATTAAACTGTTACTTTGCTCCCTCTGCCGCTTCCTGGCGCTAGGCAGCAAAACGCGATGGTAGCTGAGAGTAGCGAGGTCGCATATCTGGTGAACTAACGAGCTGTCTATAATCCAAAATGCAGCACAGCTCGGATGCAGTGAAGTCGTAGTTACTCAAAGAACCTGCATTTGTAGGGTAAACGGGTGCAAGCTTTTATACAACTAACTTTAAAATAAGCATTTGTAAGAAAATTATTTATAATACTTGTATATGTAAAAAATAAACGGTAGTAGATAAATAAATCCATGTTCATTTAATTTAAGTAAATTTTATTGTACATTAAATGCATTGCAGTTTTTAAGATACAAATCAGCCATCCAGTGATATTCCTAAAGTTTTGAGGGAAATACTGACTTTCAAAGTCTTAGTTTGTTGTGTCTTTTTCTTTTTCAATCTTCTGATTGCAGAATTTGGAGATAAATTAGCTGGTATTTGTTGAATTACATGATTCAGATGTTTGTTGGAGGTGCTCTGTAGTCTACTACAGCTCTTATGGAGGACTTCATTGGCCTCTGGAATTCTTAAGTCGTCATGCAGCACGCTGTTTTCGCACATATAAAGGTGCACCAATCATCAGTCTGAGATATCTGTTTTGGATAACCTGTATGTTTCGTATTTAAGAATATGCAGCAGAACCCGATATAGAACACCCATACTGCCATATAGATCTAGTGAATGACGAAGATCATTCTCCTATATTACATAGCTAATGATGATTTTTGTGAAATGAGATGTTTTAATTGTATAATGTGATGTCTACAGCTCTTGTTAATTTCAGATATGTTTAAATTAGTTCCACGTGATTTGAATTCAAAGTTAAGCCAAAATACGAGGGCTGTTCAATAAAGAATGATGATAATTTTTTACCGCCATGATTTTTCGCACTAAAATTTAATCCTATTATACTCTGTTAGCTTAATGTGAAACAAACAAACCTTAGTAGTTTCATTGTTAGTACTCGTGGTTCCCACCTGTGAGAACCAAGCAAATTTAGACATGTTCAGTGTCTCCTACTGCTGCAATGAAGGAAACACGCGAGGAACAATGTGCGGCTTTGAAATTCTGCTTTCGTCGCTACAAATCTTCTATTGAGGCCTATACAATGTTACGGAAGGCCTATGGAGAGTCTGTTCTTCCCTTACAGCACAGCTCAAAGATGGTTTAAAATGTTTAAAGAGGGGAGACAGTCAATTTCAAAGGAAGATGTACCCGGTGCTCCAGTTACTGCTCTTACGGAAGAAAACCATAACAATGCTGCTGTCATTGTGAGAGAGGATCGACGAATTACCTTAAGATCACTTTCTGAAATACTGAACATTTCATTGGGTGCCACCTACACGTTGGTGACAGAAACATTACACATCAGAGGTATTTGTGCTCGATGGTTTCCAAGACTGTTGATTCCCGAACAAAGGGACATTCACATGTAGGTCTGTTGATATTAGAGGAAGATCCGCAGCTTTTTCAAAGGTAATTACTGCTGATGAAACTTGGCTACATCATTTTGATCCTGAGAGAAAATAGCAAAGCTCAGTGTGGAAATCTTCTTCATCACCAACCCCCAAAAAAGCAAAAGTGGTTGCTTCAGCTGGGAAAGTTATGGTCATCTCATTCTTTGATATTTATGGAATGGTTTATCAGCATGTTGTACCTGTTCACACATCAGTAACTGGACAATACTACAGGGATGTCCTGAAAACATTGCAAGTCCATATCAGGCGCAAAAGACCACATTTCCGTGAAGCAGGCTGGATGCTGCACCACGATAATGCGCGGCCGTATATTGACAATGTTGTTGCTGAATATCTAGAAAAAATCAACGTGAAGTGCATCCCTCACCCTCCCTATAGTCCGGATTTAGCACCTTGTGACTATTTTCTATTCCCTAACTTGAAGAAACGCCTTCGTGGGAGGCATTATCCATCATCAGAAGCAGTGATTGAGGCTGCGGAGGTGATTTTGAAGGATCTCTCAAAAAATGGTTTCCAGCATGTCTTTGAAGACTGGCAGAAACTGGGAAAAGTGCATCGCATTCAGGGGAGACCATTTTGAAAAGGACCATCAAAATTATGAAGATGAGTAGAAGTACGTTGTCAGAAAAAAGTTGTGATGATTCTTTATTGAAGAACCCTCGTATTTGACTGCTCAACTGGAATTGCAGCTTCATTCATTGTTATTGGTAGAAAAACTGTTATCTCCTTGTGGGCGTACAAAACACCTAGCAAATAACGAATAAAATTATATGCAATTCCTAGACACAAAATATTCACAAATTCTTAAATAATACGTCTAATTAGGTGCATAACAATATCTTAAGTTTAATAAGAATGACAATGAAGATTGTTTTCATTATACATTGAATCGTTCATCCCTCAAAGTGTGAGGGAGACTCCATGGGACTGTTTCCAGCCACCAGCCCACACAAATATAAATGTTTCAAACAAAGCATAGCTTTAATCTGAGACAACATTACAACCACAACATAACGCAGCAAAAACGAGTTTCATTACGCTACTCTTTTGTTTCGTTTTGCTGGTTGCGCTCTCTAGCGCCTGGGGGTACTTGAAGCACATGCAGCAGCAGAGCAAACGTAGGATGCAAGTTGCTTATTGCTTCTGCTGCACCTGTTGGAGGTGGAACATTTAGTTCGTATACCCCACATTTGCTCTACATTTCCGAGATAATATCAGCTAACTTTAGGATATGAGTCTAAAACAGTATTTCACTACAGTGAACCAAAACTGGAACACTCATTTAATACCTTGGAAACATTACTTTCGTTTCGAGCATCAGTGCATTGATACTAGAAGACACATAGCTAAGCTGTTGTTTTCCCATTAAAGTAATTACATTCTAGTTGAAAAGGAATGATTTCCTTCCTGAAGACTTGAAATAATTTCAATATATTTTTATTTGATTCGGAGGTATTGACTATAAAATTAGTAATTTTATAAAAATATGATGGAGTGGTAACTAAATAATTCAATAAATAATTCTCATGTGGTGAAATCAATGTGTGATATAAACAGAGCAAGATTTAAAATATTGTCAGGAGAATTCATTAGCTTGCCAAGTTTGCTGTTAAAGAAAAGCAATTAGTGGAATCTGTATAAAAATTTAATTAGGCACTCCAGCAAAAACAATCGACAGGAAATCAAGGATTCGATACCTAGAAATCCGGAGGATCAGTAATTGCAGTGTCCACAGAAATACACGTAGACAAAGGCAAGAAAGTTATAAAGAGAAATGTCTTAAGGTCTAGCAAGTCACAAAGTACAGACTGCTTCTTAGACGAATAAGAAGCTTCAAATTGGTAATGAATTGTTGGTATTGTGGTGGAGTCTCCTTTACAGTAAGACTCTAAAGAAAAAGTCTTCAGATATGTACGACTGGTATTATTATCGGCAGTCCGTGTCGCCTAATTTATACAGAAGTGTAGTTGTGAGAGGGCTTTCCCATTTCAGCCTTATACATGTCATTGTTACTTTGGAAGTAGCTATTGAGCGAAAAATTATTGATATGTTAGAAGCTATACCATATAATATTTCTATAGTTAGACTTCCTCGAGCCAAAATTCGAGAACAGTTTAATTCGATATCCGTAAATAGCCTGCAATTAGCTTTGTGTAGTTCATTAGTCTCCATTACATTTTGTAGGCAACTGAACTGGTCAATTCTCATAACCACCCATAAATACCCTGAGAAAAAAAAGTCAATTTATCACTGTGACAGACGGCAGCAAAAATTTCAACAAACACAGAGACACCGAAGGCGCCATCATAAAGTACACATATGAGACAGTTCGTGCCCGTAAAGAATCTTGTCGAGCTCTCTCTGTGCTCAACGCCTTATCCTGGAGGAAATGTGATGGGTGAGGACTAAGGATGAGGAGTTCTTGTACAGGTCGGGGTTTTTTCTCAGGGTTGCTCAGCATGAGCGCTCTTCCCTGCTTCAGGGAATGGGTGAGTCCTGAGAGGGTATGGATTGCTAGTGACTGTCCTCGACAGAAGTTTATTCTGATCCACTTGCCACCTGGGAAGTCGCTACTTGTGGATTCTTGACCAGAAACAATTTTCTCGATCACGAGTTGGCACAGAGTGTATTGGAATTGGTGTTGTGTACTTATACATGAGGACTGAAACGTACACACTTGTAGACTTTGGATTAGTGCAGGCACTACAACAATAAATAACCAATACTGTTTGCCGCGTAATAAACGGCTAAGCTGTGAAGTAAATGTGACGCGCCATCCTACACTATAACTTTGCAGGAATTCTTCTAAGTACCAGAAGATATTTCCTTCACGTGCGCAAGTTACTCCTGGCGGATATCGAGAGACAGTGTTTTTACATACGTGTTACCCCTACCGGGTACCAAGAGACAGTGATCTAGTAAAAAACATACTTCTGCCACTGCCTGAATTTCTCCCACCTTTGCTAAATTTCGAATATCAGTGAAGTCATGTGATAATTTTTCTTATTCCTGATAGGTTATTTTCTACTCCCACTTTTTATCGTAGTTCTATTTTCGATGACTGCATCGCAGCGTTTGACACTTTCTATTCCCATGGAGGTAGCGTCGCTAGTACGCCCGTCAAAACTGCACCAAAAGCTCGCCTTCTCTTGTGCATAGCACGTCCAAGAAGTTTTTAATAGAACTTTACGTCATCTAACAGGCGCCAAGATACACCGGAGGGTTGTTTCTCATACCAATCCCTTGTCTATACAATAGAAAGCAAGTCAAGTTCTGGCAAGTTTCTGGTACCAGCTGGAATCACTTATCCTTGTGTGTTTGTTAGTCATCTTTGTTAGTCATATAATATCACTTTATGAATACTGAACGAATGTTCCTGGTTGGTCATTAATATAATTAGTACTTATTAATCGAATGTACCTGATTGAAGGAAACAGTTTCACATAGTAGGAGAGAAAGTAGCACATTCCATCTAAAACTTCTGTATCACAATTTGTATACAGATAGCTTTCCCCAAATACAAGAATTTGTATCTCTTCTTCTACATAAAATAAGCAGAGGGAGTAGTGTATTCCACCCAAAATCGACACGAAGATTTTGGCGCAAATGCATGTTTCAATACTCTCTAAATCAAACATGTATATTTGGTGTGTCTGTATGTATGGGTGTGTGTGTGTGTGTGTGTGTGTGTGTGTGTGTGTGTGTGTGTGTGTGTGTGTGTGTGTGTGTGTGTGTGTGTGTGTGTGTGTGTGTGTGTGTGTGTGTGTGTGTGTGTGTGTGTGTGTGTGTGTGTGTGTGTGTGTGTGTGTGTGTGTGTGTGTGTGTGTGTGTGTGTGTGTGTGTGTGTGTGTGTGTGTGTGTGTGTGTGTGTGTGTGTGTGTGTGTGTGTGTGTGTGTGTGTGTGTGTGTGTGTGTGTGTGTGTGTGTGTGTGTGTGTGTGTGTGTGTGTGTGTGTGTGTGTGTGTGTGTGTGTGTGTGTGTGTGTGTGTGTGTGTGTGTGTGTGTGTGTGTGTGTGTGTGTGTGTGTGTGTGTGTGTGTGTGTGTGTGTGTGTGTGTGTGTGTGTGTGTGTGTGTGTGTGTGTGTGTGTGTGAAAGGCTAACGATTCTGATTAAAATGTAATCTTTTTAAAAAATGAATGTATAATTCCTTTTTTTCAAATGGGAAACCTTATTCTTTTTTCCCTCCTAGTCCTACAAACAAAATGGAATTTTAAAGCCATGATATAGCAATCAGCACTTAAGGGTTGACGTTCCTCCATTCCCTTGTACATACAAATAAATATCAAGGCGAGTTCTACGAATATTTATCTCAAATAAGGTGAATTTGATATAATAATAATTTTTGTAGGAATAGTTTGTCGAAGAAAAGGTTCAGAAGCTCATGATAATATTTTGTTATTAATTTACGTTTTCTAACGTTAAGTCATGTCGGACGATGAATGAAATGGTGCTCATGTTAGCCCTGGCTCCGTAGAGCTTAGAGTTACTTTATATTCATCTTTCAGAATAAGGGAAAACCCCGGAAATAACCTTATCCAGATAACTCACCCTGATCGAGATTCCATCTCGGGACCTTTGGAATGTGAGGCACACACCCTACCACCTAAGCAACTGAGGTGGATGCATCATTTAAATATGACGCATCAGATTGTCTGTATAGCGATAGTAAAGCTAGTTCTAAATCTTTGGTTTCATTTGCTATTCATAAATGTCGAAAAATCTTTCTCAGAATAAATGAGGTCCTGGGTTAATTTCTGGTTGGAGGATGGAACTATTTTTTTCAGCCAGTATCATTTCGAGCAATATGTCTGGTATATATGTGTATTTTTAGTAAGTACTAAGTGAAAGTTGCAGAAGTGTTTGACCGGTATTGGCCCTAGCCATTCAACAGACAATACAGTAACCTCTTACAAATTACAAAATAAGTTTCATACCAACAACATTTTATCATTGCAGACTAACGAAAATTCAGTCTTCAACTGTCTTGTTCACAGACCATTTCCACTTTTTAACCTTCCACAGAAATTTTCCAACACTTTTCATTTATAGTTGGTCTTTAAACATTTTTCTTAGTGTCAACAATGTGTTTCTAAGCAATCATTTTCTACCAATCAATTTTACCTCCAAAACTCTGTCTCCGAGCATTCTAATAATAAACAAATCTCATCTTCTCGTTCCTTATAGGACATCCTTCCGTTAACATACTCATCCTCTCGTTCCTCAATTTCCAAATTCTGAAGCCAAACCACTCAATTCCTTCGCGTTCTTTCTTATCACACACGTTGAGATATAACTCTCTCCCAAATTTGGATTTCCATTCCTTATAAAAACAGTTATACTACTCACTTTTGTATATAATATTTGCCTATCCATATATTTTAGTCTATCCCTAATTATTTTCCAGCTTCCCTTCATCCTGATGTGGATATATCCCCTAATCCATTTGTCAGAAAATATATTTTTAATTTCTTCAAGCCTTGTTCTACTATGCTCCTATGCTTCTTGAAAATTGAAGCACAGTTTTATAAGCTTACTGCCTGGCAGTGATTAGTGTAGACAAATGAGTTCGTGTATATGTGTGTAACTGTGTGTATGTGTGTTTTGTGTGCTTTAAGTGTGTGTTTGTGTGAATTTAAAACTTATAAATGAAGTCACAACGCTAAAAGACCCAAAGTTATCTACGTACACAAATAGTTAGAAGTAAAATCCGTGCTTATTAGCAATGTTTCTGAAGGAAATGTCGTCTCTATGATCTTATGGGCTAAAGATGGCACTAAAATGGAGAGGAGAGAAAGAACACCTTTGTGAAGTATGACTGAACCTGGTTGTTGAAGATAACGTCACGAAAGTGAAAGAGAAGTAAGTCAGCATATCCAGTGATGTAACAAGAACAAGAATGTAAACGTCATTGCAACTAGAATGGCCGCTTCATCCTGTAGACAGCAATTATCCATGCTCCTTTCCGATTCAGACAGCGGGGATGTCATGAAGGCGTAATACCATTAAATCCTGATAAAGTAGAGCCGTCGACCGACCCAACGGAAGGGGATTACGTTATATGTTTGGAGAGATTAGCACCGCGCACTAGGTAATTTTACCTTCCGAACACATAACACTTTAATCCACATAAAACTATATGCAGCTATACAAACAGACCGTGCACTGCATAATCTTACTGTGTGGGTGACTAACTCAGAGAAAGTAACATCCAGAATACACAAGAGGATTTATTTTAAAATCCCACTCTAAAGCTACATTATTAATTTACGCTAGCGAACTGACAGAATATCGTTCTGATAGTGAGTTATAGAGACCATACTTAATATCAACTAACCGCCAAACGCTTTGGCAAAACTGAATTTAGTTTTGTTTAACCGTGCGAGATGACCCCGAGGTAATTTATAAGGCTCCCGCGTTCGATTCCCTGAGTTTGCCCACTATGACCTTATGTTTCAGTGGGTTATTCTGATACGTAGGCAAATGTTGGGATAATGACTCGTTTGCCACAATACCTTTCCATCATTTTCTTTTCTTTCCGTTTCCTCTTCATTTTACAGGGTTTTTCCAATTTTCTAGCGAATAACTGATGGACATATGGTGCATATGCCTGCACAAAGGGTGTTGATAAGAGAGAGCTGTTTGGTTGACCTGTTCTCTTTAGGTTGCTCCATCAGATATTCTAGTCTGGAACTGTTAGGGACTTTGCGACTTGGGGACTTAAATCAGGCATTTTACTTTTCTGGTATTTTACATTTAAAGAAATTTTTAAGTAATAGGGTTTAATTTTTTAATTATATGAGGTTTTAAATTATTAGTTTTTTTAGTCTCTGCGGTATGTTGGCCTGCGGTCTGTAGCCTCTTCACTTCATCACTGCTTCTTGGGGTAGTAGGTGAGCAATGACGATGATGATATGTGCATAAGGGCGCTCAACTGCAGCGGTTATCAGCACCCTTTAAAAAAAATAATCATGGCAAAAGCCAGATATAAATGGTTCTAAAACTCTATACAAGTGTAAATAAACTTACAAAAAATAGATGTCCATAACAAGAAACAAACAAAAAATTAAAAGAAATATAAATCCAAACTGCAAAATATTCCCCTTCCCTAAATTCTAAAATCTAACCTAGAAAAGAACCTAAAGACCTTCTCCCCTACTTTGTTATCATCCGCTAGCATTTCTGCAAAGCTGGCCGGCAGCTGCGGAGACGTCTTAAGGTGCGCTAGGCAAAAACACTAGTAGAACGTCTCGAACAGATAACGCATCGTTACAAACCGGACAGACCGGAGCAAGCTCCTTTCTAAACAGAAAAATATGCGTAAAAAGCAGTGCCCAAAGCGTAACCGAGCTTAACTCACCTGCTCACGACGAGATAAACGATAGGAGGTAACCCAGGGAATCGGAAGTTCTTTCACAGATCTAAGTTTATTGCTGCGGAGAGCGGACCACTCCTCCTGCCAGCAGGTTTGCACTGCTCTCCGCAATACAGCTCTAAATTCTTCCGATGTAAAAGATGGTACTCTAACCCTGGGCTTCATGGTAGCCGTCTTAGCTGTTGAATCCACCATTTCATTCCCCCGCAAGCCTACGTGACCAGGGATACATGCACACACCACGCTAACACCGGAAGCGTGTAAAACGTGTAGGGCATCCTGGATACGTTGCACAATAGGGTAGCAGTTGTGCAGCTGCCATAGGCTTTAAAGTGAACTGAGGGAATCACTCAGGATTAAGCAGTCCCCAACTTTTGTCGACATTCGTCTAGAATGACCCGGAATTTGCATAACGCTCTGCAGTATAAATGGAAGTGCTAGTATGGAATCATAATGTATACGGTTCGGTTCCACACACATAAACACAACCAACACCATTTGAGCTCTTGGAGCCATCAGTATAAATTAAAAATAGCGTATGCTCTCTCCCCCTTAGGATACATCTTGGGCATTTCAGTATCAAGCTTTCTAAGGAGCTCCCGGAATCGTAAACTAGGGGCTTGGGCTTAAGAGAAATGGTCCTACTACGCACCTCCATTAAGATGTTGAAGAATAGCGTAAACGATGGATGTTCGGGCATGCAATTAAGTCCACAGCCATAATTTGCTAATAATATATTGCGCCTGTACTGCAGAGGAGGTTCTGCAGATTCAGCATACAGGGCTAGTTGGAAATGCCCCTACTGCTATACGTATGCCACAATTATGGACTGAGTCTAATCTCTTCAGCACAGATGGCCGTGCTCAGCCTTAAACGATACTACCATAATCTAATTTGGAACGGATGCGCGATAAAGTCGCAATAACGCTGTACGATCGGTGCCCCACGATTTTCTACCCGCAAGAAATTTAAAGATTGGTCACATCGTGCTTTCAGTTATGCTATATGCGATGATCAACAAAGTTTTCTATCAAATACCAATCCAAGGAACCTGGTCTCATCTGCAAAGGTAGTAGTTGTGCGCCTAAACGGAACCTTGGCGGTAATCGACTCTAACGGCGCCATAAGTTAACACAGATTGGCTTCTCAGAAGAAAAGAATCGGAAGCCATTTTTAAACCTCAAAACTTAAGGTTGTCTAAGGTGGTGTGTAGACGACGCACTAAAAACGGTGTGCGTTGAGATGTACAGTAAACGGCAAAGTCGTCTACAAATAGACATGACAAGATCCCCGGAGGTACACACATCGAGATAGAATTAATCGCAATAGCAAACAACGTAACACATTGTACCGATCCCTGTGGTACACCAATTCCCTTGAACAAAAAGTTTCGAAAAAAAAAACGAGCTGACCCTTACTCGGAAGGCAAGGTCTTTCAAGAATTCCTGAACGAAGAGTGGTGTGCAGAATGCGTAGCAACCCTGCCCGCCAAAACGTATCATAAGCCTTTTCAAGGTCAAAAAATATTCCGACGGTATGACAGTTCTTAAGGAATCCGTTCATAATCTGTGTCGACATGGACACAATATGATCCGGTGTTGAACGGCGTAGTCGAAAACCGCACTGGATGTTACTCAGCAGGTTGTGCGTTTCCAGCCACCATACCAACCGCCCATTTAGTATGCGTTGCATCACCTTGCATACGCAACTGGTGAGGGAAATAGGACGGTAGCTAGAAGGGAGGTAACGATCTTTGCCAGCTTTCAAGATAGGTATAATGGTGGCTTCTTGCCACCTATCAGGAAACGTGGCATCAACCCAAACACGTTTATAGACCCCGAGCAGGAATGCCTTAACTTCAGGTGAGAGATATTGTAACATTTGAACGCAGATTCTGTCCGGACCTGGTGCTGACAGTTGCGAGGATGAAAGACCGTGTTCTATCTCTGCCAAGGTGAACAGACGGTTATAATCTTCAAGGTTTCTGGGACTAACACGAAACCTTGGGATTCCACATTAGTCTTAATTGACATGAACTCAGGAGCATAATCATTTGAGATAGACACTTGAGCGAAAGCACAGCCAAAGGTATTAGTCACGTCAAACAGATCAACAACGCCCACCTTGGTAGCGTGGTGGCAGCGTGTCTGCCTCACGCTCAAGAGATCCCGAGTTCAAATCTCGGTCAGGGTGAGTTACCTGGATAAGGTTTTTTCCACGGTTTTCCCTTATCCTGAAATACGAATGTCAGGTAACTCTAAGCTCCATGGACTCCGGGCTCATTTGATCATCATTTAACCCATTCCATTCATCGTCCGATATGACTTAACGTTGGAGGATGTAAATTAAAAAAAAAGAACAGATCAACACTCCTGTAGATGTTTTCAGACCAGCGATTGGCATGTAGGTCGATTTTCCAGCCACGCACCTTAACTTATCCCATATAACAGAGGAAGGTGTACGTCTGTTAAAATATGATAATTACTTTAGGCGTTAGTGTGAAAGATTCATTTAAAAGAAAAAATATAAACAAATATTACAACGAACGTTTTTATAATTGGATATGACGTGGACCAATAGAAATATGTTGAGTTGCCATAGCAACGGCAGGACCAATAACTTGAAATTGGCCGAAGCTAGCGTTCTTCTGCGTTTAGCCGCCGTAGAAATCGGACGTCTGTGTTAGTCATTCCGTAAGTACGCAGAAAGAACGCAGTGAATAAAATACTGTATAAGTAATACAATTGCTTTAAAAATAAATAATACCGACATTCACAAAAGTAATTATTTGTGCAGTGTTTCAAAGAGTTGTTTTAAATGATTTAATTAAATTAAAATATAATTTGATAAAGAAATTACAAAAGTTATTTAACCTTCATAAAAAATCCATCATCGCTTCTCATCAGCTACCACACCCTGAGAAAGTAGATCTTCATGCTAAAGCGAGAGCAGCTGTGGTACGTTCAGAAGCCATCGCAACTGGGAATATCGGATCCAGCTTCGAGATAATCAACGACCAACGCCTCATCCGTACATATGAAAGATTTCCGTTTCAAGCTGCTACACCGGCCAACGCAGACGACTCAAACGTGCAGAGTTTGCTGTGACAGGCTTGATCTCCCGTCCGATAGTACTTGCGAAGGACTCTCCCATCCCACTGGAGAGTGGTTCTTCTCTATAGCGTGAATCGGGCTTGACCCAAACAACCACCACGTGTTACCGTGGAGCCATCCCTGTTACTCTAAGGGACATTAGATATTTTGCTTCATCTTTATCGATCAATAAGTCTAAACTCCCACTTCCGTAAAGCGAGATTAGTAGGGCTCCAAAGTTCCTGACCCAAAAATTGCAGAAAAGTGACCAATAAAATGCCATTAAATTTGGGAGAAAAATGACACTAGAATTAAAAAAAGACTAAATTCGTTTTGCAATTTTAACTGTCAAAATTAAAAAGTGTACTTCATTTGCATTAATTAGTATAATTAGAAATATTTTGTATCCCATACACATTTATGTATTAGAAAAAGATGTATACATTTATTCAGCATTGCAATAAAGAACCATTGTCACTCATAGGATCGTCGGTTGTCTTGAACACTCCTATACTTTGAAAAGCTCCTTTCTACTTCAACTGATGTCATGGGCGGAATCTTGAAATGATCAAGGTCCTCTGCTGGAAAACCTTCTTTAAAACAACAAAAGTCAAAATGTTCACTCTGCAGAATTATCTCAATTTTACATAACAAATGATACACGTTTTTTCTAATGCATTTTTCAATTTCTCACAAACATCTTGACTAATTTTCCCATTTTTGGCATTTACGGTTTCGCTTGTGAGAAGTAAAATGTTGACTGGATGGCGGATATAGTTGTAACACGAATACCAGGAAATGTCTGTGAAGAATGTGCTGACAAAACTCTAGCGTTATCTGTGAATGATTACGGCTCTATTTTCAAAATATCAACAAGGTTTACTGACCTCTTAAAGCACATTTGCTCTTGCACCGGCCAGGTGCTGAATGCAACATGTGAGCAAATGAAGAGAGATTATTTTCAATGTAGACAGTATTTATGGCATGTAGGGGAGGGAATCCGTTCCCTTTAGCTGCTGTGGTGCGAGCTCTGCGGACCCTTAGCACTCGTGGTAACTCTGACGTTACCACAGGAACCTCGGGCCGAACTTTCGAGCTCCTCCCTCATTGGGAATTGTTCGGATTGGGTTGGACTTGACGGGGCAATGTGTTCCGGTTACCAGTGGGAGATCGGGTACTTCCGGTCTGGCTACGGCCGCCCTAAGGGGGCAGAGGGTTGCCTAAAAGGTCCCGGGTACTAGCCTGCAGAGCTAGTAGAAGGTGTGCTAGATCACCAGGCGGCCCCACCAAGGTTATTTGGTAGTCTAACCTGCGGGGTTGACTCGCGTAAGTGGCGTATCCACTTCCACCCGTCTTGACGTTGTTGTGGATGGGGGGGGGGCAACTTTAGACTCAAGGTATTGTCCCAAGGAAAGAACTCCGGAGTTCACCATCATTCCCGGGCTAAGAGAGGTCGGAGTCTTCGAAATTTTGGGTAGACCTCGTGATAGCACTATTTATGGCATCAACGGGAGCTGATTTCCCTCCTGACTCGTCTAGAACAAGCATCCCCTTGAGGCGGTACGACCCGTAGTGAACCACGTCGAGCTCTTCCTTGTGCGCAACGCCTCACAATTAAGGATTGGTGGCGAGCGGAGGTTAAGGAAAGGGAGATTGTAATCGGTTCGAGGTGACTTGTAGCTCCCGCATGAGGACTCTCATCTGTACTTCAGGAGTGGGTGCGTCTTGACTGGTTGTGGGTTAACTATGAAACCTCGAATCTGGTAGACAGAAGTTTATTGTCGTCCTTAGGCTCCTTGTTCGCCACCGTAAAGACGTCGTCGATGTGGTTGCTGTGTTTAGCGTCACCGTCAATGTTGTGATGTGAAGCACGGAGGCCTTAGCACTGCGTAGTCGAACTGGATATATTTATCGTCTTCCCTATACATTACTCTTTGTGCTAACTCTCACTGGAGAGATTGCTAAATATTGCATTTTGTCCCTGTGCATGGCGCTGAAGTATACTTCTTAGGCGGCGCCGAATACGCGTCCGTCTCACGTAGAACTCAGGACCGAAGTGTTCTTACTAGCAAAACCTACTTTCCGCCATCACTTTGAATTACCCCCACTCCAGGTATTTCTCGGAGTTTGCAAAATCACATGAACAAATATCAATTTTCTTTTGGCTATTAACTATCCCCACTTGAGATCAGTGTTCAGAATTTCCAGTTTCGGACCTAACATCAGAGGCGCTTTCTCTAAAGCTCCGCGTGATAAATTTATGCCAAGGCATAAGCTCTGCGCGTCGGTCAAAATCTTATAGCCTGTTGTCGGAAGCACGCATGAATTTTAACAATGGGTCGGTTTCCGACTGCAAGACGCCAAATTTTCCTTGAGGGCAAAACAAACAATAGAGTAGGGTTGTTTGTTTACGGGGATTGTAAAGAGAGTTTACTGAGTTCGTAGAGTGACCATGTCACTGTGACGGACTCCGGAGTATATGCTAGCATTATGGCAGATGCCTATTATGGTGTACGTCATTTATTTATATTTATAAATCTATCATTTATTTATATTTATTCGTTTGTGTCAATGTCTTTCTCATATCGGGTTATATGTCATCTCAGTGTTCCTAGGTGACAGGGGCTGCGTCACCCTGCTCACGTTTTCACGTGAGAGAAAGTGTTAATTTTCTTAACGCAGGGAAGCTGCATGATTATCTACTATTATAACGATAACTGCGTAAACGCCTACCCATTTTTTTACTAAGAGACCATCTAGGCTAAAAGAGCCTAGTGGGCCGTTTCAGGACCACAGTGAGTGGAATGCCGGTTGTACTGGCCTTCGGGGAGTTTCCAATTGGTATGAACCCTGTCCTTTGTATTGTCGGTCGTCCTCTGTCTCCTCTCGCCTCGTCCTTCCTCCTGGTGTTTCCCTACTTGGGGCACAGGAAAATAGATGAGGTCTGATAGACGTAACGAAACTCTGTAAGATTCTATCCTAGTCCTCCCTCAGTATATACCCCATAGAAGTACAAGGTTGCTGAATATTGCATTGCAGTTCATTTTATTTCAACAAAAATCTTGGAAATGGACTAATGGTCATTATTGATGGTTGCTGTTTTCGGTTTGTTCCATTCATAATGTACAGCATGGACATCTCTACCTCTTGTCATTCTATTTACTAAAGAGGCCTTTATGCTGCAGGTTGTCCATCCCGATGTCAAGTGCTCCCTCCACTGCCGTGACCGGATTGGCCAGTACCTCACCGAACTACGGCACCACTCTCAGCGTAGAAAATGCCCTCTGACTCCCCGAGGATATTGCGGTTGGGGCTCAGGAAGACTAACACACCTGGAAGAAGTTTTACTTTGCTCCTGGCCAAGTGCAACTTGTTTCGTCCATTGACGGGGGCTTGAAGCGTAGGTTGATCTTTATAGACCTCCTTTACTTATCTTCAACATCAGGTTAAGCAAATGTTACATTTCAATTTAGCACTTACTAGGGAAATTTCATGTCCATTAATAAAGAGAAACTAAAAGCTGGTAGACTGGCTTGTGTGCTTAGAGAAGCACAAGCACAAGCTTAGAGAAACCCATTAAATTAGACCAGTAACAGAGTTCTTCTTTTGCTTTTATCCTAATATATTGAACAAAGCCATCAAAATACACATTCTAAAGAACTTAAAATTCTAGTACAGTTTTTTTTTCTTTAGTGCAATATATAGCAGATATTTAAAACAATTTCAATGTAGCAAGGATATAACTCTTATTTTTGTGTCACTGTGAACATTTAGTGCAGAAGTGGCAGATATTACCTTTCATTTCCATGTGCTGAACATAATTTGGCTGTAAACGAGGTATACATGTTTTATGTAATACTAATATTAAAAGGATACTGAATTCCAAGGTTAGGAAGTTCAATTAATGTTTACACATTTAGCTCTAATGGTAGAACTTAAAATGTGCACAAAGTAATAGCTGCAATGTGTGACAAAACTTTTCATACCACTCCATTTTGTGACTAACCTTGCCTTCAAGTCATGGCAATTATGTTTTGCATTTGAATGTCGAATAATTTGACTTGCTCTGAATATATCTTATTTTTCATTGTGCCCTTTTACATTATTAATTTTAAATGCCACTTCCATTATCTTTTCACAATATAAATCATAATACCTCAATTTATTGCAATTTGTATAAAGTTAACTTATGGCAGTATTCTGCTTTCATTGGCAAAAAAAAAAAAAATCTTTTTGTAAAAACAAGAAAAAAACAAAAAATGTTCTTTGATATATTGATAACTAATTAAGAATTAAAGGACAACAAATATGAATTTAGTAGAAATTGAAATGAGGAAACAAATTTAATTTATTATACAAGCCCCTAATTTGATCACTTCCTCTTTTAGCTGACTCTGTGTCTATATTTTAATGTTTTTAATTTAAATACTCATATACATAATAAAAATGTCCCTTGTGTCTGTTAAATTCTTCTGCTTTCACTAACTTCTTTGTTTCTTTGCTCATAGGTTAAATTTCTGTTTACTTAATGTGAGTGCATTTTAGTTTCTTATTTTGCTTTATGGTCTAAAATCCAGTGTACTTGTAACTTTCACTAAACTTTTCTTCTTCCATTTCTCCTCCCAAAACAGAATGCATCATACACCACATATCTTCTCATTCTACTCCTAATTTTCCGTTTTGAAGATCGTTTACTTTGTCTTGCACCCACTACTACATTTTCTTCAGTTCCCAAAATCACCAGTTTGTATCTTCTGTTCTTGTCTTCTGGATTCATCACTCTTCTTTTGATGGTCAGGATTTATTCATAATTTCTTCTAATTTTTGCTTACTTTGTCTTCTTTATTATCTGGAATTAAACATTACAATACAGATCAAACGAAACAATCTCTTCCTGTTGATAGGTAGATTTTGTTAAATTCTGAAAGAACCGTATAATATACCTAACTGTAGCCTATTTATTAAAATGTGTACTAAAAATATTGTAACTCTATTTAACATAATGTTTGTCTATAACAGTTATAATGCAACATTTATAAATTTTCAGTAAATACTTTCAAATCTGAAAGTGCTGGAACATTAAATGTGTGCAAGGATAAAACAACTAAGCTTTATTAAATTTTATATGAGTTGTATTTTTTACACATCTGCTTCACTTTCGTACCTATTTTGAGGACATGTTTCGCAAATCCTCGTCTCATCTAAAATTTAATAATTTTTCGCTTCACTGTGGTGTTCCAATACAGTTAAAAATACGACTCATCTAAAATTTAATAATTTTTCGCTTCACTGTGGTGTTCCAATACAGTTAAATCTCGAACTATGCTTTAGTTATGTGCTTTGCCACATGAGTGATGCATTCTGTAGGAAGTGATCGCATTCTTTATCAAAGCTATGAGAAACATGTCAAACTGACTTCTCATTAATCTTCAAAACCTGACTTAATGCTATAGCACGAAGAAAACTGCAAATGTATTTTTATTCGTGGTGCATGACCTTGCTAGGATTAGCAAAGTGACATCATGTGAATCAATGGTACGGGTAAGATCCCTGCTTTCATCAGCAGATTGCTGATAAGGCTGGTGGGTTAGATGACAGATGACTAACCTGACACCCCTGTTTCTTCCAAATAAACAAGTGGACTTGACCATAAAGTACTGCACAACATTACATCATACACCACTTCTAAAAAGTACATCTGTACTGGATGATGCATTGAAACTCCTCATTTTGCAAGATAGTACTATCCAGTTCACAATGGAAATTGAGAAAGATGACGTCTTACCAGTTCTAGACCTTAGAATAATCAAACATGACTAAGGAACTTACTTTCAGAATTTATAACAAAACCCTTGCACACAGACAACTGCATGAAGAATAACAGCTTCAACCAAAAATCCTACCAATTTGCAGTCTTCTAGATCAACAAACATGAAAAATGTTAAAACCATCAGGAAGACCAACACATTATTATATTAAAAACAAATTTTTCAATACCTGAAATTTATCTATTATCCTTGGGCAGACCATAGGGTTAAGAAAATGCTTAGAAAACACATTTTTGCATCTCAAAACAGACACAGCATATAAAACTTACTCTGCATGACCTTAAAAGTCAGAATCCCCCAAATTGGAGATCAGACATTTATCAGATAAATTGTGTAGACTATGACTGAATAAATATATATATATATATATATATATATATATGGGCAAAACAAACAGAAGCCTGAAAATTAGACGAAAAAATTCCTCCAATGCATGAGATACAAATAGATGGAAAAATCAGCCATAACAATGCTTTTTGAACAGTCACCATGATTATCTGGGAAGTGAACCTCCTTAGGATATCAAGATACCCAACTAAACTCTCAGCATAAGAAAACACCATATCACAAAATACAAAGTTCAAATTGTGAACTCTGAACTCCTGTCAATATATGAGACTAAATCAGAAAGCCCATTTCTTAATGGATTAACATGATAAGCTGTATTGAAGAATACAATTACATTTACATTTAAGAATTTTTCATGGCATACAGTCAGGTTGTCTATCATTCTCTGATGATGTGTACCATAAATAATTTCAATTGAATTTCTATTTAATTGGAGAATGGTGTACCTCATGGGCAAAGAGATAAAATTCATAAAGTACAAGTGGATAACAAAAGCATTGCCTGTGTTGGGCGTTCAGTAATGCCATGAGAGGTTTTGGCTTCTATATTATCATGCAAAAGCTCTAATATGCAAATATGAGTGAGTGGACTGGACTAATTGTGCTATGGAGGGGATTTGGCACACCAGTTGGAAACTCCCCATCAGACCAGAACAACCAGCATCCCATCCTACTATGGTCCAGAAACAGGACCACCAGACCGTTGGGAGGCCGGAGTCCGTCCTACTAGAAGACAAACTTTTACTAAGAGCTTATCATCCTCTCATGCAATGCCAAGACACCTGTCGATGATGAGCGGTGTCAGATGAGAGATGTTGTGAAATGATAAGGGAAATCAAATGGAGAAACAGAAAATCCAGGGTTTGTAATTAACCTATCCGGCATGTGCCTGGCAACCCAGAAAATCCACATAAAACCCATGGGTCAAGTACCTGGACCTCCCGAATGTGCGCTGCACACAAAACGCCCTATCCATCCCGCTTGGTATGAGTGAATAATTGGTGCTTTAAGGCCCATTGACATCTACATCATATGGGTTCATGCAAGTAAACAGTTTTACCAATAACATCTATGTCAAATAGCTTCCTTTATAGACACTCATGTTACCTGAAAGCAACTAAAATCATTGGCATCATAAACATAAGCCATAAAATCACAAAAGACCTATGTAGGAGCAGAAAAGTCAGTATGGGAGCTCATTGGTTAGGCAAGGGCCTTTTGATCCTAGGATTTCAGGTTCAATCAGAACCAATGGTTTTAAAATGTGCTTAAAAGTGACAGCCTCATTTAAGTAGACTTAGCCTGCAGAACAAAATTCCAGGAGTGCTGAAAGTATCCAATCAAATCTCATTATTGTTAAACAAATATTATAGAGTATTCATTTGTCATTTGCAATCTGCTGCAAGAATTACACCCTCAATTCTGTTTTTGTCTTGCAAATACTAAATGAAATAGAGGAATCTATATTTAAACTTATGCTATCTTACATTTACTTTCTTGGAAGTGCCGAAAACAGTGTTGCTGTAATAAATTAAATTTAAAGGGAGTTGATTAATGACACTAAACAACACATACTTTTAAATTTTCCCGGAACATGTTTCAGAGACTTTGCCTCCATCGTCAACCAGACATCGACTGGTTCTCATTGGTGTAGCTGGCGATATTTTGTCATAGGTCTCATCTGGTCGTGGTTCGAGGAACTTGCTGAACAAATCTTTCTGGGGGATGTGGAAATTGAATACTTTGTTCCTATTTTTTGAAATGAAGATTTGTTCCCATGTGGACAGTTCTTGTTTTCCTTATGTATGTTTTAGTAGTTTTGGTTCTGGATTATGTTGTGATTTTTTCCCAAAAATGTGTGGCAAATGCTGATTTTTCTAATTGTCTATATTTTATGTTCCTAAAGTGTTCCTTTGCTCTTGTTTCTAAATTTCTTTTGGTTTTTCCAATATAAATTTGACTACTGTCACAGCATTAAATTTGATATATACCAGATCTTTTGCTAGATGGAATGGCATCTTTGATGTTTGAGCATATTAAGTTTTTAAGGAGTAATGGTTGACTGGTGCTAGTTGAATGTTTTGTTTTTGTAGACTTTTTTGAATTTATCAAAGGCCCATGTACGGTATGTGAATTTTTTGAAAATCATATTAGCTTCTGTAGCTGAGAGGGTTGTGGTTTCCTTTATTAGCTTCTTCTTCTTCTTTTATTTTTTTGTCTACTAATGATTTGGGAAAGTCATTTTTTGTGCTATTTCAATAATTTTGTTGTATTCTGTTTTGTATTCTTCTGCTGTGAGAGGGATGTTAACCAGTCTGTGTGTTAAACCATTGAAGATTGCCTGTTTGTTGGATCTTCGGTTTTAGCCATTAGCTTTTATGTAGTTGTTCTGTCTGTGTTTGTTTTCTGTAAATGCCAAAGTTTATTCTGTTTTTATTTCTGATTATTTTTAGATCCAAAAATGGTAAATACTCGTCTTTTTGAATTTCTACAGTGAACTTCATGGTTTTTTCTTGGATATTAAAAGTTTTAGTGCATCACTGATGTGTTTTTTTGGTACTATTTCAAAGATGTCATCTACAAATCGTTGCCAGAGTTTGAACATCCAAGGTACGCGTTTGGTGAACCTTATTTCTAATGCACTCATATCATATCGGCCAGGAAGGGTGATAGGGGTTTGCCCATTGCTAAACCAGAAGTTTGGTGGAAATATTTTGTTTGAAACTGGAAGAAATTTTGTTCTGTGCATAATTTGGTTAGTTCAATGTAATCTGAAATTTCAGGTGATGACATTCCAAGTGATTTGAGCCATTTTTCTATCAATGGGAGTTGTTCTACTGGTATGCTGGGAAACAGTGATTTAACATCAAACGAGACTAGTGTGTTGATTAGTGTGTAATGATTTTCGAAAAATTCCCTTACCATCCATAGGCCTTTGATAAATTCAAAAAAGTCTTCAAAAAACAAAACATTCAACTAGCACCAGTCAACCTAATATGCTCAAACATCAAAGATGCCATTCCATCTAACAAAAAATCTGGTACATATCAAATTAATGCTGTGACTGTAGTCAAATTTATGTTGAAAAAACCAAAAGAAATTTAGAAACAAGAGCGAAGGAATACTTTAGGAACGTAAAATATAAACAATTAGAAAAATCATCAGTTGCCACGCATTTTTGGGAAGAAAACCACAATATAAATCCAGAACCAAAACTACTAAAACATACATCAGGAAAACAAGAACTGTCCACATAGGAACAAATCTTCATTTCAAAAAATAGGAACAAAGTATTCAATTTCGACATTCCAGAAAGATTTGTTCGGCAAGATCTTGAAACCACCACCAGAAGATACCTATGACGAAATATCACCAGCTACATCACTGAGAACCATCGATGTCCGGTTGACGATGGAGGCAAAGTCTCTGAAACATGTTCCAAGGAAATTTAAAAATAAGTGTTGTTTAGTGTCATTAATCGACTCCCTTTAAATTTAATTTATTCTGTCTTACCTATCTTGTGTGTGTGTAATGCTAAGGAGGTAGTAATACACTCATTCTCTTTCTTACTTCTCATAATTTTGATGTCAGATTTTCAAATGATTCAAGACAGTTGCAACTTCTAGGATGTTGCATATACACTTCTTCCTTGAAGGACAGTATACAGTTTAGAGATGCTAATATTTCAGTTTTGTAAGATTTTTATTTAAAAGATCATGGGCAGTTAAGTTGGAATGTAACAAAATAATTTTTGATTAAACATTTAAAAATTTTCTTCCATTTTGACTTTTATTTTGAAATGTTGGTTTTAACTACTTTTTTTGCTGAAATTTTCCATATTACATTTCCAAAATTAATGCAATGTGTAGTATTCACTTTAAGGTTGTGTCTTGATTTAGGTTTGGCATCTGTTGGATCACTTCATGTAGTTCATTAATATTTATAATTTTGTGCTGAACAGTACTTATAGATCCAGTAGCTTAAACTGCAACTTTAATATAAGATAACAACTGCATTTTTATATATATATATATAATTAATATGTGTATTACTCTCTTTTTCCAGATACTGCTGCTGTATCCCAGAAATAAATATGTAATAGTCCTGACTGTGAAGAAGGAAGAACTTTGTACTGCTGTTTTATAACTAATCTATAACATATAACTAAACCTAAATTTACTGTTCTTAGCAGCCCAGAAGAAGAGAGTCACTTAACAGGGGTGAAGCGTGGTGAGGTTTATGGAAGCATTAATATATACAGGCAACAAGTTTTGTACCCAAGTCTACGAGTTACAGATATACAGGAGCTGCTTCCTTAAACATCACGCCATGCTTCACCACTGCATTTAACACTATAAAGCGATGCTAAAATAGTACCTTTATCTTATGGCAAGGTCATGGATTATGTAAATGGGTACCATGTGCACAGCAAACCATGCTTACATGTAGTCAGTTGATTTACCATAAAACAAAGGTACCTACTGTATTAACATTACATTTAACAAATATAATATTTAGTATGATCATGACTGGTTTTCTTTACTTTTCCTGTGTTATATATTATAAAAATGACATAGATTTCCTTTAATGTAATGCTTCATGACCACTTTTAATGTTAAACTGTTTCTTAAAAATACACACTGTCTGTCTTAGTTTGAGTGGATACACGATTCAAAATATCTTTGCATATGACACTGCAAATTATTACAGCAAAGTATTAAACTCAGTGAATATTTTGTACCTCAGATGGTGAATAGAAAAACTTTAGGAACTCAATAAATGTTTTATCTTTAACAGTTCTTTATTCCATTATAAAGTGTGTGGTGAATTAATATGATTTCAAAGATTATTTTTAAAGAGATGAAATTGAAGAAAGAAATTATTTTTGTAGTGTTCACTCTTAGTTATTTGCAATACCTTCATCATCAGGTCCTCCAAGAAGCATTCCTACTGATTTCTTTATAACACTAAAGGTGATCTAATACTATGAGATTTTTTCTCATTTTTGAAATTCAGAATTTAAAGGTAACTGGATAACCCCTTAACTGGGGAGTTATGAGGGCTTTGGCCATTTTCTCCGAAAGGAGCATGCTTAATCACGATGCTAGATTTGAGTTCAGCTCCTCTTGAAAACCAGCCTTAAAAATGGAAATCTATTGGCTTAAGAAGCACAGATCCATACAGCTTGACCATCAAGTTAAGTAATTACTTTTCATTGACCTAATTAGTTTTCTACACTCACGCCATCTCCTGACCTGGCATTTAATTTACTGAATACAGTCTTTTGTTCAGTGATCCTAGTATTGGTAGTGTTTTGTCTTTGTTGATATTTATGTTATATCCAGTTAGTTCTCATTCTATCAACCAGCAGGATACCACACAACAAATTTTGATGCAGAAGTAACGGCTATTCATATTTCACTCCAACACCTTCTATACAGAATAGATAAATTCAAAAATGCTCTCATACTTTCTGATTCTAGAGCAGCATTATGTGCAATAAGTTCATATAAAATGAGGTCAATCCAAATTAAAGAATGTCACAATATGATCCAACAACTTCAAAAACTACAGAAAAGAATTATATTACTGTGGATACCTGCACACTGTGGAATTACTGGAAATGAATCAGCTGATTTTCTTGCCAAAAAAGTTGCAAATTTAATTCAGAACAAAAGTAAAAACTTACCCTTTACATCTATAAAAAGATTAATCAAAAGCAAATATAAAAACAAACAAAACCAATCAAAATCTAAAAAAGCCAAAGATAAAAAATGGAACATTTTAATTAAAATTCTAGAAATTATTCCAGAAATCCCATGTAAAGCTGCAGTAGCATATTTTAGTTTACTTACAGAACATGATTATTTGGCCAAACACTTACACAGAATAGGAATTTATACAAGTCCAAATTGTCCTCTGTGCAACAAAGAAGAGGAAATGACTGAAGAACATCTTTTAACCTGTGAAGCCCTACCTGCCGGACCCACTACACAGAAATATTGGACAGCAAGAGATCTAATGGCTTCATTACCAAAGCCTAGCATTTGTAAACAACAACAACAACAACAACAACATCAACATCAACAACAACAACAACAACAACAACAACAACAACAAAAACAACATGTTATATCCAGTTCTTAAAATATCCTGATGATGGGAGCGATGTAACCGAAAAGTCAAGTTTTAATCATCTTTTCACCTGGCTTGTTTCCCAAGAAGATCTTGAACATATTCCTCACCAGGTAATCTTCAGGTCTTATTTTAGGTAACTGGACATTTTATATTTCACAGAGCTTTTGTTTTGAGTACATCCATTTATTCATCTTTTTTATTCATACCACATGCAATTAACATGTTCTTTTCAGACTTTTCATTATCTGGTTGTGTTTATTGAGAAATATTTCATGCCTTCAGGGTTTCAGCACATTTTATGCGCCATTAACAGTGCTTTGAGTGATGAAGCATATGCTTAAAACCTATTTTTATGCAACACATTACTTACACAATATAAAAAGACTTTGCAAGAATAGATTTACCTAAAGTAAACCCTAAATGAAAATAAGCATATAAAATTAATAAAAAAATATTTTTAGACACTTGCTTTTTTAAAGCAGTACCTTATGTTCAACTATGGTATACTAATATCAGCACTCTCTTCAAAGGAGTATAACTCAAATACGTAACAAGCAACTTAGCAGGGAAAATTATTTTGACATCATTTTATGAAAGGATATTTCACAGTTCAGCTGTTATAATGCACAATGCAAATACGAGGTCATTTGAACATAGACACAAAATATTTATCATACATCACTTATAGAAATATTTTCCACTTCAAAGTATCACAATGGGATAGAATTCTAAGAAATATTTACACAGAAATCAGAAAATTTATACTCAGAAAATTTCTTCTTTAATGCAGGAAAAGTATCAAGTGCATCTGAAAATTTTGGCAGTAAACTTTGGTTACGTACTAATCAAATTATTTCTTCAAAATCTTTTAAGATCAAATATTTTGCAATTTATATAAAGCTGTTACCTACTTCTCACTAAGAAAGCTATTATAAATGGAATTTGGAGGTGGTCTTACAGGTTATATTTTTCCAAATTATGTATAAAACACAAAATATAAACTTGGAAGAAGCGTAGGGACAGTGAAGCACAAATTAGTACAAAAGTGAATCGAGAAGATATTGACAAATTGCTTCACTCACACTGTTTATTCACAGGACATGTTTCAAGAGCTCTTGCTCCTATCATCAGCTGATACTCGACTAGTGCAAGTTGTAGTGGTTTCCTCTTTCTCCGTTTTGTCAATAGATGGCGTGATGTACTTGTCAAAGATGTCCGGTGGTGGAGTTTCAAAATTCATGACTCTATGACTCTATATTAACATCAGAACTAAAGAACATCTAAGAAACATTAAAAATGGTGAAACAGAAAAATCAGCAGCGGCTTTTCATTTTTTGAATACTAGACATGACATCAACTTGGAAACATCTCTAATAAAATATGTTAATCACCCCATAGACCTTTCCATATGGGAAAAAATCTTCATCAACAAAAATCGTCATAGAGTCATGAATTTTGAAACTCCACCACCGGACATCTTTGACAAGTACATCATGCCATCTATTGACAAAACAGAGAAAGAGGAAACCACTACAACTTGCACTAGTCAAGTATCAGCTGATGATAGGAGCAAGAGCTCTTGAAACATGTCCTGTGAATAAACAGTGTGAGTGAAGCAATGTGTCAATATCTTCTCGATTCACTTTTGTACTATGTATAAAACGTTCAAGGACTATGTGTTATGAGAATAATGAAGGAAATTAGTAAGAGTTACTAAACTACCAAATCTGCTTAACTGCTACGCCTCACTACCTGTTTTCTAGCACTGCAAATAATTCTTGCTTGTGTGCCATAATCCATTCTTTGTTCCATTATGAAACAAAATGATCATTTGGCATATAAAAGCTTTTGGAAGGCGTACTTCCCTGTACTATAGATAGAGTCAAACTGTAACTTGCCACAGCCGGGGTTTGAAACCTGGATCTTCTGGTTTCCATCCAGTCGCTCTTACCCATTGAGTTATCATGACCAACTTGCTATCATGACACTAAATTCTCCAATTGACTCATATATTTTTCCGGCAAACCACTAGGGCTCTCGTATTCGAGATACACTGTTTGTGGCAAATTACTATTGTAAGTACTTGAATCCCAGGCTTCACCATCAAACTCTTATTACTTAAATTAATTGATGGGAATTAATCATTTCTTCTCACTAGAAATATACAAGCTAAAGTTTTAGATAGATAGTCAGCCTGAAAAATTCAATGCCATGGCCCCTAGAGGTTTACCAGGAAAATGTATGAGGCCATTGGAGAATTTAATGTTAGGAAGCACTTGGCCATGGTAGCTCAATGGGTAAGAGCCACTGGACGGAAACCAGGAGATCTGTTGGCTCAAACCCTGGCCATGGCATTGAATTTTTCAGGTTGATTCTGTCTATCTAAAACCTTAGCCTATATAAGGTTAGTGAGAAGAAATGATCAAATTCCATAAATTCTCTATACCATTTTGTGGTAACAGTTCTCTGATCTTCAAGGACAGTATTATGTAACCACTTGTGATAAGAAAGAGCCAATCTATGTTTAGTCTCTGCAGTATTCCTTGGTACTTTTCCATCTGTGGACTCTTTGCTTTAGAAGAATATATATATATATATATATAGTGACAGATAGTGGCAGTTGATAATAATAGTTCGGTGTTCCTGTAGATCCTGCCTGATAACTGTTTCTGCAAATATAATTGCATTTCATAATTGCTACTGCTGTTGACCTGCCAAACATCTCTTCAGACTTTAGAAATGGTTGCTCCATCTTAAATTCTTCAAACCAGTGGAGGACAGTAGCACTTGAAGGAAAAAGTTCCTCATATTTCAAATTACAGAAGATCTACACATGAAAATGCATTATCTGAATTTTCAGTATACTTGCAAGGAAATTCACGCTTTCTGAACTTAAACAGTGATATGCAGCACAACAGGGCTCTACTTGGCTATCATGGTAATGCCAGTGACAGCAATTTAAAGCATATAGCTCTCCCTGGAGATAACCAATGTTCCGTGTCTCATTACATTTTAGCAACCTTCATTTCAAGAGAAGATTCACATAGCATTCAGTTTAACTAAAAGCAAATAAAGAAGTACTCTAATATGGTCTATATGGAAACATGATACCTATGAATCTACCAAGTAAGGAAATTGTTATATATATCAATTCCAATTCAAAATTATCGTCATGATTACTTCATTGTATTTTTAAAGAATATATTGTGCTTTAAAATGCTATGCATAAACAATATTATTCCACATTGACTTTTTGTGGCTAAATGAAGACCAACAACCTACTCTTAATTAAGGATTTTCTTACAAAGAAAATATTTGGAGCATTTCCAGCAAATGGAGATGTGTAATTTTAGTTACATTAAGACAGATTTAGTAACACTAACATCACTAATTTTTACTCACTTGACATGTTTCATGAAACTATTTGTTTTGATCATGAGAAGGCATGTGATATTAGCATTACCAGTTTTGACTCATCTTAGGTATATTTAAAAATGCACCACTGTTTATTTTTTATATGTAGAAGATAGATAACATTTAATGATCACGTTTTGGCTTGAAATAGACTCCACATGTGAATATGCAACATTTTTGGATATTAAAGTATAATCTAATGCATCAAATTTATTTTATGTGGGAATCTAATAAACCACCAGTATTTTATGAACTACATCTCACCATAGATGTTTGCTCTCTTTACTTAGAGCTTTTCAATATAGCTTACCATTATTTACTTTCAAGTTCTTCAGCACTTCTCTTCAATTGTTACAAATAATTGCGAGTTGACCAAGCAACATGAAACATACTAAACAAAAACTGTTTAAGAAATATATATTTAAGTCCTTATAAACTTTAATAATTAAAAGGAGCTACCTGCCTCCTTTTTCTGTGAATTACTGACAAAGTATATAAAATTAGTCATTATGCTATGCAGTTCTTTTAAGAAATGACACACAATTTTCACAAATGTTGCATATCATGAATCCAAACTGCAAGATTCATCTCATTCTATTTGGTATTAATTAGCCGATTTTGTAACACTGCATTACTTACTTGTTTATTCTTATCTACATCTTTAATAAATGTAGTGAAAAAATTAACACAGTAATACTAAGCTTGGTGCATATTGTAATGACCTAACCAAGGATGGTAATGGATAAGTAGCACATGGCCAGATGGGGGATAACTCATTAGGTAGGATTCACAAGCTTTGCGGGAAGGTTGGGGTTTTCTACAAGGGTCAAGTTCATTACAAATACCAAAAACTACAATTTAGACCAGAAAAGGTTTACTGTATAAAGAAAGATACATAGTTGGACTCACCGGCCAGTAACCTGCCTTCACCCGCTGCAGATACACACGTCCGTTGCAGACAGTGGTTGTTACCGGAGAGAGACCGAGAAACTTACTTGTTCAAGCTTCCCTATCAAGAAGAGGGAGGGAGAGGTCATGTGACATGATGTCACACTCATAACTAGTCAAAAGATAATCCAACATATTATTTAAATTAAGCAGTCACTTATGACAATATCACTGTCATTAAGTCCAAAATTCTAAATAAATTTGTCTCATTCAGTTTGCCTCATAAAATTCTCCAGAAATAATAATAAAAATTTGTAATATCAGGAGATTCAGAAAGCTGTTATGCGCAAACAGCGCAAAACTTTGACATCAGTGGGAAAGAGACAGATGGTTTCACGTTAAACATATCCTGGAGTATCTGTAGCATACTATTTATAGTACCCATTGTAGCTATACATAAAGATCAAGAATAGGTCAAATGTGTGTAATCAAGGATCTTTGAAAGAAATAACACTTCAGAATAACAAAGTACACCTCAAGTATTTATGTTTACCCCTTCATGACTATATCATGTCACCTCGAGCATACTTTCTTGCAATACAGGCAGTGCTTATGTGAAAACTGCAGAAGATTTGCTTTTGAGTCGTTTAGAAGGTATATAGTGGTGCATTTAACACTTATTCCTCAACTATAAAAGCACACCATACAGAAGTGTGTCAATAAAACATTAGGTCAAAGAATACTTGGTATTTTTGCTTTGAATACTTTAGATGTAAATGAGTCACAAATTTGCCAAACAGTATACAATTAAATTTATTGGGAGTCGATTAATGACACTAAACAACACTAAGTGTTGTTTAGTGTCATTAATCGACTCTCAATAAATTTAATTTATACAACAACACTGTTTTCAACACTTCCATGAAAGGATTTAGTATACAATTATATTGATTTTAGAACATACATATATAATTTTAAGAGTAAAAAGTAATATTTATGATCAATTGATTATACATGTAAATTATATCTCTGGATTGAACAATAAGCTCTACCTAAATAAGTACGTTAGGAAACATTTAGGCCATGCAATGGTTCCTGTACACAAATATTTAAATGAAAGCTTTAATGCAAGTCTCTTATCTGTTTGCCCTGGTCTTCAATGGCAATGACATACTGCTGCGACGACTTCACCCTCTCCAGTATCACTGGATTGTTTATTTCATGTGTGCAGGGAAGTCATACAGCCTCTAGCAAATTATATTCCATAGTACCAGAACGGTTTCTCTTACACACAATAAATTAACACTGATTAACCAAGGCTTTGCAGTCAAGTTAATGAAAGTTGAACTTTCAGCCATTGTATACTCCATGGCCTTTTTCAGATCCTGAAGAATCTTAGGGTGAAAAATGTGATAAAAGAATCTCTAGTGAAACAACTAAGGAAAGTCATCCTGCTGCCTTTTCATATTAAACTGGTAACCATGAAACAGTTTGTCAAAGCATAGCTGAAAGGTGGTGATTGTCTTAAGTATATACATTCCAAATCTTCTGTTCTGTCTGAGACTGAACTTAAAGAAGGAATATTTTTGGGACTGAACATTACAAGTTTAATGAAAACTGAAGTACTTAAAAATGAATTGACACAAGAAGAGCAACTGGCTAGGACAGGATATAAAAATGTTGTTGACAATATCTTAGGAAATAGGAAACATCCAGATTTGAAATCCATGATGGAAAATATGTTGATCGCTCTGGAAAAGTTTACTATACAAAATGAGCATTAAAATACATTTTCTTTTTAGCAACTTGACTTCTTCCCTGACAATCTTGGAAATTTTAGTAAAGAATATGCAGAAAGGACTGATCAACACATGAAAGATTATCAAGGCAGGTGCAATAAAAGGCTAGACCACTCGACTCTCATCAAAGCATTCCGGTTGTTCCCAGGCAACTGCATATGACATTTGTGCTGGACAAAGTGACAAGGGTGACCTCCAGGAACTCTGGTTTCCCCTGTCATCTTATTCTATCAATTCTCCATCCTTATTTCATGTACCATCAGTGTCACCATCTGCGTAGCCGCATCAATAGTAAAGGCAGGCATTAAACACTACCAAAAAAAAAAAAAGAAAAGATGATAGCTGACTCTTTTGGGCTCTAAAGAGATAATGTGGAGCAAGCTACAGTATAAAAGAAAATCTTGCAGTCAGAATTTCGATATCGAGAGAAAGTAATGCCTTCATAAGACTTCAAATAACTTAAACTTGAATTATAATTAGGTTTATGAACAAATTGATTTTGTTACTGCATATATTTTTAAACAGTTTCCTTGTTACAAGTACAGCTGTGTCTGAATTAATATATTAAAATGTCCTAATATTGTATATTATGACAATTCTTTATAGCATTATTACTACTTTCTCACACATGATAGAAAAGGCTGATTTCATATTCTTTAACAGAAGCCAGCAATTATTAGAAATCACTTTTCAGGATTAAAACCTTGAGGAAAAGTTTAATATCACATCTCTGAGGAATTAACAGAAAAGCTTTGCATAACATTCTTCATATTAGATCATGCAAAGGAACATTCGATTAAACTGCCCGACTCTTGGGCTTGAGATAAGCATCAGAGAGTAAAACTATTTAAACTGATACCTTCTATGCATCAAACATGGTGGCTATTAGTCACATTATTCAAGAAAAACCAGTTTATTCCTCTGTATCTGTATTTGTTCAGACAATTTGTTCAGAGAATCCTCAATTGCACAAAAGTCACAAAGTGATTTTTCGGAATTTTCAGCAGAATGTTTAGCATCAACCTTAGTTTCTTTTCTGCCTCTGTTTCAAAAATATTTTAAGCAATCTATCAATCACTTCTGCACCTAGATTGCAGTACTGTTATTCTGTTTAAATAATCTTCTTACATCACAAGCTAAGTATACATAAACGTAGGATCAGTCCAGTATGTGAAACAAAACACTTGAATTCCATCAATATTCCTTAAAACACCATGTGTATCAATGTTATAAAAAATGCATGCATTAGAAAATAAAAACCCAGACTAAGATGAGACAACCATTTCCTAGTCAACTGTATGGTAAGAAAGGTGAATTGACAGGTAAAGAACCTATTGTTAAAAACACTGTTGAATTTAAATTTCTTACTCAGTGTCTTTTAAATGCAATACATTTGATCACATTTTGTCCTATTTTCTCAGAGTATCACATGCAGAATGATTTAAGGCCATGCATTGGTGAAATTTAGTAAAACATATAACACTTCTAATTGTTTGTGTTCTTGTCATGTTTATTCTATTTAAAACTTCTGTTTTTATGCTACACAATTGCTTTTCTTTTTATCTAAATTTTTAAAGCAATAAGTGACCATTTAATTGGTTTTGACAATTTAGCATTGAAATTTTTGACCATTCAAAAGCTCCTTGGACCATAGTTTATGGATTATTAGTTTATAATAGTTTGCATGAGAACTTCAAGAAATATGTAATTGTCATTCACTAGTTAAAAATATGAGAGACCCAGTTTCGCTGCAATTAATTGTTTTAGGTACTTAAAATTATTTTAAAGGAGATAATGATATTAAAATTTGATAAAAACTTCACCTTCACAATTTAGAATATATTTCCAAAAAAATTTCATTTTATTTGCATGCTAAGCACAAATTTAAAATGAGAGTGACACAATAATCTGTAGAGTCCAAGAAACATTTCATATTAGTATATAAAAAGTAATTAAATGTGATTTAAAAAATTTGTATCTTAATAACAGTTTAACACTATTTATTAAAATGTTGTGCGCACTATATTATGTTTTAGCATAGATCAAATGTCAAAGTGATTATAAAATAATGTGGATTATTCTATTTTCACAGATGCATTGCCTTAATCTACTCAAAATATGCCTAATATATAGGCACATTGTAAAACAATGTGAAAATTTAAATGCTTAAGTACTGTATCAATATATGTGAGAAGCAGGTGAGACATAGAAAATTTGCTAAATACGGATAAATCAAGCACAGTAACTGGTGAAGCATTGTGTACTGTTTGAAAATCCTTTAGTGAGGTATTTAGAAATATGCTCCGCATAATGTAATATGAGTAATAGGTTTCCTCAAACATAAAACCATGCTATTTTACATCAAATATAGTTCTTATTTGTTCTTGTTAGATCAACTAATTTTATTAGCTGATCTGTTAGTACAAAATAATACACGAGTTGTGAGAAAATTATGGCTGGATTTATCAGTTCATGTATTACACAAAGTGTTCAACTGTTGTAAATTATTTACTAGTGTTTGTAATCCACTGCTGTATTATTCTCAGCAAATATTATAAATTGCACTTCATGAGGCATTCTTCACGATATTTGATATTTAACTGATGAGCTTATCACATACATTTATTTTTCAATCTCTGAGCTATCAGCAGCTCAAGTGTTGTGTGAATGTGAATGTAAATGTAACTGTATAACTGTATGGGTCTCTACCAAAAGATGTGTTTAACTCCATTAGTTTCACCTTATATAACAAAGTAAATGTGCAATACAGCTGCCTTCTGTTACAACCTAAACAGCTATACCTAAAATAAAAAATTCCATTCTTATATTTCCTTACAAATTGAGAAATAAATAAAGTTTATATAAAATAGTTGCATTTAAACCTAAACTGTTATTATTTTTATATTTCCTATTTGAGCAAAACTAGTTATTTTAATTCTGTTTTATTTTGTAGGTTTTAAAGTCAGTTAGATGGGCATTGCAATGAATTCATGGACAGCTGCAATGCTTCTGTGTATTAATAGTAAGTGCAATACAAGTATAGTAAATTCATCAAGGAACAGTTTGAAAGTGCAAGTTGAAATCAAGTACTTTGTTCTGCTAAATTCTGCAAAGTACTCCACTTATGTTTTTTGAATAATATTTTTTCAGCAATTGTAAATAATAGAAGCAATATCCACTTATGTGCAAATAAAATTAACTACTCCCAACTGTTGAATGCAGTGGTTTCCAGAGTAAGATCGCCAATATTACCATTAGTATTAAACTTGCAGTTGATTTACAATGTCTGGTTATTGATCTAAAAGGAAACTCTCATAGTTAGCCACTATAAGAATTAAACATTAACAAATGAAAACGAAGAATGCCACAGTCATATATTTCCTGTCTGCAATAATAGAAAAACACAAGTTGAAAGATTTAATCCTCAGTTTGGTGCATGGTCTTTTGTAACACTGTTAGTTGGGATGTATCTGTGAAATAATTGAGATCTCCTTTAGGGTTTGAGGTATAATTGTTAATTCATTTTGATTAATTTCTTTATTTTTAATATTGATGACATATTTTATTGCTTCATATATCAACTGGTCATAAATAAAATTATACTACACTTATGTTTCAAATAACAACAAATGTAAACGAATATATTATGTAAAGTTCTGTGGCCAATGTTAAGGTTATCTTGGTCTAGTACTTCAGGTTTAGATCTCATCTTGAGGCATATATTTGTCAACACTTTGTTCTTCTTACAATGTGACTTCCTCATTCAGCCCTAGGGAAGTTATATCACAAGATGGGTGATACATTGGCAGATCCATGCATCAAAACGTGGTCTAAACCAGAAAGATTGCTTCATCATGATCGGTATCATGATCATTTTCATCATCCTATTCTTTTAATATTAGTAGTTATAAACATGAATTTCAATTCATAAAATATGAAGTTATTAACAGTGAAGCAAGCAAATATATACAAATATAATAATTTTTAAGTTAAAACTTCACTTATCTTATAAGAAATAATGAAACCTTTTTTATAAGGTAAATGAAGTTTTAAGTTACGTATTGTTATATTTGTATATATGTATTTCAATTTTTTTCTTTATAAACATTTTGTCTTATTACTACACGTTTTAAATAATAATTTCTATGTAATCATAATGATAATGATATACCAATGTTATATAGCATTTCTCAATTGGCATTTCTCTATTACATTTCTGAAAAACATCTCAAGGTAATTTAATAGGTTTCTTCCCCTCTCCCCCTTCACTCCTATTCATCTGCCTCTCTAATCAATTTGTGAGTTAGAATCTCAAGAAAAGAACGCATACACACTTAGTCATGCTCACCATACAATTTACGTTCAAGAGGTCCCGAGTTCGAATCTCAGTCAGGGGAGTTACCTAGATAAGGTTTTTTGGGGTTTTCCCTTATCGTTCAAGACGAATGTCAGGTAACTAAGTTCCATGGACCCTGGACTCATTTGAGCATCATTTCACCCAATTCATTCACCGTCCGATATAACTTAACGTTGGGGCGGACGTAAATTTAAAAAAACAAAATACAATTTAAGGTCTAAGTGAGCCATCATCACAATCCCCTGCTTATTATATAATGTTGACATTTTTATGTGAGTCAACACAATATAGTAATCAAGTTCAAAATGACACATGTTCTGATGTGTACCTCGATTACAAATAATTAGTATAGTGATAAAGGTGAAACTTTGGTGTAGCAGATACAAAGGTAGGAAGTAATATGTCCCGGATCAGTAAGTCTGTAGCTTTATTCACTGTAAGAATAATGCAAAACATTTAAAGCATGTTTCTGAAAGATTCATATGCTACTAAGAAAGCATTAATATAGTTCAAGCACAGACATCCATTAAAATGATTAAAATAGGTCTGCATGTTAGGTTATCAGCTCTGAATGTTGAAAACTAAAGTTACTTCCATTACAACATGATTGGGAACTGAATCAGAAGACACTATTGTTGGGAAAAACACTTACTATATAGCAGAATTAATACCTTTTATTGGCTGTGTTTCAAGACAAAATAACTAGACTTCATATCTTACGCTTATTGATTAAAAGTACAGTAACTATGTTTCAGAAAGGGAGTACTTACTGAATAAGTACTGCCATCTACAATTAATCAAGGATAGAGATGTTTAAAATAGAGTTTGCTATTCTAAGTAGATAATAACATAAACATTTTTGTTGCTGCATAATGTATTGACCCCAACTTACATCCCTCTAAACTTGTAACAGAATTTGGGAAGATGTATTTGAATTGTGAAATGAACCGCTGACATTTATATTTTAATGGAAACACAAATTTTGTAATAAATGTATTACTCACTTGAATAAATTAATATATATTTGAATTTATTTTCTTGGTAAGCCACATAAAATAGGTCAAATAACATATATTCTACTTCAAAATAAGTTTTATCATTCTAGCTTCTGAATGATGGAACATAAAACATGCTTCCGAAATGTGTCTCCATTTGTCGCAAGTGTGACTGTTTGTACTTACTCTTGTAGTTTATAGGTTGTACTTTTGGGATGGGGACTGGTAGTACGATTTCTCATAAAATGGAGATCCTAAATTTTAAAAACAAAATGATTTCACAATTTGTAATCTGCATCCAAGTTTAAACGTCCATAGGGAAAAATCCAATCCTAAGCCTTAGGCTTATAATAAATAGAGTCTTCAAGTAGAATGGCCTTTATTTTAAATTTTAGGTTCACTTTGCATGCAACAAAATAACTTATAGATAAAAGTAACCTTTATTTTTACATAGAAGCCAAAATAATGTGGTTCAATGTACCATAGATTTGGATTTAATATGGGTAAAAAGGGTAAAAGTATTGTTTTTTTTTTTTTTTTTTTTTTTTTTAAATGAAAGTTGAGATAAAAATATTCTTCAAATAGAGGTTCTGCTGTACAACTTTCACCACCCTTGTTCATTGAAACTTACCACTGCATTCCAGAGAAGTAATAATACCACCGTTCTTAGTCTCTGGCCCTATGTGCAATTCCTGTAGGCAAACCCATATCTGTTCTCTCTTTCATCAGCTCATATAATACTTCATAATGAAATCATGCACTGCAGGTGGGGAGAGAAGGGAGAAGGTAGTGATGATGTCTACATACGCACACTCCTTGTTAATTCACAGTTGATTTTTTTTCCCCCGTACCTTTGAAGAAATAATTGGAATGGGCATAGCAAATTTATCACAGATTGATCATTGATCAATTAATTATGCCATCAGTGTACTTTATAAATTAGGATCCAAAACAAAACTCAGTCAGCGTCAAAAAAATTGTTTCAAATGTATGAGCATTGGTTACATCAGAAAGTTAATAAAAAAGATTTGAAAAAGCTAAAGTGCACATCAGATGACACAGGAGTGTTAGAAATAGCAGTGAAAAGAGTTGTTTAAGAACCTAAACAAAAAGAAAATCAGAGCACCTCTTTGAAACTCCATGTAAAATATACAACATTCTGAAATGATTCATAGATCTAGATAACTTTGAAAACTGTGTCATTAGAAGAACAATTCAATATTCTTATGCTAAAAAATGGGGCTCTATAATAGCTAATTACTTATTTTTGTAAGAGAAAGCATTACATTTCAGAGCAGTGATTCTTCCTTAAACAGAATATGTAAGAACTGTGTATTAAATGAAAAAAAAAAAAAAACAGAAAATGCTTAAAGAAAAACACAACATTCATTCTAAACATACCCGGTGAGGAAGACAGTCTTTCTGATATTGAACAATTTGAATAAATTTATTTACAATACCTGCAACTATTCTTACATTAAAATAGTATGGACATTTTTCTGCAAGGACCATACCGTTTTACAAACGTGTATATTATCTGAGTAGATCGGTTATACAGTTTGCAATACACATCCCAGCATAACTGGTGAGTAATTTTAAAAGTACTGTAATATATTTACCTTATATGCAGGAGTTTAATACTTTAAAGTAATTTATTATTGCATGCAAATTTCCCTTCTCCAACTTAATGAAACTGATTTTTGTCCCATTTTAAGGTTATAATGCAAGGACAAAGATTGTCCCCTAAAATCAAATTATCCATTTCCTTAACAACTACAATTCTACATCAAAGAATTAATATGTTATGGGGTAGATTCATTTGTCTTTCTCGCATAGTGCAGATGATCTCAATCCAATATAAATAATAGAGATAAGAAATTGAAATAACAGAAGCTGAGCTCATATCAGTTAAAAACAGTGGAACAATAAGACAAAAAAAGTTTTGTAATGTAAAGAGTTACAAAAACTATAAATGGATAAAAAAATGTTGACTGCAAACTAAAATATGACAGTGAACTTATACACGTAAATAAATATTTTTTATAAAACCATAAAAGGAACTATTTTTACATTCCTAAGTTAACAAAATCTGAAAATATATGAACTTTTCTACCTAATCTATACTTTATCATCATGTAATGTGAAACCAGCATACTAGCAATAAGCTGTTTACACTCTTACATTGGCAATAATGAATGCTACATATGAACAAATTTTGATATTAGCATCATTAATTAGAAACAAAATGCACTCTGAGAGAATGCACGGCACCAGAATGAAAGGTGCACAGTATCCATTTTCAAGTTTTGCTCTGTGTGGATAGACTGCTTGACTCTCACCAGGCAGACCAGGTTCGATCCCAGGTGACCACTGTGAGATTTGTGTTGCACAGCACAGCACAGCACATGGGTTGGTTTTCTCCGAGATCTACATTTCCTCTGACATCATTCTACCAACTGTTCCATCATCATTTCCTTTCATTCATTTCACCTCATTCTGTCTACTTCTCTCACTCTCATAAAGAGCATAGGATGATCATCCATCCCAGGTCCTCTATCTGATCCAGAATGTCTGTTCCGCAACCTGACACCTAAAAGGCATAAGGGATAGAGAAAGAAGTATCCCCTAACACTATGGCAGTGTTAAAACTAGGGAAGTGAAGAAGAAAAAGAAGTTTTACTCTGTATACAATCCTCTGTACTAGAAAGTGACGAATTTAGTGCATTGCCTTTGCAATATGGTAGTTCCAAAGGAGTATAAAAAAAAACTTTAAACGAGTCATCTTCGTAAGTTAGCTTTTTCATTAGAAAGGGTTCTATAGCAGAAGAACTTTCATATTAAAATATATTTGAATTTCTGTTATGAGATTGTGAACATTTGTATTTTCAACCCAGATATTTTAATTTAGTCACAGCTTCTGTATCATGGTTTTAGCCATGTTTTGAACTAATAAGAGTGTTATAATTTGCCATAGTATGGTTACACAACTGATCTGCAATAGATAAATGTAAAGTGCAAGATAGGGGGCTTTTAATGGTGTCAAAAGCATTGAGCGTCACACATTGAATTGCATAATTGAGATGCCAATTGCTGGAGAAAAGGTCTGTACATTACTTTTCCTTATCCTGATTATGCTGAATTATACAAAAGGGATTATATATTAATAGTTTTTGGTGTTTGAGTTTTCTTCACTTTGTTTAAGAAATATTCAAATGTAAACCTTTATATGGGGCACCTGTGTAAATGAGCAGGAGCATATTCTGTTTGAACTTTCACAGAGAAGGGGATGGGTATATTTTTGACAAAGTTTAGACATCTTCTAGTTTTTTGGAAGAATCTGGTAAGAACAGCGTGTGCAAGACACAGCAGTCCATTGTCTAAAACTTAGATCTAACTTTAGTACCTCTAATTTTCATAAATGTTCTTTCATACAAGATGTAAGTAGGCAGTGAGCTGATAAGTTGAAGTTTACTTGAAAAATCTGAAGATTAAAATTGTTTTCTGTATAAAATAATTTTTAAGAATCTCAATCTTCTATCTACATTGAACTCAAATGATGTAATATGATATAATACAATATTACATTTACAATTATTGTGCCATAACAAGATAACTGAAATAAGCAGGTTAGAAGTATGATATCTGATGGACTAACAAAGCAATTATATTTGTATCATCTAACAGAAAGATGGGACACAGCACAGCCAATTTTCATAACCATTCATGCTGAAATGTGTAAATACTTAATTTTTGTTATGGTTAAAGAAGAAGAAGAAGAAAAAAATAAAATTAACAAGAAAAATATAGTATCAAGTAGTACTTTGTTGATAAACCTACTACAGTACTACAAAGTTCTAGTGTTAGTAGTTAAGCAATCTCGGCACACTAAGTTAACAGTTAAATATATATAAATGTTATTTATTACGTGTAAAATCCATGTCAGCTTGGAACGAATATCTATACTATATATATACTATCTATATACTATATCTATACTATATATACATCTACTAAAGTCTGGAGTAAATAGATTTTACTTCTAAAAAACATTTAAATTTCATTTGCAATACTTTTTTCTTTCTATCTTTGAAATTGACATTTCATAAAATTTTATCAGACATTAAAGGAATGTTCATGACATGTCATAAGAAAAGAAAGAATTCTGCAGATATTTTACATTAAATTAAAGATTTGGATATAGCTGAATACAGATTTCTTTTATTCAGGAAGCTTTAGTAATTATCGTGAAAGTTACCCCCTCCTGCTTTGTAAAAAGTTGCTGGAAACTAAATGTTTCCCAAATTAATTTATTGAAAATTGGTTGAAAAGTTACTGATTAAAATATTGACATTTAGTTTATTGTATATTCAATGACCATCGTAAAACAAAAACTAATTATTCTACGGTTGGTGAGCGTGGTTACAGCTTATGCTCAGGAAGTTCATCAAAGCGCCGGTCAAATTTTCCGAGTTACAGTTAGAATTTGCGCCAAGAGATGGCAGCAGCAAACAGTCGCACACATTGCTGTGATGTTGGCCGCCAGATGACAGTAGCATATAGCAATGAAGCAAATGCGTTAAGCGTGCGAGAATGCTATATCGGACAATTTACCTAATGTTTAATTTTGCAGCTATTTGTAGGTTCATTACTCGCTACATAAAGGTCACTATATGCCATATGATCCAACGTATTTGCTCTTCATTCCTAATTACTTGGAATAACGACAAATCCGCGGAGCTGCGTATTTCCTGTTTTCATTTTAATCAATTACTTTAGACTTTAATTCCAGATAATTGATATAACAGATGGAACAGAGATTTTTGCTAATGTGTTAATACTCCCAAATGAAAATCAGATTTACTTCTACAAAACATTGTATGCAATTTAGTAATGAACAAAAGCGAAGCTGACAGCACCAGAATGGTCAGTGTTTTAATTGCTGAACCCAGTGTAAGGGTTATACAGTGAACGGAACTTTTACTTACAGCTACATAATTCCCTACATAAATACCCACAGAACGCCCGCCTCGGTAGCGTAGATGGTAGCATATCTGCCTCACGTTCAAGAGGTCCCGAGTTCGAATCCCGGTCAGGGTGAATTACATGGATAAGGTTTTTTCCGGGGTTTTCCCTTATCCTTCAAGATGAATGTCGGGTAACTCTAAGCTCCACGGATCCTGGACTCATTTGTGCATCATTTCACCCAATTCATTCACCGTCCGATATGATAACGTTGGAAGACGTAAATAAAAAAAAACAACAGCAAACAAACAAAAAACACACAGAAAGAAGGCATAAAGTGAAGTTCAGGCGCATCCCTAACAATTCATCGTCCTTGTGCTGGAGCTGCCTGCAGAGGGACAAACGCACGTCGACTACGCAGCCATCTAGTTTGAGCAAGCATCCGAATAATCTGTCTGGCACTACCATAGGCCACGAAACATAGGATTCAAAGAGAACATGTTTAAAGCGAGAAATTATTAAATCAACGAAAGTAAACATTTTTCTACCACGTACTGGCAATAAGTTGAGGAAATACTGTGTTCTATTCAACAATTTGGTATCAAAATTTCAGTGTGAATAGATGTTTTGAGGTTCCCTTAATACCAAAATAAATGATATTCAAGAAAAGTGTCTCTCTCCCTTTCTCCTTCTGTATGTGTGTTTTTTTTTTTATTTTTTTATTTACGTCCTCCAACGTTAAGTCATATCGGACGATGAGTGAAACTGGTGAAATGATGTTCAAATGAGTCCGGGGTCCATGGAGCTTAGAGCTAGCAGACATTCGTCTTCCTGGTTAGGGGAAAACCCCGGGGAAAACTTATCCAGGTAACTCACTCTTACCCATATTGGCACATTGTGTGTGTGTGTGTGTGTGTGTGTGTGTGTGTGTGTGTGTGTGTGTGTGTGTGTGTGTGTGTGTGTTTGTGTGTGTGTGTGGTTTCTTTCTCATCTCCTATTACACCGAAGCTTTTTGGAAAACTCAGATTCACACAAAAATAAATAACGATGTTATTTAACTTATAACTTTAAGATATTTTCATGACAAATGAAAATATATTGCGTGAATTTTCTAGGAGTAGCCTGAGAAGTTCGGTGCATTCTGGATTACTTTTCTATGACTGGTAAACTATAAGAGAGGGAAAATTGCAGAACAGAAAAATATGTCACACAGTTTCGAATCATGCATCTTGAACAATTTTGCTTACAATTTCCAATTAGAAAAACAAGCTTAGCCATTAAATGTTAACAATAATTTTTATTTCTTTGAATCAAGATTAAATTTTCAGTAACACGAAGTTAAGTGTAAATGTAGAGTCAGCAAGAAAAATACAAGGCCATAGCCGGTATTTGAACCACGGATCTTCTGGTTTCCGTCCAGCCGCTCTACCATCGAGCTACTATGGCCAACGTACCGATATGACATTAAATTCTCCAACTGACTCGTATTTTCCCGGTAAACCACTTAGGAGTTCTCACAAACACATGAGACAATTACCCTAATGGCGACTTACTACATGTAAGTACTTTAAGGCCCGGGCTTTATAGTTAACCACTATTAGGTCAATTATTGGAAATTAATTGTTCTTTCACACTGGCCGTGTGAAGGCTAAATTGTGGAAACGTAGAGTTAGAATGAAAAATTCAATGCCATAGCCGGGATTTGAACCACGGATCTTCTAGTTTCCGTCCAGCCGCTCTACCATTGAGCTACTATGGCCAACGTACCGATATGACATTAAATTCTCCAACTGAGTCGTATTTTCCGGATAAACCACTTAGGAGTTCTCACAAACACATGAGACGAGGCGAGGCGGCGCGGCCGACGATTTCAAAGAGACGGGCAGCGCAGTGCGGAGATAGAAGCTTTTCGAAACGGTGGGGGGAGGGAAGGAGACGGATTTCTGGAGAGATCGTCTTTCATCTAGCGCCGTCTTGATTGTTTGAGAACATTCCGGAATAGTGAGTAAGCTGTAAAAGGCGCTGCCGTCCGCCATTCGGAACAGTTGTTAGTTGGACTCGTGTGCGTGAACAGCTGTGTGAACTTTGTTTGTGGTCGATGACCTTGCAGGTTGTATTGTCTATGTGACGTAATTCTGCTACTGTAGGGGTACACCGAAGTATGTTTCTACGGAAATAAAGAGCAGTTTTTACTGTTTATAACCTGGACTTTTAATTTCCCAAACCCACAAGGTCACAATTCTTTTGTCCTAAATTTCGCCCTCATCTGTATCACTATTTTTTAGATTACTACGAAGTGTATGATAGACTTGTGGCCGCGCTATGGCTGAGTGATTAGACTGTTTGGCTCTCACCAAGGCGGCTTGGGTTCGGTCCCAGGCGCCCACAAAGTGATTTGTGGTGGACAACATGACGCTGGGACGGGTTTTCTTCGGATCCTGCGGTTTCTTCCGTCAGCATTCCACCAATTGCTCCATCATCTTTCCTATCAGTCATCTGCCTCATGTACCATCCACTTCCTTCACCTTCACACCAGGTATTTAGCTGATCACCTATCCTGGTTCTCTAACGGATCCAAAGCTTCAGTTCCTCAGACCCGACCATTAAAATGGATAAAGGAACGAGTATTCCCTAACACCACGATAGTGGTACAACTAGTGTAGTTAAGGAAATATGACAGACTTAATAGCCAGAAACTTTGGAAAATATTAAAATAATATAATGTTCCTCATAATGTTATTAATGCTCCCAAATCAATATAGGATAATACAGTAATTATATTGAATAAAGATTTTCCTTTTAATCAAGATGTCAGAAAAAGAAGTGAATTGTTTCCGATACGTAATATGTGAAATTCCCACGAAATTATTCAGGTATGGCATTTACTAAGTCCCAAAAGTATTAAGAGAATGGAATATGAAGCTTTCCAAGACAACAATCGTGGTTTTCCGTGGCTTCCCCTTGTGATTTAGGTTAATGCTGGAGTGCTTACTTCCATACCATCATTTCCCTTCAGGGTCCTTATTATGGTTAAGTTGTGCTCTAAGTCTGTAGTGAATGGTGTTTCCGGCTATTGGCCTGGTACTTTCATATTGTAATTGCTGTTTTCGGAAGTGTGGTCGCTGTCTTCAAATCGGGGAGACGCTTGCCGACTTCGGGGTGAAGAACCCTCAGCAGCTGGTGCTTTCCTGAAGCCTGTCTCTGCGACTCCAATTGTCTCCTGTGATTCAATTTCACCTGAGGCCGTGGGGGCGGGGGGCTGTTAGCCACAATACTTCAATGTGAAGGTTTCAGTACCAGAGGTTTTCCCCCACCGTTGTCTGGACCGGACTTAGTTACGCTATGGAGGGAATTCGGCACGGAGGTCCAAACTTGGTCTATTGTACCTCTGCCCCCAAGTGGGGCACCACCGGGAAGTAGAATGAAACGAGAGCAGACAGAGTGGAGTCTCAAGGAGCCACGACAGTGCCGAGGCAGGGCCAGTTGGAAAATCCATGGTAGGCGAGTACAACAGGCATACCACTCTACTGTCGCCCTGGAACGGCTCCAGCAGACCGAGTTCGGAGACCGGTGACCTTCCTACCGGAGCAGGAAGTTTCACTTAGAGCATAGCATCCTGCCATGCATGGTCGAGACTCCCACCTACTCTTCAATCCTGAAAGAAACCACCAGATGAGAGATTATGTGAAATAATAATGAAGAAGAAATGGAGGGACAGGAAGTTCGGGTGATGTAATTAGCCTACCCAGCATTCACCTGGTGACCCGGGAGAACCCCCCAAAACCCCATGGGTCAGGTATGCTGGTTCGAACCCAAACCTTAGGAATGCAGACCACAGACGAAACCGTTACTCTACCTACTCTCTACCTACTTTTTTACGCTTTTTCTATTTAATGGTAAACTATTATATATTTTTGACTTCCCAAAAAATAGCTTTAACGACTTCGATTAAAACTACATTCCCGCAGATATTTGCGAATGGCAAATTCTCTGTAAAGAGCCTGTTAAGTCTTTATTTCGAATTGATGTTGTTCAATTTTTATAAATGCTAAACCATAAGGAAGAGAACATTTGCTTCACAAAAGGAGGTGTTTAAAGTCACATTAGCCATTTTCGAGTTATTTCTTTCTTCTTCATCATCATTATCATCATCAATCATCACCATCATTATCATCTTCTACTTATTCTTATTATTATCATCATCTTATTCATATTCTTATCATCATCATCATCATCATCATCATCATCATCATCATCATCATTGTCCGCCTCTGTAGCGTAGCTGGTAGCATGTCTGCCTCGCGTTCAAGAGGTCCCGAGTTCGAATCTCGGTCAGAGTGAGTTACCTGAATAAGGTTTTTCCGGGGTTTTCCTTATCCTTAAAGACGAATGTCGGGTAGCTCTAAGCTCCATCGGTCCTGGACTCATTTGAGCATCATTTCACCCAATTCATTCACCGTCCGATATGACTTAACCTTTTAGGACGTAAATTACACATAAAATCATCATTATCATCATCATCATCATCATCATTATGTTGTAATTTTCTGAAGTTCAAGCGTCAGTCATTTCTCACGGTATCTCTCAAGAGTTCGGAATTTCAAAGGTGACACAGATTAAATCGCCTTTTAAAATTTGACCATCTCTTCAATGGATACATGAACAATGAAATTACTACGGCAAAAAGTTATCTCCAATAACGTAAAGCAATAGAAGTATAAGCCTTTGCGAGAATAGTTTATGGAAACTATTTAAAAATGAAATGGCCAGAGGACACGGAAAATAATACATCAAATATTTTTCTTTTATAAATTTCATATACTTGAATCCGATAAAATAATTAATGAAATGACGAAATTATATTCAAATGAGCTACTCCCTCTAGAATTTCCAGGTGACCAAGACCTGAACTCTTGACACCCTGCAACCAACAGTGAAGTTCCATTTATATGCACGCAGGTGGCAGGTAAAGCGAGCATATTGAAAACTGTTATGTACTCTCATTCACATTCGAAACACTTCAAAAGTGAAGCAGCGTTGATTTTGCTTCCAGACCTGAAAATTAAGAATAATAGGAGATGCGTTTTTGAATATTAGTGAAACAGATAAATATGAGAAAAGAGAGAAGAAAAAACATTCAACTCAAGTTATTTATCGTATGTATGTCAATACACTTTATATATATTAAATGTTGACTCGTGTACAAAGATCACCTTTGACGACAGATATTTAATGTTCCTGAGTGCTGTTAGACTAATACAATTTGAGCAAAACTTTCCCCGGGGTCTTGTTACATTTTCAGCGATGCTCATTTTGTGAGTGCTTTTTGAAAGTATCACTTTTACAATCATCCAAAACTTAATCCTTGGCTGAGAGAAAGAACGGGGGAAAACACCTCTGAAATCTATTTTTAGATCCTTATGGTCTGTAATTGATTAAGGCAGTGTTTTGAACAAAAAAGTAAGGACCGTATATTAGCTACTATTCTTTATGAAGTATATAAGTATATAACAATATAATATTAATGATTTCATCAACTCTAGAATATATTGAAGATGACGTTCACGCCAAGGATAAAATAGTCACCGAGAAGGAGGGCTGCTCGGTTATGGCTCGAACGTCACCTTCAGTTCAGTTTATTAGCCAAGGAATTCGCTTTAGACGTCACGAAAAATTTAGAATAGTATTACACAATATTTACCACATATTGCTATAGGGTATTTACAATGTCAACATTACCAGTAACTTACACAAATTACTGTTCACACTTGGAAGTATTAATACAATGTGTACAATCATATCTTACATCTTATTTATACAGAAACTGACACTATAACTGCATTTCAGGAATTTTCTAGGCTCTTCTTCGCTAATGAAAATTGAATTCTCGATCACATGAAACAAGAATAAGAATAAAATACATTAGTTCAGTGAAGTGCACGCAAATGATAGATTGACACTTCCCTTAATTATATTTAAAATATTCACTAATCGAATAAAACTGGTTTTTCATATAGAATTTATGAAGTTCTGCCTTAAACCTATTTATAGGGGGTATGCATTTTAATTGACTTGGCAAGATTTTATATAATTGCAAACCCACATATTTGACAGAATTCTCAAACAGCTTAGTTTTATAAGTAAAAGTGTTTAATTTATGCTATTTTTGATACAATTTGCATTATTAGCCTTCATATAAATTAATAATTGTTTGATATATAAACTTTGTTAAACCGATTTGTGCAGCTTTCTTACATAATTCCTAATGCCTTCTTTTGTAGCTTAAATATTGTCTTACTATTTGTAACATTTCCCCACAGAGTTAGTTCTTTGAATGAAAATAAGCAAAGTAATATGTTCTGAGCACCTTAAATGTTATTCGAGTTCTCAGCCGAGAGAGAAAAAAGCAAGATCGGCTCAGCTTCACTGTTAACTTTTCAATATGTTTGTCCCAGCTTTAATTTTTGTCCACCCATAAACCTAGGAATTTAGTTTCGTATTCAAAATGTACCAACTTGGAACCAATTGAGATGCAAGGATTTCCAAGTTTTCTACAACCATTATGATGGAAATTGAGTGCTGTTGCTTTCTCTTCATTTACCTACAAGCAACCTATTGACTTAAAACCAGTTTCATACTTTTACTACAGCTGAAGTTACATTTTCGTTAAGCCTGTCATCATTATTTCCTGCAATGAGAATACTTGTATCCGAAAAAGTTGTGATTTTAGTGTACAAATTGTTTTTAAAACACAATGGCAGTTAATTTTATAGTAAGAACAGCAAGTACCTGGGTAGTTCCACAAGTGGGATGTATCCTGGATCTAGGAACTGTTAGCAAATTCCATGTGTGGAAACCTTTGCCTTAAGTTTATACCCCCATGTGGTTGCTGCAATTTATTACTTTCTCCTAGGAGATGTAAGCCGCGTATTTCAGTGTGCGTTACCCATAACCTATGCACCAGCCGAAATAGAAGCTACTTTGATTATACATGAAAACTGTCAAGAGAACGTGACAAGAAAGACCATGATTTATTTGATGTGGATTTCTAACTTTAGTGATAGCTACCATTCTGGTTTAAATTATTGTGCAGCTATATCCCAGAAAATACTTACGGAACTTTACAACAAAAACATTTATTACCTGAAGATGTTTTTAAATGAAATTATATTTTCAATTCAATAGTAGCTAAGCAAGCCAACATCTAAGAAAAGACAACATCAGAAGTATTATGGTAAGCCGAAGTGATGGAAAAATGAAACATTAGCAATCTTTAACATTCATTTTGAAACACTGTTATGAAACGAATTAGTTATACAAAGCATCATTTTCTACCTGGATCCTATTAAGATAATTATTCACCAAAATCCTCATTTTGGTTTGCTACAGCGAGAAAGAACAACACATACGTACATTTTTCAAAATGAACTGCTTAAAACTGCATAATATTTAAAAAATAGCTACACTTGGAATTATACAAACATTTTTATTTTTGCATAACCTGCGTGTTCTGACGACATTTACTGATTTTCTTAAGGGATACAAGCTTTTGTCTGTTCCTTATTTTCGCAGTTATATCAGATTCAACTAAAAAGAAAAAAAGCATCATAGACTACTTAATGAAAATCCAGAACTTAATATTCACATACAAAGGTTTAACATTTTTGTAGGTACTGTTCTTTTGCTCTAGCCTTCTGCTGGCTAAGTTAGGGAGATAGAATCGCCTCGGCGGGACATGTGCTACGGACGTTTTATTTTTGAGCCTATCACTACACCATGTAAAACATCAAACTTCGGGTATGGGTTCCTCACACCAAAAGAAGGAAAATAGTTCATATGAACTTATGTCCCATAATCCTTTGTTTTCCCGTTAGGAGGTGTTCAACACAGTGGTACACTTCAATCACTCAAAACTCATAATAAATGCTCGAAATGTCCTTATCTTGCTTCTGTGCATGCTTGTACTCGTCGAATCATGGAATGCCGCGCCCTTTCAAAATCTCCGGGAGGGTGACGAATGGTTTCGCAGGCTTCCATGATACGTCGATGAAGTGTTTCTGCATCTGGGACGGCAGCTCCATAAACTCATGATAAGATGCCCCTAGAGGCAAAAATTCACAGGATTGAAGTCGGGATAATGTAAAGGCCATGGAACTGGTCCTCTGTCCTATCCATCGGAAATGGTAGACCAGTTAGTGCATCTTTAACAAAGCGACTAAAATGTGTCGGAGCCCCCATCATGCATAAACCACGTCTTTTTTCTTATTTTCTGGGGCACATCTTCGTGAAATAGTTCGGGAAGAGTGTGCTGGATAAGGTCCCTGGAGATAGAACTAGTAAGACGTGCACGTAAAACATATGGACCTACCAGACAATCACCTACAGTGTCAGCTCACACATTTAGTCTAAACTGTTTTTGATCTCTAGCCTGAAGTACAGCATGGGGATTAAGATCCGCCCATACGTGTACGTTGTGGAAGTTAGTAATTCCATCTCTCCCAAACGTTGCCTCGTCTGTAAACAAAACTGACGATACAAACAATAGATTGGCTGTTTGTGCTACAAGCCATCGGCAAAGGTTTTCCCGTGGTGGATAATCGGCAGGCGAAAGGCCAGAGGTCCAGAGGTAGTCCTAGTCGGGCTGGGCTTCTCCCCGTCCGGGTGTCTTTATGCCGCAGGGAAATTTGGAATGGCGTGCCCTTGATTAATCTCAAAAGGCGGCTGCTTTAGGCGTTCCCCCGTTTTGGGAGACACGATTTAAAGTTTTTGCTCCGTTTAGGTTACGGGTTAGTATCGCTTGAGCCATAAGGCGTAAATATCTGCACACGTTGAATATGATATGGATACAGGAGCTGCTCGTGAAGTATCCTCCATTCCGGCACGTGTGATGTACCAGATGCCACAGCCGATTGTCTTGAACTGATACATGGATCATCTTCAACACACATTAACATCTGTTCTTCGCATTTCGGCGTACGAACAACTTTTTGTCTTCCTCGATCAATAGTCCGTGGTGCAACGGTTCCTGCCTCAGCAAGACGTCGAAAAACATCGATAAAGTTTGGATGATCGGTTGTGTTCGGTCTAGTAAACTCCATCCGATAGAGCGTGCAGCCACGCGTGCATTACCACTCGCACGACCAAACATAAAAACCATCTCTGCCGGTTTACGAAATGAATATCCAGTCATGGTGGAAGGAAATACGTGCAGTTAACTCACTACGTTTACACATTTGAAACTTTGAAGACAGGCTGATAACAAATGACAAACGTAAACATGTCTCCATGGTAACACTTTGCCATCTACCGTATGTAGTACAATAGGTCAAAGCCATCTATGAGTGCAAAGAGAAATGAAGTTTTGAGGTTGGGCACTGAATTCCGTTCAACTTACACTTTCATTGTGTCAGAAATAATGCGAAAACCAAGGATTTTCAGACATGTATTCACAAAAACATTTTTCCTTCTTTTGGTGTAAGGAACACATACATACCTGAAGTATTTCTGAAATATTCTGCATATTTCGTATATATATATATATATATATATATATATATATATATACATACATTCTTAATATATATTTACACGTCGGTAAATCTCCAAGATAATCTAAATTATAGCAGGATGTTCTACCTCAAATGAACTGAAATGCTACAAATACTTTTATTTCGAAATTTTAGTTAGCTCAAAAAGGGTGAATGAATTAATTTATGGGAAAATAGCTATTACTGAAATATATATCGTGCCTTTTGACCGAGGACTAGAATAGCAACTTGAAAAACTGCATTTTAGATAATCAAAAGATAATACATTTGGTCTTTCTGCTAAGTTATTTCTCTCTCTCCCTCCCTTCCTCTCTCTATCACACACACACACACACACACACACACACACACACACACACACACACACACACACACACACACACATATGTTCTATCCCGGCTTTGAGTAGTAGGATCACTCACCAGTGAAGATGCAAAACTTTAGGTGATAGAAAAGTGGTTGCAGAAGAATGACAAGAACAATTAGAACAAAATAACCAAATAGTCTGGATGTTACTTAAACTCTCCTAAAAGCTGCCTTTAGAGTTTTACTCAACATAACCAGAAAACAGCAACAACATGCTACGTTGTGAATTCCATTCGATTATCGCCATATAAATCGTATTCTAATATTAAGAGTACAGCGAAGAAGCATCTAATATCCATGTAACGAATAATTCCTGTTCAATAGAAATGCTTCCTTTTAAAGGATCTCCTGTTGAAACATGAAACGTAAAGTTTTAAGATGCAGTGGTCCAAACATTTAAAATAACATGTAAATACCTGCAATTAGAAGCAGTTACAATTGTGAGTTGTTAAAAGGTTGTCATCTATATTTCAGGCATCAGTTTAATAGGTTCGGTAATGTAAATGTGCTCCTGAGAATCATAGGCAACGCAAGAGTGGACAATTCATACCCGTGCTACCAACCCTTATTTTTATTTTATAATACAAGCAGATGCGAATTATCAAAGGTTTCTGTAGAGAAAAAATATGATTTGCTCTACTCACATGACTTATTCTACAATTGAAAGACAATTCGTAAAACGCTTATTCTTTTACCTACTTCTCGCTGATGTATAAGGGGAATAGGAATGCAGCTTGTTGGCTTTAACCAAAAATTAATTCTTTAAACAGTTGGTTGCCATGTGATGCCTTTGAAATTCCGTTCTCTTTGCAAGGCCAACAGAAATGAAATGTGTAGTGTTTAACGCCCGCTTTTATTACATGCGGCACCACAGGTGGTAACAGTGATGATACATTAGATGAAGATGGAACACTGGTGGAATGAAATGGCGGGCGAAACCGGAGATCTCGGAGAAAACCTGCCCCAGAGCGTGTTGCCCATCACAAATCTCACTTTACGGTGGCCTGAGAACGAACCCTTTATGAGAGTCGAGCAGTCTAACCACTCAGCTACGGCGCGACCTGCATGGCCAACGGTTAAATGGCTTTCCTCTTGAGAAAAATATACGCACGGGAAACTTCAAACTAATCACAAGAGGTATCTCTACGAAAAGGAAATATATCAAACATAAACGGTACGTTTTAACAAGATGTACGGTATTTTGGTCAGCCAGATCTCTTAAATCTCTTAGGATTTTTGTCTGGAAAGGTCACTTCAGAATGCACTGGACGTCTGAGGACATCCTCATAAAATTCAAGATAAGTTTTTTGTCATGAAAATATAACAGTGATACTTTAATCAAAATCTTTAAGAGCCTGCATTCGGGAGGTCCAGGTTCGATTCCCGTGGCCGACCTACCTGATCCATGGGGTTTCTCGGGGTTTTCCCAGATGGTCAGGCGAATGCTGGGTAGGTTAATTACATCCTCCGAATTTCTTGTCCTACTATTCAACCTCCTTTATCATTTCTCATCGTCTCTCCTCTGGTGGTCTCCTTCAGGGTAGAAGTATTGGCGAGTGACTCGGCGGTGCTAGGCGGGATGATATGCTCTGAGGAAAACATCCTCATCGCGTAGGACGGTCTCCGGTCTCCGAGCCCGATCTGGCAGGGGGTCGTTTCCGGACCGCAGTCGAGTAAGCTGCCGGTTGTGCTGGTCTGTCAGGGAGTTTCCACCTGGTATAGTGTAAGAACCCTGCTCTCAGCACTGCTGTAGCTCCTCGGGAAGGCCGCCCTCTGCCTCCTCTCGCCTCATTCTTCCTCCCGGAGATGCCCCACCTGGGACGTATGTACAATATATCAAGCCTGGTCGCAGTGCCGAATCCCCTACGTACGTAATCCGGTAGCCGGGTATGGGGGGAATTTCCTTGAAAATCTTGGTGTCGCATACTCGGTATTTAATTAAAATATTGTTTTTAGGTTTTGGTGTTTGCACTCCACGAATCTTTTCTGATGTTTTTATTTGTATTTTGGAGACTTCCATACGTGAATTTTCACTTATATCTCGATACTGAAGTTCTGTGTGGAAGTACGTAGTACAAAAGGTAAAAGATATTCGTGTATTTTTATGTTTTTGTTGATTCTGTGATTTTTTTGTTCCATTTTCATGTTGCTTCTGATTTGTGGTTCCGTCCACGCTATATAAATTGGTTTTTTTGTATGTATGTCCACTTCTTTCATGACCATATCTATCCATCCTTTTCAACGAATCGCTTTCCGCTATAACAGACACACACAGACTTGCAGGAATGTCACTCACAGTGGGCAGAAAAGCGAGGTCTGTCAAGCCGAATATCCTTCCACGGAATAACTACTATTTGAGGCTGTTATTTCTGCGTGCGTTAAAAAGTAAAACCTCTGTCATTCAGATAGAGTACACATTTTGTGTGTTCTTCTTAATCTGAAAATTAAAGGAGAAAATCCTTTTAACATCCTCAATAATACAACGTTCTGATGCTTTAAGTGAAAGCTAATTTACATAGAGGAAATAAATATTAACTATTAGGTAATAAATATTCTTAAACCGGTAAAAAATACATAGTTTAGCTTTTCTCAGATAGGACAAATTTTACTAGTTTTAATGTTTGGTACATAATTAATACTAACAAATAAGCTTCGAGAAAGAGAGAGAGAGAGAGAGAGAGAGAGAGAGAGAGAGAGAGAGAGAGAGAGAGAGAGAGAGAGAGAGAGAGAGAGAGAGAGCATAATGTGTGAACTTTATATTAGGCCCCATTTAGTTTAATCTCAGGATTGGACGTCTAATAGGATGCAACATAACAAGCAAACCAATTTTTTGTGTTACATTCATACGAAGTTTTCTACTCATTTATGAACAAAGTATTATTGTTGGTTGGTATCTGTTATGCAGTTGGCAACGGAGCCATTTGCGCTCTTGCACCCCAGCATTTTGAAGTTATGTTGGTATGTTGATTAAAGTTTGGATAGCAGAATAGGTGTTTCCAGCCATATCTCCTTTAAGTGTACAGAAAGGACACAGAGGAGATCTCACTCTACTAATCCTGAATAAATATTTATTGAGACAGTGATGGCCTGTTAGAAGTCTTAAAGTTGCTAGAGAGGATTTTCCTGGTAGCGTATTGATTGTACCCGTGCTGTTACTTAAATTTTACCATAGCGTTTTCATTTTTGTAGTATATTATCTTCTTTAATTTTTAGTTTTTCTAAAATTTTTTGATTAAAAGTTTATGTAATTATTTTGATAGATGTAACGGTTATTTCATATTTTTTCATATATGTGGAAATTTGTTCTGGATTGTTCTATAAAATGTGATTTTTGTCAAATAGAATGTAAAACTGGGTAGGCCACAGAATGACACAACTTACGTAATAGCTTTCCTATTGGTTATTATAATAATGTTATTACGTAAAGTTGTGAAGTGGACCAATAGGATAAAGTAATTTAGATCTTCTAGAAACCTCGTGCGGAGAGATTCGAGAATATGTAGATAATTTTGTGTCATTCTGCATAAGATCATCGTCGTGGAAAGACGTGTTTTCTTTGGTGCCGATCTGCAAATCTGCAGAAACTTGAAGTGCAAATGTGCAGTATTAATCATTTTATGAAAGGACATAATCTAAAAAGTTTAACATTGTGATAAGATATATTAACGGTGTTTGCGGAATAAATTCCAACACTTTTAAAGAAGAGAAAAGTTATTATTTTCTACCATAACAGCATAAAAATTATTCTCACTCCGATATTACAGGCAGAGATATGACTCATTGCTCCAGAGCGCCGAGGCATCTGCAATAATTCTTCTAGATCATCACCAAAGGTGCGAGTAATCAATCATCTTATCATCGTGTTTTTCTACGAATTATTCCGTTGCATAGCTTGGTGGCTCAAATGAATTTGAAGTAATTTTACTGCCTTTTTTGGCTGTTTCATTACCATGTATTCCGAGCTGTACTGGTATCCACTGAAGTATTAAACTTTTATTTAAATTCATTAACTCCTTTATGATTTTATGGCATTCTGCAACACTTGCGTTTTTAGTTTTTACATAAGATACTATGGATAATAATGCTGCTACAGAGTCAGATAATAACGCAACTTTATCGAATTTATTTATTTGATATAGAACATTTTGTAAGATCGGAAGGATTGTCGAAATTTCTCCATTCATAATTTATAGAATTGAAACGATGTTTTGTAGAAAGAGAAAAGTGGACATATAGTACCAGCTCCAACACCAGTATTGTTTGGTAAGCTGGAACCATTAGTTTTTTTTTATTTTGTTGTAATTTACGTCCTCCAACGTTAAGTCATATCGGACGATGAATGAAACTGGTGAAATGATGCTCATATGAGTCCGGGGTCAATGGAGCTTAGAGGTACCCGACATCTGTCTTCCAGGATAAGGGAAAACCCCGAAAAAAACCGTATCCAGGTAACTCACCCTAACCGAGATTTGAACTCGGGACCTCTTGAACGTGAGGCAGACACCATCAGTGTTAACATGTAGCCACTCATTGACAGGATATCTCAAATTTATTATTTCTGGTGTAATGCTTTTAGAACACATAAAGAGGTTTCAGAATTTGTAAATTCATCCGCTAAGTATAGTTGGCGTTCAATATCAGTTTTCTAAATGTTTGATATTTGTTTGTAAGTTTTCTTTTAAGCTAGGAAGTACTTGTGAGTCTATATCTTCCTGGTTATTATAAAGCAGTCAAAGAACAATAACAAAGCTTATTCTTTTATTTATAACACGTTAACCAAGATTCTAGTTATATATATATTTGTATTTTCTGATAGATACAAAGCTATTAGGGGAATATAATAGCTATAAGTGATGGTCAGATATTTTAAGAGTGGGTTGCATGTAATTTATTTGAAATGTCATATCTTTTGCTTGGCCATGAAGGAAAAAAATTGATTTGTTGCACCCACGTGGATTTCTCTGCTCTTTTACAAACTCTTCTAACACATTTATTCTTTAATCTGCTTCATATAAATTGAGACAATGGAAATAGGGCAACAATTTAGACTTGAAGCAATACTTAAATTTTAAGAGCCGGTTGCTCTGTGGAGCTTCTAAATACTCAAACCATTACTAAAGATATCTTTGGAAACGTTTGGTTCCAACATACATATACATGACATGAATTGTGTGCATAAACGGGATCTGTGCCTTAGTTTTATAAGCTGTTTTCTATTTCGTATAATTTACAATTTATTAAAAGGTAATTCATAATGAAGAGGACTTCAGAAGCTGTTCGGGAATCCAATATCAGCCGATATTGAAAACGTCAACATTTTAGAAACATTTTTCCATTTAAAGATTAGTTTTACGGAGGAAAACTTTTCTTGAAAGTTCTTCGTGTCTCATCCTTGGAAAATATGGAACTTAATTATACATTTTTGTTTTTAACAAATTATCCGTTTTTGAGTTATGTTGTTCATAGAAACAGAGGCACACAGACAGAGAGACAGACAGACAGACAGAGATATATGGTGAAGACAGAGAAGACCTTTGACTTACAATGCTTTTCTCATTCAAGAGCTCTCAAAACATGTATTTCATGGGGAATTTCAATATATAATTTTTGGATATTTCCTCTGCTTATTGTTAAGCACATGCAAAATGTAAAACCCGCTTAAAAATATAAATTTTTGAAGATTGAAACAGTTAAGAAAGTATATCTCGGTTAACTTCACAGAAACATTTATTTAACATAAACTGTTTGCTTTAACGAAATATATATTTTTTGTGAAGAAAGATTTTGTCTTCATCTTTCGGCATATCAATCTTAGAAATGGTACTCATAATGAAGGGTACATCATAGGATATTTCTCAAAAATTAAAGATACACTCTATTTGTGATAAAATATCTTATATCTGTCAAATAAAATGAAAATAGCAAACTATTTTCAATATAAATGTGAATAACGTAATTCATATGAGTAATAGGTAATATATAAGTTCAGTATCTTCCAAAAATGCGACACAGTTTTAAATAAAAGTCCCCATCTCACATTACACATTCAACAATTCTCGTTATATTCGGTTTTCCTTCAAAAAAATTCCAATGACTGATCAAAATACCAGCTGTTAAAATATTATAATGATAGGTAAATAATATACACAAAATTTTTGAAAATAGTCTACGAAATCCCTTTCATTTTGAATTACAATTTTGTGAATGTTAAACGGTAAGAAATAGAATGACATCACGAAAAATGTAGATCTCGTCAAACTTCTCTACTGGTAAACTTTTTACGGGATTAAGAATTTCCAAGATGTTATGTTATAAGCGTAATTTTTCAAATACGTTTAAACTAATAATGTATTATTCTTTGTTGCGGTAACCCCTTTTTGATACAGTTGAGTATCTCTTTAGAATTATTTTTCTTACTTCTTCAGTAGTATTTTTATATTTGTGTAATTAAAATATAGATATCTGTATTAAAAATAAGTATGAACACAGAAAGGGTAAACTTTGAAGTGACAAAAGTTGCTTACTAGGTTGAAGTGCAACATGATGGTGACATGTTGTGCTATACTGCCCACATCTGGCATAATTCAGAGTCACAGCTGGAAGTAATTCATCATTCAGATTGCGTTGCCACAGCATTCATGCACCTGACTCCGTAACACTATGGAAGGGGTGTGCAAGACAATTTCAGCCACCTTTGTTGAAATGTAAAGGGTCTTTCAACAGGAGTGTCCTATCTTTAACATGTAATAGCAGCCGTTGTTACTGAGCTACAGCAGTCATTTGTTTCATATGGTTACAGTTGTTATCGATAAATATAACATGGAACGTTACAGTATTCAGCAACGCGTAGAAATTGTAAAAATGTAGTATTAAAATGGATAATCTGTTCGCTAGACTTGCTGTGTATTGTGTGAAGTTTACTGTGTGCATAATCGTCCCTGCTAGAGAACGATTCGGCGTTTGATCCACAAATTTGAAAGAAGTGGTTATGTAAGCAATCAACGAACGCCTGTACGTAATAGACGAAGCGCTCCAACGAAAATAAAGGCGCTCTTTGTGAGAGTATATGCGAGAACAGCAACAATAATTTGCTTGTGAGGTGCAAGAATTGGGGCTCTCGACGACCAGAACTTGGCATATTCTTCATCTGAACTTGAGGTTACACGCTTACAAAATGGTGTTAGCTCAAGTACTAAAAGCCCAACGACCATAGGTTGTACCGTGTATTCGCTGACTGGGCTATGGAGCAATTGGAAGCTGACCCTAAAGTTTGTCGAAAAATCATCTTCAGCGACAACTTGTGGTTGGATGGTTTTGTTAACGGACAAAATTGCCGCTTTTGGAGCAATTACAATCCAAAACAGATTCAAGAACGACCACCTTATCCCCAAAAGGTTACTGTGTGGTGGGGATTTTAGTATGGTGGAATTATTGGTCTAGACTTTTTCCAAGACGAAGATGGAGAAGTTCTGTCAATGAAGAAACATGCCGGGCTCTTTTGGCTTCAATTGGATGGCATGGATATCAGAAACATCTGGTTCCAGCAAGTTGGTGCCACATGTCATACTCCTCTCAAAACAATCGATCTTTTGAAGGAGAACTTCAGAGGTTTCATCATTTCCCATGGTGGTGATGTTAACTGACCCCCGAGGCCATGTGATTTAACGCTTTAAATTACTTCTTGTGGGGTTATGTTAAAATTCGAGTTTTAGCCAACAAACCAGAAGCAGTAAATGATCTAATGAATAACATCACGCGTGTTATTCGTGAAGTTTGACCGAATTTACGTTCTTCTGTCATCGAAAATTGAGTCAACCCTATACGCGCAACCCTACGAAGTCGCGGCGGTTACTTAACTGATGTTTTATTAGACACGTAATTATATTAATTATGTTACAAAATAAAATATACATAAACCTCTATCATGTATAGAACGTGTTTTATTTAAGTTCCAAGATAGGACACTCTTGTTGAAAACCCCTTACCATCAGATAAATACCACTTAGAACGTGCAGATGACGAACATATAGAAACATCCAAACTGAGTGAAACACGGTCAATGGACAGTCGTGGAAGTTTGATTTGAATAGGGACTGACAAATAAATGGCTTGATCTAATCAATGAAAGAGAAAGAGGAAAACTAAGAGCGTTTTCCCTAAGATTCAACTTGCGTCCGTGAGAAGAAAATGTAGAGAATGGAGAGTAGCTATAACCTATCTGTTCTCTTCAGTGGCAGCATTAATGTTAAAAAGACATACACAACAAAAGAACTTGGCTCTACTTTTACAACCTGTAAGCAAGACTACACCACAAAGGTCTTTTAATTAAAACTGTGTTTTCAAATTCCTTAATGCTGAAGTATCCCTGTTATTTATGTTGTATTCCATCTTCTTTGCATATGTAAATGAAGAGAAACCTCCACTAAGAATTTTCAAATTTTCACAGTACCCTTCTCTAACAAATTACCTTATAAACATCAAAATATTGCATAATAATGATAATAATAATAATAATAATAATAATAATAATAATAATAATAATAATAATAATAATAATAATAATAATAATAATAATAATAATAATAATAATAATAATAATAATAATAATAATAATAATAACAATAATAATAATAATAATAATAATAATAATAATAATAATAATAATAATAATAATAATAATAATAATAATAATAATAATAATAATAATAATAATAATAATAATAATAATAATAATAATAATAATAATAATAATAATAATAATAATAATAATAATAATAATAATAATAATAATAATAATAATAATAATAATAATAATAATAATAATAATAATAATAATAATAATAATAATAATAATAATAATAATAATAATAATAATAATAATAATAATAATAATAATAATAATAATAATAATAATAATAATAATAATAATAATAATAATAATAATAATAATAATAATAATAATAATAATAATAATAATAATAATAATAATAATAATAATAATAATAATAATAATAATAATAATAATAATAATAATAATAATAATAATAATAATAATAATAATAATAATAATAATAATAATAATAATAATAATAATAATAATAATAATAATAATAATAATAATAATAATAATAATAATAATAATAATAATAATAATAATAATAATAATAATAATAATAATAATAATAATAATAATAATAATAATAATAATAATAATAATAATAATAATAATAATAATAATAATAATAATAATAATAATAATAATAATAATAATAATAATAATAATAATAATAATAATAATAATAATAATAATAATAATAATAATAATAATAATAATAATAATAATAATAATAATAATAATAATAATAATAATAATAATAATAATAATAATAATAATAATAATAATAATAATAATAATAATAATAATAATAATAGTAATAATAATAGTAATAATAATAATAATAATAATAATAATAATAATAATAATAATAATAATAATAATAATAATAATAATAATAATAATAATAATAATAATAATAATAATAATAATAATAATAATAATAATAATAATAATAATAATAATAATAATAATAATAATAATAATAATAATAATAATAATAATAATAATAATAATAATAATAATAATAATAATAATAATAATAATAATAATAATAATAATAATAATAATAATAATAATAATAATAATAATAATAATAATAATAATAATAATAATAATAATAATAATAATAATAATAATAATAATAATAATAATAATAATAATAATAATAATAATAATAATAATAATAATAATAATAATAATAATAATAATAATAATAATAATAATAATAATAATAATAATAATAATAATAATAATAATAATAATAATAATAATAATAATAATAATAATAATAATAATAATAATAATAATAATAATAATAATAATAATAATAATAATAATAATAATAATAATAATAATAATAATAATAATAATAATAATAATAATAATAATAATAATAATAATAATAATAATAATAATAATAATAATAATAATAATAATAATAATAATAATAATAATAATAATAATAATAATAATAATAATAATAATAATAATAATAATAAAGCATAAATTTATTTGTATTTTTACAACGTCAAAGAAGCAATAAGCTGGATTACTATGCTGAGAGATGGTTTAAATGAAACTAAATAAATAAATTTATTACCAAAAATTAAATAAAGTGGTGAGCTTCCTTTGTTTCCGTGGAATACAAACCTATGGCTCGTTTCCATAAGTCAAGTTTTGCACACACTTTTTCATATAGGAAATTGTGCCCTCGGGATGCTCATGCTTTTTTTCTGTTATTTCAACATATTTTTATTTGCTAACGACGCTGTGAATTGCCAGATCCATATCCTGAATTTCGTTACGCAGTAGCTTTTTTACATGCCAGTTAATTAATTGACATAGAGTTGTCGCTCTTAAACATACTAAAAATCATGGCCTGGGCCGGGTTGAAATGCTCTCTTAGAATCAGTAGGCATCGGCCTAATAAACTGAGTCTCCTAGACCGCTGTGATTTTCCCTTAATAGGAGTGAAATGGTACGATGGTTTATCTGCTAGTATGATTGCTTTTAACTATTTCATTTCCATTCGTTTCTCTGTCATATTTCAGCTGTTTTTCCAAACCACGGTGTTAGTTCATGGCTGGTGAGAGGCTTGATTGGTTTGAAGACTGCTCATCGTATTTCTGAGTAACATTAGGGTGTGCAGGAACTGTTAGGGACTTCTGTGCATCTATGTGGCTTGTCTGACTGTGGTTAATGCCTCTTTTACTTCATCCTTTCCTCTCGGTGAGAATTTATATTTGCTGCGATACACGAGATATAGATGAGCTTAAAATTGCCAATTAAAATTGTTAAAGTAAAAGGTCAAGACAGAACAGGAACAACTGCCTTTGCGGTTGGGAAGTGAGGACTATGACTTTTTGTTCTGGAGATACCGAGTTTGACTTCCGGCTGTGTGGGATAGTTTTCTACAACCAAAATTATTTCGTATGTTCCATAGAGTCTGCAAGCACTAGTATGTAAGTGGAAGTAACGGTGTTTAATTTTATAAGGCCGATAAAATGTTTCTAAGAAAACTTAAGGTTCAACAACCAATTGACTCACTTGTTTCTCAAATCAAAGCTTCCGATATTACTAAAAATGTTGCAGGAGTTTACGAAAAAAAACAACAAAAAACAAAAAAGAACTATCTACCAAATAACTCAGAGATTGTTAAAACAAAGAAATAAAGAAGAAAATATTTGATATATACTACATTTTAAAAGGCTCTGCATTTATTTTCTTCCTAGAAAAATGTTACCTACCATCGGTCAGAAAGATTACCTAACCTTTAGCTTCCGTCATAGCAATCCATCTAAGCTTAACGGCATTGTAATTTTTGAGAAAAAATTAAAATTTATCAAGTAAATGGTTTAAGATGGTGTAAGTTTCGTGACAGGAGAGAGAACGCTAAGCAGGAGACTCAAGCTGGAAGTACTGGAAACTTGCGTCTATCAGACTGTTATATGGAAGTCAGACGTGGTGTGCCATAAGCAGGCAGATGAAAACACCACCGATATGCCGTAGGAAAATACTGGAAATAAAATGAACATATAGAATCTGTAATGGTGTATTCTCTCAAATAACATTAACAACAAACTTAGCACTAAGAATTAAGAAACTGAAGGGAAATGGAAAGGTCACATCGCAAGGTTGAAGGACGACAAATGTTCCGTTTGGTCCCGCGCACAGGAAAACGCCAAAGAAGAAGACCACGACATCTCTGTGGTGGGCTTCTACACAGCACAAGTAGCGTGTCTGCCTCACGTTCAAGAGGTCGCGAGTTTGAATCTCGGTCAGGGTGAGTTACCTGAATAAGGCTTTTCCGGGGTTTTCCCTTATCATCCAAGATGAATGTCGGTTAACTGTAAGCTCCATGTACCCTGGACTCATTTGAGCATCATTTCACCCAATTCATTCACCGTATGATATGACTTAACGTTGGACGGTGTAAATTAAAACAAAAAAGCACAAGTAAGACAGCAGTGGTCTACAACAGCTCAAGACAGAAATAGGCGGAGGTATATGGGCGAGAGAATAAAGGTGCAAGCGTACTAGTAGACATGTGAGAGTGTGTGTGCAAGTACGAAAATAAGTGCGAATAGGAACAAGAGAAAATGACAACATCCAACATGGATCGGCTCACTGTGTTAGAGTCAATACAGCTACCCTGAATATAGGAAGTTTTTCCCCTTCGTAGGGCATAATAAGCTATCTCTAATATCTTTAAAAAAGTTTAATAAATATTATCATTCCTTGAAAGACGTTGCACTTAAATTTAGAATTTTATTTCATCCAAGTTTTCATTTTGTGGATATGTTTAGCCCTCTACCCCTTCCCACAATCCTTCTATCTCTATCAGTACTTTATAAAAATAGTGAGTTCAGAATATGAAAATATGTATTTAATTTTAATGTCAATTGGCAATTTATACTATATTAAATCTTCTAGTTAGTAAGTTTAAATGAGACAAATAAAAAGTATAAAACAGAAAAAAGAAACAAAGGAAAAGCCAAAAGGAAGAAGAAAGTTTGCTATGCGAAATGAGAAAGGGTTTTAGAAATAATTTCAGCTACTTGATGTATATCGTTTTTTTTTTTTTTTTAATTTTAAGAATTATTCTAACTTAAGGATTTATGCAAACGCAGGTGTAATTGCAAATTTTAAAATGTTGTATTTATTGTATTGTAGGCATTGTTATTTTGAAAGCGAAACGGGAAATTTTACTAGATTTTATGCGACGTAAGTGTTTATGACGAGCATAGACTGATTAACAAAGGGCCAAGGGCAGATTGCTCTTCCTTTCCTTTTTATTATGGGTAAAGAGCAGAACTAGGAAGCTGTATGCGGTCAAGATCTCAGGACTTAGAATCTGTCCTACTGTGCATTCTCAGTTTTCCGACTATAATCCATTAGGCAGCTACTCCATAAACAAGGGTTGTGCAACCCCTCCCTCATTTTCTCTAGAAAATTTACGTACCAGAGGTCCAGCCTAGATCTTTCGCTCTGCAGACAACAAAGTCATAACACTACAAGCGTATTTTCATTACGCTTACATATCGTGATTTTAATTATATGTTTTGTCAGCAATAAACATTACTTCATTTTAACAAACTAATTTTTTTATTTTCTTTCTATTTTAATAGAAATGCTTTCATAACATATAGTTATAAACACATATAACGACACAAAATTACTTTATTGTTTCTCTCTCTGCAGCTGTCTGAGGAAATAGTGTTTCATTCTAATAAAACGTACTTGTTGCTAATTCAAGTTTTGAGAGCCTCGTAAAGAAACGGCCATGGCAATGAGGTCGTCTGTTTTGCGTGCACATCAAATTAGAGGCTAATCAAAAATACTTAAAAGTCATCTCCAAAGAATGTAATCAATCTTTCCACACGATTTATAGTTGGTGCGTTTCATACTGAAATTTAAGAGACGTTCTAATAACTGGACTTTGTTTCACTAATAAAATACACTACTGTACACTACATTATGTTTCAGCGCCACATTTTTCCAAGACATAACCATGGTGCTGGAATTCATCCACGAGGAGGTCTTCGGGGACGAGAAAGAACGAGCAATATGAATGCTATACAGTGTAAATGTGAGCACACGTCTTCGACTTAGAAGCACCTGGGTCTGTAAAAAAGGGGAAGTTTCCTCTCAGTCAGTTCCAACTTCGTTCCTCCCTTGTCTTGAGTTACATAATAGCGGTTTTCATTGTAACAATTTGTTTTCGGAATACAAACGCAATGTAGCATTAATGTGAACAGTCAACTACTCCCATTGAAGCATTCACTGTTTGCTCATAACAGTGATAACTGCAGTAATTACTACCTATTATGTGTTTCAAATGGGATTTTTTTTTTGTTTTGTAATTTACGTTCTCCAACGTTAAGTCATATCGGACGATGAATGGAATGGATGAAATGATGTTAAAATGAGCCCGGGGTCCATGGAGCTTGGAGTAACCCGGCATTCGTCTTACAGGATAAGGGAAAACCCCGGAAAAAAACTTATCCAGGTAACTCACCCTGACCGAGATTTGAACTCGGGACCTCTTGAACGTGAGGCAGACATGCTACCACCACGCTACCAAGGCGGGCTTCAAATGGGAAGGTGTTTGTCCTTGAGCTCTACTAGGTGAGCAACCAATCGGAGTCCTGTGGTGTTGTCGTATTGCATTCCCACTAAGTGCTCTGTGAGGAGCGCCAACCTGATCAATCTGTATGAAATAGTATTCACACTTAGTCAAAAATTCATATTTTGCCAAAACTGAGCCGTGTTTAAGGTATCTAACATAACCATGAAAACCTCAAATTTTTAGCTCAAATAGTTTTCCTAATACAAATAAATAAAGTAGATACCATTATATGTATTATAACAATGCATTGCGACGTAAGCACTATAATGAATGTCATTATTGGTTGGCATGTATGCGTGAACGTATGTTTGAAATTACTCAGAACTGAAACGTAAACATTTGACATGACGTGATAAAAGAAATATGTACTTTGAATAAGCCAAGGTGTTTGTTAAATTCGGTGAGAAGAAACGATACACTTCTTGCTAGTGTGGCAGAACGTGTCTGGTCACATTATATCTTTGTTTATGAATGGTTCATAATCTCTATTTATTCTAGGGAGTTTAAAACATAATTATTCAGTTACTCTTCCATGAAAAAGTGTATCAGATCAATGAGACGCGATACACCCTCCCCCTTACTACTGCCAGAACAATCCAATAGAGTTAATATGGGCTCAAATTATGTAGCAAACAGAAATAATGTTTTTAAACTGACTGACATTGAACGACTTATTCGCGAAGAAATTGACAAGGAGCAGAACAAGACTGGGAAAACTGCGTGAGACATCAGATAAACCACAAGAAGGCGACTTTTGGAAATAAATAGCACGTAACGAGATTTTGAAACCTATCATCATAAATTTGCAGTACTCAGACGTTGAAGACAATGACAATGAAGAATTATCTCTTAACGTAAGTAACATTCACAGCTACACGAGCGCACCGCTGGTATCTTTGTTGGATTAGAAACATAAGTAATTCTTAAACTATAATTAATTTTCAACTAAATATTTAAACTATTTGCGTAATATACCAATATCCATGTTGCAATTGTGATTTCAACAACTGCATTGTTATAAAACTTTGGAAAATTAAGTTGGCATTCCCTTACATCTAGCGCAACGAACACTTGTAATTGTGCGAGAGAGAGGGAAATATACAAATGAGTGGGGTTAACGAGGTAGCATCTGATTCGCTACAGGCGAGAACTCTTCCCATTTGAAACATATAATAGGTATATTTTACCCAGCACAAAAGGGCAAGGCAGAGGAATGTATAACTTAAGCACGTTTGCTATGTTTGGCTCGTATTCCGGATATGATAAGGATGTTAGGCTCATGGTGTTGTCACATAACTCACCTATGTATAGTGGCTATCAGTGCAGTTACTGAAACGAGTATTAGATCTGGCAACATGACTTATATGCACTCTCATACATTCATTTCGTCATTCCCCGATAGCCTTCTTGGGGTGGGCAGACAGTAGATGATTCTAGCAAAATGCTTTCCAGACATGAAGTGTTTGAATCTCAATTTGCCTTTCATGTCGTCATAACGGAAGAAAATATCGATATGTGCGCCTTAGCAAACTATCGACATAGAAAATGCAAGCATGTCAACATTTTTTTTTTTTTGACGAAAAGTTGGATTTGCGTCCAGTATACACAAGTGTAGTATATGTCTTCCTTAACAGCTTCATCCTTCGCCTTTTAACGCCTGTTCCATGCTATCCAATGAGCTTCTGGCTGAGAACCAGTAGCAAGATATTTACTGATTGACATCACAGAGAATCCATGTGGCTAAACCAACTCGCTTGTGAAATATTTTTCTACTTCAAATTTAAGCTTTGCAGAATAAATACTTTACATATTTGAAGGCACGAGAGGGTTAGAGGAGACCGAATCGACTATCAGATGTTTAAAAACCGGATCGTAATATTCTAGCTTAGATGTTTTGTATTCTTTCTGTGATATAATGGAAAACCACTGAAAGGTGATTAATCTTAAGGATAAAATTTAAAAAATTAAACATTGCAATTTATATACTTAAAATGGCGAATGTCATCAAATGTTATTTATAATAAATTGTGTTTGACTAAGATATGCTCATTTGGTTTTGTAGCTTTTTGCAACTCATATGGTTTACCAGTTATACAAATGTATGCATAAACCCTTTCAAAGAAAGAGGACTTTGTAGGGTAATCTAATAAGATTCAAAATGTATGTTTATATATCATGTAAATGCCCTAAACGAATTTGTTTTATTTAATTGTCATAGCTACCTTTGAAGAGTCAAACATTTTGAAATAAAATGCAATGTTTTATTCAATTTATCTAACGTTCTTTAACGCAGGTCTTATTGGATGGTGAATGAAATGGGTAACCTTATACTCAAATGAGCCTAGCGTCCATTGAGCTTATAGCTACCCGAAATTCATCTCTCATGATAAGCATAAACCACTAGGAAGAAAGTTTTCCAGACAATTCACATTGACCTGATTCGAACTTCGGACCTCTTGAATGTGAGGCACTATCCCCACACCACAGAGGCAGATAAAATATTTCACGCAAAAGATAGCTTAAAGTGGAACATTTTGTTAAAAATCTTCGTGTTGCATTCTTGGAAGACTCTGTACTTATTAACATTTAGTTTGATCTCTGGTCTTCGTTCTTCTTCTTCTTCTTCTTCTTCTTCTTCTTCTTCTTCTTCTTCTTCTTCTTCTTCTTCTTCTTCTTCTTCTTCTTCTTCTTCTTCTTCTTCTTCTTCTTCTTCTTCTTCTTCTTCTTCTCTTCTTCTTCTTCTTCTTCTTCTTCTTCTTCTTCTTCTTCTTCTTCTTCTTCTTCTTCTTCTTCTTCTTCTTCTTCTTCTTCTTCTTCTTCTTCTTCTTCTTCTTCTTCTTCTTCTTCTTCTTCTTCTTCTTCTTCTTCTTCCTTCTTCTTCTTCTTCTTCTTCTTCTTCTTCTTCTTCTTCTTCTTCTTCTTCTTCTTCTTCTTCTTCTTCTTCTTCTTCTTCTTCTTCTTCTTCTTCTTCTTCTTCTTCTTCTTCTTCTTCTTCTTCTTCCTTCTTCTTCTTCTTCTTCTTCTTCTTCTTCTTCTTCTTCTTCTTCTTCTTCTTCTTCTTCTTCTTCTTCTTCTTCTTCTTCTTCTTCTTCTTCTTCTTCTTCTTCTTCTTCTTCTTCTTCTTCTTCTTCTTCTTCTTCTTCTTCTTCTTCTTCTTCTTCTCTTCTTCTTCTTCTTCTTCTTCTTCTTCTTCTTCTTCTTCTTCTTCTTCTTCTTCTTCTTCTTCTTCTTCTTCTTCTTCTTCTTCTTCTTCTTCTTCTTCTTCTTCTTCTTCTTCTTCTTCTTCTTCTTCTTCTTCTTCTTCTTCTTCTTCTTCTTCTTCTTCTTCTTCTTATTCTTCTTCTTCTTCTTCTTCTTTCTTCTTCTTCTTCTTCTTCTTCTTCTTCTTCTTCTTCTTCTTCTTCTTCTTCTTCTTCTTCTTCTTCTTCTTCTTCTTCTTCTTCTTCTTCTTCTTCTTCTTCTTCTTCTTCTTCTTCTTTCTTCTTCTTCTTCTTCTTCTTCTTCTTCTTCTTCTTCTTCTTCTTCTTCTTCTTCTTCTCTTCTTCTCTTCTTCCTCTTCTTCCTCTTCTTCCTCTTCCTCCTCTTCCTCCTCTTCCTCCTCTTCCTCTCTTCCTCCTCTTCCTCCTCTTCCTCCTCTTCCTCCTCTTCTCCTCTTCCTCCTCTTCCTCCTCTTCCTCCTCTTCCTCCTCTTCCTCCTCTTCCTCCTCTTCCTCCTCTTCCTCCTCTTCCTCCTCTTCCTCCTCCTCTCCTCCTCTTCCTCCTCTTCCTCCTCTTCCTCCTCTTCCTCCCTCTTCCTCCTCTTCCTCCTCTTCCTCCTCTTCTTCCTCTTCTTCCTCTTCTTCCTCTTCTTCCTCTTCTTCCTCTTCTTCCTCTTCTTCCTCTTCTTCCTCTTCTTCCTCTTCTTCCTCTTCTTCCTCTTCTTCCTCTTCTTCCTCTTCTTCTT
>CM060951.1:100755063-100781484 GCA_030765055.1 Mantis religiosa | reverse complement strand
TCAATTTCGACATCCCCCAGAAAGATTTGTTCGGCAAGATCTTGAAACCACCACCAGAAGATACCTATGACGAAATATCACCAGCTACATCACTGAGAACCATCGATGTCCGGTTGACGATGGAGGCAAAGTCTCTGAAACATGTTCCGAGGAAATTTAAAAATAAGTGTTGTTTAGTATCATTAATCGACTCCCTTTAAATTTAATTTATTCTGTCTTACCTATCTTGTGTGTGTGTAATGCTAAGGAGGTAGTAATACACTCATTCTCTTTCTTACTTCTCACAATTTTGATGTCAGATTTTCAAATGATTCAAGAGAGTTGCAACTTCTAGGATGTTGCATATACACTTCTTCTTCCTTGAAGGACAGTATACAGTTTAGAGATGATACTATTTCAGTTTTGTAAGATTTTTATTCGAAAGATCATGGGCAGTTAACTGGGAATTTAACAAAATAATTTTTATTAATTTATAGATGAGTCGTATTTATTACACACCTGCTTCTGTAATAAATACGACTCATGTATAAATGAATAATTATTTCGATTCACTGTGGTGTTCCAATACAGTTAAATCTCGATATAAATTCATTTTTGATTAAACATTTAAAAATTTCCTTCCATTTTGACTTTTATTTTGAAATGTTGGTTTTAATTCCTTTTTTGCTGAAATATTGCCTATTTCATTTCCAAAATTAATGCAATGTGTAGTATCCACTTTAAGATTGTGTCTTGATTTAGGTTCTGTATCCGTTGGATCACTTCATGTAGTTCATTAATATTTATAATTTTGGGCAGAATAGTACCTATAGGTCTAATAGCTTAAACTGTAACTTTAATATAAGATAACGACTGCATTTTTGCATATATAATCATTAAAATAAGTTTTGGTGTAATATATAGATATTTAATATGTGTATTACTCTCTTTTTCCAGATACTGCTGCTGTATCCCAGAAATAAATATGTAATAGTCCTGACTGTGAAGAAGGAAGAACTTTGTACTGCTGTTTTATAACTAATCTATAACATATAACTAAACCTAAGTTAACTGTTCTTAGCAGCCCACAAGGAGAGAGTCACTTAACAGGGGTGAAGCGTGGTGAGGTTTATGGAAGCGTTAATGTTTTTCAGGCAACAATTTTTGAACCCAAGTCCACGAGTTACAGATATACAGGAGCTGCTTCCTTAAACATCACGCTATGCTTTGCCACTGCATTTAACACTATAAAGTGATGCTAAAATAGTACCTTTATCTTATGGCAAGGTCATGGATCATGTAAATGGGTATCATGTGCACAGAAAACCATGCTTACATGTAGTCAGTTGATTTACCATAAAAGAAAGGTACCTACTGTATTAATATTACATTTAACAAATATAATATTCAGTATGATCATGATTGGTTTTCTTTTCTTTTCCTGTGTTATAGATTATAAAAATGACAGATTTCCTTTAATGTAATGCTTCATGACAACTTTTAGTGTTAAACTGTTTCTTAAAAATACACACTGTCTGTCTTAATTTGAGTGGATACATGATTCAAAATATCTTTGAATATGACACTGCAAATATTTATAGCAAAGTATTAAACTCAGTGAATATTTTGTACCTCAGATGGTGAATACAACAACTTTAGGAACTCAATAAATGTTTTATCTTTAACAGTTCTTTATTCCATTATAAAGTGTGTTGCGAATTAATATGATTTCAAAGATTATTTTTAAAAAGATAAAATTGAAGAAAGAAATTATTTTTGTAGTGTTCACTCTTAGTTATTTGCAATACCTTCATCATCAGGTCCTCCAAGAAGTATTCCTACTAATTTGCTTATAACACTAAAGGTGATCTAATACTATGAGATTTTCTCTCAATTTTGAAATTCCGAATTAAAGGTAACTGGATAACCTCTTAACTGGGGAGTTACGGAGGCTTTGGCCATTTCCTCTGAAAGGAGCACGCTTAATCATGATGCTGGATTTGAGTTCAGTTACTCTTGAAAACCAGCCTTAAAAATGGAAATATATTTGCTTAAGAAGCACAGATCTATGCAACTTGATCATCAAGTTAAGTAGTTAATTTTCATTGACCTAATTAGTTTTCTACACTCATGCCATCTCCTGACCTGACATTTAATTTACTGAATACAGTCTTTTGTTCAGTGATCCTAGTACTGGTAGTGTTTTGTCTTTGTTGATATTTATGTTATATCCAGTTATTTCTCATTCTATCAACCAGCAGGGTACTACACAACAAATTTTGATGCAGAACTAACGGCTGTTCATATTTCACTCCAAGACCTTCTATACAGAATAGATCAATTCAAAAATGCTGTCATACTTTCTGATTCTTAAGCAGCATTATGTGCAATAAGTTCATATAAAATGAGGTCAATCCAAATTAAAGAATTTCACAAAATGATCCAACAGCTTCAAAAACTACAGAAAATAATTATATTACAGTGGATACCTGCACATTGTGGAATTGTTGGAAATGAATCAGCTGATTTTCTTGCCAAAAAAGGTGCAAATTTAATTCAGAACAAAAGTAAAAACTTACCCTTTACATCCATACAAAGATTAATCAAAAGCAAATATAAAAACAAACAAAATCAATCAATATCTAACAAAGCCAAAGATAAAAAATGGAACATTTTAATTAAAAATCCAGAAATTTTTCCAGAAATCCCACGTAAAGCTGCAGTAGCAAATTTTAGATTACTTACAGAACATGATTATTTGGCCAAACACTTACACAGAATAGGAATTTATACAAGTCCAAATTGTCCTCTGTGCAACAAAGAAAAGGAAATGACTGAAGAACATCTTTTAACCTGTGAAGCCCTACCTGCTGGACCCACTACACAGAAATATTGGAGAGCAAGAGAGCTAATGGCTTCATTGCCAAAGCCTAGCATTTGTAAACAACAACAACATGTTATATCCAGTTATACATTTTGTGGCTATAGCTTTTCTTAAAATATCCTGATGATGGGAGCGATGTAACCGAAAAGCCAATTTTTAATCATATTTTCACCTGGCTTGTTTCCCAAGAAGAACTTGAACATATTCCTCACCAGGAAAGCTTCAGGTCTTATTTTAAGTAACTGGACATTTTATATTTCACAGAGCTTTTGTTTTGAGTACATCCATTTATTCATATTTTTTATTCATACCAAATGCAATTAACACGTTCTTTTCAGACTTTTCATTATCTGGTTGTGTTTACTGAGAAATATTTCATGCCTTCAGGGTTTCAGCACATTTTATGCGCCATTAACGGTGCTTTGAGTGATGAAGCATATCCTTAAAACCTATTTTTATGCAACACATTACTTACACAATATAAAAAGACTTTGCAAGAATAGATTTACCTAAAGTAAACCCTAAATGAAAATAAGCATATAAAATTAATAAAAAAATTATTTTTAAACATTTGCTTTTTTAAAGCAGTACCTTATGTTCAACTATGGTATAATCGTATCAGCACTCTCTTTAATGGAGTATAACTCAAATACATAACGAGCAACATAGCAGGAAAAATTATTTTGACATCATTTTATGAAAGGATATTTAATAGTTCAGCTGTTATAATGCACAATGCAAATATGAGATCATTTGAACATAGACACAGAATATTTAACATATATCACTTATAGAAATATTTTCCACCTCAAAGTATCATAATGGGATAGAATTCTAAGGAATATTTACACAGAAATCAGAAAATTTATACTCAGATAATTTCTTCTTTAATGCAAGAAAAACATCAAGTGCATGTGCCGGATTCTAACCTTCTGAAAATTTTGGCAGTAAACTCTGGTTACCTATTAATCAAATTATTTCTTCAAAATCTTTTAAGATAAAGTATTTTGCAATTTATATAAAGCTGTTACCTACTTCTCACGAAGAAAACTATTATAAATGGAATTTGGAGGTGTTCTTACAGGTTATATTTTTCCAAATTATGCATAAAACGTTCAAGGACTATGTGTTATGAGAATAATGAAGGAAATTAGTAAGAGAACTACCAAATCTGCTTAAATACCTCTCCTCACCACCTGTTTTCTAGCACTGCAAATAATAGAATAAAAAGAAGTATTTCAGAAAGTGGAGTGCCATTGTTACTAAAATTAGGCAAGTGAGTCAACCTTGTATATACTTTTCTCCACTTACAAGTCTTTTATGAATACTAGTTTCTGGGGACTTCTCCCCTATCATCAGTTCTGTGGTTGACTGATGATGCATCCGGTGTCTGCATCTGGCTTGATGTCGTGCTGCCATCTAATGTCCTGGTAAGTTTGATGACGTCATCTACCGCGGGAATTTCAAAATTCATCAAGAGGTCCTGTTTCTTCGTAATAAATATGTTTTCCCAAATCTGTAGTTCCAGAGGTTTCTTTGCCTGTTTGATCAGTTCAATTTCTTGTTTTATGTTGTGATTCTCAGACCAAAAGTGATGTGCTACGGCCGACTTGTCCATTTGTTTGAATTTAATATTTCTGAAGTGTTCTTTCATTCTTGTTCCTAGATTCCTTTTGGTCTTACCAGTGCATATCTTGTCACAATCCTTATTACTTAAACTCTTATTACTTAAATTAATTGATGAGAATTAATCATTTCTTCTTACTAGACATATACAAGCTAAAGTTTTAGAGAGATAGTCAACCTGAAAAGTTCAATGTCATGGCCCCTAGAGGTTTACCAGGAAAATATATAAATCAATTGGAGAATTTAATGTCAGGAGGCACTTGGCCATTGTAGCTCAATGGGTAAGAGTGACTGGACGGAAACCAGGAGATCTGTTGGTTCAAACCTTGGCCATGGCACTGAATTTTTCAGGTTGAGTCAGTCTATCTAAAACCTTAGCCTATATATAGCTAGTGAGAAGAAATGATCAATTTCCATCAATTCTCTGTACCATTTTGTGGTAACAGTTCTCTGATCTTGAAGGACACTATTATGTAACCACTTGTAATAAGAAAGAGCCAATCTATATTTCGTCTTTACAGTATTTCTTGGCACTATTCCATCTGTTGGACTTTTTGCTTTAGAAGGTGATGAATTTTATGTATATCATGAAGGTGCTCATGAAGGATAATTAAACCACTTGACAGATAGTGGCAGTTGATAATGACAGTTTAGTGTCCTGTAGATCCTGCCTGATAACTTTTTCTGAAAATATAATTGCATTTCTTAATTGCTACTGCTGTTGACCTGCCAGTCACCTCTTCATCCTTTAGAAATGGTTGCCCCATCTTAAACTCTTCAAACCAGTGGAGCATAGTAGCACTTGAAGGAAAAAATTCCTCATATTTGAAATTATAGAAGATCTGCACATGAAAATATATTATCTGAATTTTCAGTATACTTGCAAGGATATCCACGCTTTCTGAACTTAAACAATGAAATGCAGCAACATTAATCACAACAGGGCTCTGGCTGGTTATCATGGTAATGCCACTGACAGCAACTTAAAGCATATAGCTCTCCCTGGAGATAACCAATGTTCCATGTCTCGTTACATTTTAGCAACCTTCATATCAAGAGATTTTTTATGAGTAAGCATGTGTCTCTCTTTTTAGAAATCAAGCAAATACAAGATTATAAAGTACTTGGCTGATAACGAATTCACATAGCATTCAGTTTAACTAAGAGCAAATAAAGAAGTACTCTAATAATGGTCGATATGGAAACATGATTCCTATGAAAACTACCAAGTGAGAAAATTGTTATAAATATCACTTCCAATTCACAATTATCGTCATGGTTACTTCATTGTATTTTTAAAGAATATATTGTGCTTTAAAATGGTATGCATAAACAATATTATTCCTCATTGAGTTTTTGTGGCTAAATGAAGAAGACCAACAACCTACTCTTAATTAAGGATTTTCCTACAAAGAAAATATTTGGAGCATTTCCAACAAATGGAGATGTGTAATTTTAGTTACATTAAGACAGATTTAGCAACATCACTAATTTTTACTCACTTGACATGTTTCATGAAACTATTTGTTTCAATCATGAGAAGGCATGTGATGTTAGCATTACCAGTTTTGACTCATCTTAGGTATATTTAAAAATGCACCACTGTTTCAACTTCTTTTTTATATGTAGCAGATAGATAACATTTAATTATCACTGTTTGGCTTGAAATAGACTCCACATGTGAATATGCAACATTTTTGGATATTAAAGTATAATCTAATGCACCAAATTTATTTTATGTGGGAATCTAATAAACTACCAGTATTTTATGAACTACATCTCACCATAGATGTTTGCTTTCTTTACTTAGAGCTTTTCAATATAGCTTACCATTATTTACTTTCAAGTTCTTCAGCACTTCTCTTCAATTGTTACAAATAATTGCAAGTTGACCAAGCAACATGAAACATACTAAACATAAAACAGTTTATGAAGTATATATTTAAGTCCTTATAAACTTACATAATTAAAAGAAGCTACCTGCCTCTTTTTTCTCTGAATCACTGACAAAGTTTATAAAATTAGCCATTATGCTATGCAGTTCTTTTAAGAAATGACACACAATTTTCACAAATGTTGCATATCATGTATCCAAACTGCAAGATTCATCTCATTCTATTTGGTATTAATGAGCCGATATTTTAACACTACATTGCTTACTTGTTTATTCTTATCTACATCTTTAATAAATAAATAAATAAATAAATAAATAAATAAATAAATAAATAAATAAATAAATAAATAAATAAATAAATAAATAAATAAATAAATAAATAAATAAATAAATAAATAAATAAATAAATAAATAAATAAATAAATAAATAAATAAATAAATAAATAAATAAATAAATAAATAAATAAATAAATAAATAAATAAATAAATAAATAAATAAATAAATAAATAAATAAATAAATAAATAAATAAATAAATAAATAAATAAATAAATAAATAAATAAATAAATAAATAAATAAATAAATAAATAAATAAATAAATAAATAAATAAATAAATAAATAAATAAATAAATAAATAAATAAATAAATAAATAAATAAATAAATAAATAAATAAATAAATAAATAAATAAATAAATAAATAAATAAATAAATAAATAAATAAATAAATAAATAAATAAATAAATAAATAAATAAATAAATAAATAAATAAATAAATAAATAAATAAATAAATAAATAAATAAATAAATAAATAAATAAATAAATAAATAAATAAATAAATAAATAAATAAATAAATAAATAAATAAATAAATAAATAAATAAATAAATAAATAAATAAATAAATAAATAAATAAATAAATAAATAAATAAATAAATAAATAAATAAATAAATAAATAAATAAATAAATAAATAAATAAATAAATAAATAAATAAATAAATAAATAAATAAATAAATAAATAAATAAATAAATAAATAAATAAATAAATAAATAAATAAATAAATAAATAAATAAATAAATAAATAAATAAATAAATAAATAAATAAATAAATAAATAAATAAATAAATAAATAAATAAATAAATAAATAAATAAATAAATAAATAAATAAATAAATAAATAAATAAATAAATAAATAAATAAATAAATAAATAAATAAATAAATAAATAAATAAATAAATAAATAAATAAATAAATAAATAAATAAATAAATAAATAAATAAATAAATAAATAAATAAATAAAATCTGAATATTCTACCCCGGCACCTAGACAACTATACCGGGGCATATATCCAAATTTTCTCTTTATTTTTCCATAAAATCTTTACAAATGTTATAATTATACAAATCTCTCAGAAAACTACTCTACAAAACTAAAATGAAATAAAATAACAGAAATAAACACAAAAAATGAAAAAACAAAAGAAAACAACTATGAAAATTACAAAATCCTTATTTCCTAAATCTATATCTAAATCTACTAATTCTGTAGTCCACCATGGCCTCCGCCATCACTCTCTCCCTCCGCCGCCCATGCAGTCAACTCCATTGTTTGATTATTCAATAATTCTTCCCGTCTTATCCTATTTTGTATTCTAGAACTCCTTCTTGGATCTTGTACTATTCTTCGCCTATTATCAACTCTTTCTCCTTTGAATATTTTTACCTCCCATGCTTTCTTACTTACAAAGTTAGTCAAAACTTGTAATTTATTTACTAATTGTTGATCTCGAATTATGTCATATACGATATATCCTGCTAGCGCATGCCTCTCTTCTTGTTGGTGAATTGCATATCTTCCACATTCAAATACTACATGTTCAGGATTATCTTGTTTGTTACATAATTCACATATATCATTTTCAGTTTTATTGATTTTCTTCCAATAGGTCTTATAAGGTCCGTGTCCTGTTATATAATGTATAAATCCCTTTGTTGGTTGAATAAAATTCAATTTTAGTCTCTCTTTGACGTTCTGAAAAATTTCAAACACTCTTCTACCTTCTAGACTTTCTGTCCATTCTTTTTGCCATTTATCTTTTAAACTATTTTTAATCACCCAAGATTTGTTTGTTCTGACTCCAGTTATATTATAAACTTTTTCTAAGTTTCCTTTTTTCGCCCAAAATTTTGCGCCCTTCAATCTTATTAATAAATCAATCGGCCAAATGGCCGTTGTTACTAGCAATGCCATAGTTGGTGTTGTTTTTACAGCTCCTGTCAGACGTAATAATACTTTTCTTTGCGTTCTTCTCAACAATCTTCTTATTTGCACATCATCCATCCTTTCTGCCCAAACTGCTGCCGCATACGTCATAATTGAAGCAAAAATGGTGTTATGATATATCTGTATGTTACGCAATGGAAGTACAAAATTTAAATTGGTTATTCTTGCTAGCTTTAGCATTATTTTCTCTGTTTTCTGCCTAATATACTCCGTGTGTTTTCTGAAATGAAATTTTTCATCTATCATGATACCCAAATATCTCATCTCTTTTTCCCGTTTAATGTTCTGATTATTTATCTTCACTGTAGGATCCCGCTTTAAATTTCCCTTAAAAAGCACATAATTTGACTTGTTTGGTGCAATTTTTAGTTTTGTTCTGAAACACCAATTTGATAATGTATTTGTAACTTCTCTTGCTTTATTTTCTAGCTCTAGTCTGCTCTGTCCATCCATCATTATGACTATGTCATCAGCATACGCTATTACATCCAAAACCTTATGATCTCTTTCCAGTAGTTCTAATAAATCTTCTGATAAAATATCCCAAAAAAGGGGCCCCAAGATAGAACCCTGGGGGCAACCCTTGGTTATCTTCTTCCTAGTTTCAAAATTTGATCCACCAATGAATACTTCTCTATTGGAACAATAATCCTTTAATAAATTATAAATAGTACTTGAATATTTCTTGTCTTTTAAAATGCCGAAAAAATACGGCCACCATAAATTGTCAAAAGCGCCCGATATGTCCACAAATAATCCAATTACATAATTCTTTTGGCTTTTTGACACTGTTTCTTGAATTTTTAATATTGCATCCTCAGTTGAATATCCCTTTCTGAAACCAAATTGTTTATTATTCATACCCAGCATCAACCTATTTTCCATTATTCTTTTATATATTAACTGTTCAAAGATCTTGCCAATAGCATTTAATAAACATACTGGTCTGAAAGATTTTGGTTGCGTTCTGTCCTTATCTGCTCCTTTGCACAAAATTACAACCTTTGCCTCCTTCCACAAGTGAAAAAATTAACACTAATACTAAACTTGGTGCATATTGTAAAGACATAACCAAGGATGGTAATGGATAAGTAGCACATGGCCAGATGGGGGATAACTCATTTGGTAGGATTCACATGCTTTGCGGGAAGGTTGGGGTTTTCTACAAGGGTCAAGTTCATTACAAATACCAAAAACTACAATTTAGACCAGAAAAGGTTTACTGTATAAAGAAAGATACATAGTTGGCCGCACCGGCCTGTTACCTGCCCTCACCCGCTGCGGATATACACGTCCGTTACAGCCAATGGTTGTTACCAGAGAGAGACGGAGAAACTTGCTTGTACAAGCTTCACTATCAAGAAGAGGGAGGGAGAGGTCATGTGACATGATGTCACACTCGTAACTAGTCAAAAGATAATCCAACATATTATTTAAATTAAGCAGTCACTTATGACAATATCACTGTCATAAAGTCCAGAAATTATAAATAAATTTGTCTCATTCAGTTTGTCTCATTACATTCTCCAGAAATAATGATAAAAATTGGTAGTATCAGGAGATTCAGAAAGCTGTTATGAGCAAACAGTGAAAAACTTTGACACCAGTGGGGAAAGAGACAGATGGTTTCAGGTTAAACATATCCTGGAGTAGCATACTATTTACAGTACCCATTGTAGCTATACATAAAGATCAAGAATAGATCAAATTGTGTGTGATCAGGGATCTTGAAAGAAATAACACTTAAAAATAACAAAGTACACCTGAAGTATTTATGTTTACCCCTTCATGACTATATCCTGTCACCCCGAGCATACTTTCTTGCAATGCAGACAGTGCTTATGTGAAAACTGCAGAAGATTTGCTTTTGAGTCATTTAGAAGATATATTTTGGTGCATTTAATGCTTATTCCTCAACTATAAAAGCATACTATACAGAAGTGTATCAATAAAACATTAGGTCAAAGAATACTTGGTATTTCTGCTTAGAATACTTTAGATGTAAATGAGTCACAAATTTGCCAAGCAGTATAGAATTATATTGATTTTGAAACATACATATATAATTTTAAGTGTAAAAATTAATATTTATGATCGATTGATTATACATGAAAATTATATCTCTGGATTGAACAATAAGCTCTACCTAAATAAGTAGGGTATGAAACTTTTAGGCCATGCAATGGTTCTTTTTACACAAATATTTAAATGAAAGCTTTAATACAAATCTCTTACCTGTTTGCCCTGGTCTTCAATGGTTCAATGGTAGTGACATGTTGCTGCGATGACTTCACCCTCTCAAGTATCACTGGATTGTTTATTTCATGTGTGCAGGGAAGTCATACAGCCTCTAGCAAATTAAATATTATAGTTCCAGAAAGGTTTTTCTTACACACAACAAATTAACACTGATTAACCAAGGCTTTGTGGTCAAGTTAATGAAAGTCAAACTTTCAGCCATTGTATACTCCATGGCCTTTTTCAGATCCTGAAGAATCTTAGGGTGAAAAATGTGATAAAAGAATCTCTGGTGAAACTAAGGAAAGTCATCCTGCTGCCTTTTAATATTAAACTGATAATCATGAAACAGTTTTTCAAAGCATAGTTGAAAGGTGGTGATTGTCTTAAGTATATACGTTACAAATCTTCTGTTCTGTCTGAGACTAAAGTTAAAGAAGGAATATTTTTGGGACCAAACATTACAAGTTTAATGAAAGCTGTATTACTTAAAAATGAATTGACACAAGAAGAGCAACTGGCTAGGACAGGATATAAAAATGTTGTTGACAATATCTTAGGAAATAGGAAACATCCAGATTTGAAATCTATAATGGAAAATATGATAGTTCTGAAAAAGTTTACTATACAAAATGAGCATTAAAATCCATTTTCTTCTTAGAAACTTGACTTCTTCCCTGACAATCTTGGATTTTAGTAAAGAATACTCAGAAAGGACTGATCAACAAATCAAAGAAATAGAATTACATTTCAAGGCAGGTGCAAAAAAATGATGATGGCTAGACCACTTGACTATCATCAAAGCAGTCCGGTTGTTCCCAGGCAACTGCATATGACATTTGTGGACAAAGTGACAAGGGTGTCCTTTAGGAACTCCGGTTTCCCCTGTCAACTTATTATATCAATTCTCCATCTTTATTTCATGTACCATCAGTGTCACCATCTGTGTAGCCGCATCAATAATAAAGGCAGGCATTAAACACTACAAAAAAAAAAAAAAAAAAAAAAATGATAGCTGACACTTTTGGGCTCTAAAGAGATAATGTGGAGCAAGCTACAGTATAGAAGAAAATCTTGAAGTCAGAATTTTGATATTGAGAGAAAGTAATGCCTTCATAAGGCTTAAAATAACTTAAACTTGAATTACGATTTTGGTTTATGAACAAATTGATTTTTTACAGCATATATTTTTAAACAGTTTCCTTGTTACAAGTACAGCTGTGTCTGAATTAATATATTAAAATGTCTTAATATTGTATGCATGACAATTCCTTATAGCATTATTACTACTTTCTCATATATGATAGAAAAAGTCTGATTTCATATTTTTTAACAAAAGCCAGCAATTAATAGAAATCACTTTTCAGGATTAAAAACCTTGAACAGAAGTTTAATTTCACACCTCTGAGGAATCACCAAAATAGCTATGCATAACATTCTTCATATTAGATCATGCAAACGAATATTCGATTAAACTGCCCTACTCTTGGGCTTGAGATAAGCATCAGAGAGAAAAACTATTTAAACTGACACCTCCTATGCATCAAACATGGTGGCTATTAGTCACATTATTCAAGAAAAACCAGTTTACTCTCTGTATCTGTATTTTTTCAGAGAGAGCCATAGAGAATCAATTGTACGGAATTTTCAGCAGAATGTTTAGCATCAACCTTAGTTTCTTTCCTGCCTCTGTTTCAAAAATGTTTTAAACAATCTCTTAATCACTTCTGCACCTAGATTTCATTACTGTTATTCTGTTTAAATAATCTTCTTATATCATAAGCTAAGTATACTTAAACGTAGGAATTGAATTCCATCAATATTCCTTAAAACACCATGTGCATCAATGTTATAAAAAATGTGTGCATTAGAAAATTAAAACCCAGACTAAGGTGAGACAACCATTTCCTAGTCAACTGTATGGTAGAAACAGTGAATTGACAGGTAAAGAACCTACTGTTAAAAACACTGTTGAATTTAAATTTCTCACTCAGTGTCTTTTAAATGCAATACGTTTGATCACATTTTGTCCTATTTTCTAAGAGTATCACATGCAGAATGATTTAAGGCCATGCATTGGTGAAATTTAGTAAAACATATAACACTTCTAATTGTTTGTGTTCTTGTCATGTTTATTTTATTTAAAACTTCTGTTTTTATGCTACACAATTGCTTTTCTTTTTATCTAAATTTTTTAAAGCAATAAGTGACCATTTAATTAGTTCTTTACAATTTAGTACTGAAATTTTTGAACATTCAAAAGCTCCTTGGACCATAGTTTATGGATTATTAGTTTATAATAGTTTGCATGAGAACTTCAAGAAATATGGAATTGTCATTCACTAGTTAAAAACATGAAAGACCTAGTTTCGCTGCAATTAATTGTTTTAGGTACTTAAAATTATTTTAAAGGTTATAATGATATTAAAATTTGATAAAAACTTCACCTTCAAAATTTAGAATATATTTCCACAAAAATTTCTTTTTATTTGCATGCTAAGCACATATTTAAAATGAGAGTGACACAATAATCTGTAGAGTTCAAGAAACATTTCATATTAGTATATAAAAAGTAATTAAATGTGATTTAAAAAATTTGTATCTTAATAACAGTTTAACACCATTTATTAAAATGTTGTGCGCACTATACTATGTTTTAGCATATAGTAAACGTCAAAGTGATTAAAAAATAATGTGGATTATTCTATTTTCACAGATGCATTGCCTTAATCCACTCAAAATATGCCTAATATATAGGCAGATTGTAAAACAATGTGAAAATTTAAATGCTTAAGTACTGTATAAATATATGTGAGAAGCAGGTGAGAAATAGAAAATTTGCTAAATACTCATAAATCAAGCACAGTAACTGGTGAAGCATTGTGTACTGTTTGAAAATCCTTTAGTGAGGTATTTAGAAGTATGCTCTGCATAATGTATTATGAGTAATATATTTGGTCAAATATAAAATCATGCTATCTTTCATCAAAAATAGTGCTTATTTGTCCTTGTTAGATCAACTAATTTTATTAGCTGATCTGTTAGTACAAAATAATACACGAGTTGTGAGAAAATTATGGCTGAATTTATCAGTTCATGTATTACATAAAGTGTTCAACTGTTGTAAATTATTTACTAGTGTTTGTAATCCACTGCTGTATTATTCTCAGCAAATATTATAAATTGCACTTCATGAGGCATTCTTTATGATATTTGATATTTAACCGATGAGCTTATCACATACATTTACTTTTCAATCCCTGATCTTTCAGCAGCTCAAGTGTTGTGTGAATGTAAATGTACTTGTATAACTGTATGGGTCTCTACCAAAAGATTTGTTTAACTCCATTAGTTTCACCTTTTATAACAAAGTAAATGTGCGATATAGCTGCCTTCTGTTACAACTTAAACAGCTGTACCTAAAATAAAAAAATTCCATTCTTATATTTCCTTACAAATTGAGAAATAAATAAAGTTTATATAAAATAGTTGCATTTAAACCTAAACAGATATTATTTTTATATTTCCTATTTGAGCAAAACTACTTTTTCAAATTCCTTTTTATTTTGTAGGTTTTAAAGTCAATTAGATGTGCATTGCAATGAATTCATGGACAGCTACAATGCTTCTGTGTATTAATAGTAAGTGCAATACAAGTATAGTAAATTCTTCATTGAACAAGGAATAGTTTGAAAGTGCAAGCTGAAATCAAGTATTTTGTTCTGCTAAATTCTCCAAGGTACTTTACATATGTTTTTTGAATAATATTTTTTTGTAATTGTAAATAATAGAAGCAATATCCACTTATGTGCAAATAAAATTAACTACGCACAACTGTTGAATGCAGTGGTTTAAATAGTAAGATCGCCAATATTACCATTAGTATTAAACTGGCAGTTGATTTCCTATGTCTGGTTATTCAGCTAAAAGGAAACTCTCATACTTAGCCACTATAAGAATTAAACATTAACAAATGAGAACGAAGAATGCCACAGTCATATACATTTATATTTCCTGTCTGCAATAATAGAAAAACACAAGTTGAAATATTTAATCCTCAGTTCGGTGCATGGTCTTTTGTAACACTGTTAGTTGGGATGTATCTGTGAAATAATTGAGATCTCCTTTGGGGTTTGAAGTATAATTGTTAATTAATTTTGATTAATTTCTTTATTTTTAATATTGATGACATATTTTATTTCTTCATATATCAACTGGTCATAAATAAAATTATACTACGCTTATGTTTCAAATAACAACAAATGTAAACAAACATATTATTTAAACTTCTGTGGCCAATGTTGAGGTTATCTTGGTCCAGTACTTCAGGTTTAAATCTCATCTTGAGGCATTTATTTGTCAACACTTTGCTCTTCTTAAAATGTGACTTCCTCATTCAGCCCTGGAGAAGTTATATCACAAGATGGGTGAAACATTGGCAGATCCATGCATCAAGACGTGGTCTAAACCAGAAAGATTGCTTTATCAGGATCGGTATCATGGTCATTTTCATCATCGTACTGTTTAAATATTAGTAATTATAAACATGAATTTCAATATGTAAAATATGAAGTTATTAACAGTGAAGCAAGCAAATATATACAAATATAATAATTTGTAAGTTAAAACTTCACTTATCTTGTAAGAAATAATGAAACTTTTCTTATAAGATAAGTGAAGTTTTAAGTTAGATATTATTATATTTGTATATACGGATTTCAATTTTTTTCTTTACGAACATTTTGTCCTATTACTACACATTTTAAATAATAATATCTATGTAATCATAATGATAATGCTATACCAATGTTATACAGCATTTCCCAATTGGCATTTCTCTATTACATTTCTGAAAACATCTCAAAGTAATTCAATAGGTTTCTCCCCCCCTTCCGTCCTGTTCATCTGCCTCTCTAATCAATTTGTGAGTTAAAATCTCAAGAAATGAACGCATACATACTTAGTTATGCTCACCATACAATTTAAGGTCTAAGTGAGCGATCATCACAATCCCCGGCTTATTATATAATGTTGACATTTTTATGTGAGTCAACACAATATAGATATCAAGTTCTACATGACACATTTTCTGATGTGTGCCTCGATTGCAAATAATTAGTGTAGTGAGAAAGGTGAAACTTTGGTGTAGCAGATCCAAAGGTAGGAAGTAATATGTCCTGGGTCAGTAAGTCTGTAGCTTTATTCACTCTAAGAATAATGCAAAACATTTAAAGCATGTTTCTGAAAGATTCATATTCTACAAAGAAAGCATTAATATAGTTCAAGCACGGACAAGCATTAAAATGATTAAAATATGTTTGCATGTTAGGTTGCCAGCTCTGAAAGTTGAAAACTAAAGTTACTTCCATCACAACATTTTTGGGAACTGAATCAGAAGACACTATTATTGGCAAAAACACTTACTATATAGCAGAATTAATAACTTTTATTGACTGTATTTCAAGACAAAAATAACTAGACTTCATACCTTAGGCTTATTGATTAAATAGTACAGTAACTATGTTTTAGAAAGGGAGTACTTACTGAATAAGTACTACCATCTACAATTAATGAAGGATAGAGATGTTTAAAATACAGTTTGCTATTCTAAGTAGATAATAACATACACATTTTTGTTGCTGCATAATGTACTAACCCCAACTTACATCCCTCTAAACTTGTAACAGAATTTGGGAAGATGTATTTAAATTGTGAAATGAACCGCTGACATTTATATTTTAATGGAAACACAAATTTTGTAATAAATGTATTAGTCACTAGAATAAATTAATGTATATTTGAATTTATTTTCTTGGTAAGCCACATAAAATAGGTCAAATAACATATATTATACTTCAAAATAAGTTTTATCATTCCAGCTTCTGAATGATGGAACATAAAACATGCTTCCGAAATGTGTCTCCATTTGTAGCAAGTGTGACTGTACTTACTCTTGTAGTTTATAGGTTGTACTTTTGGGATGGGCCTGGTAGTACGATTTCTCATAAAATGGAGATCCTAAATTTTAAAAACAAAATGATTTCACAATTTGCAATCTGCATCCAAGTTTAAATGTCCATAGGGAAAAATCCATTCCTAAGCCTTAGGCTTATAATAAATAGAGTCTTCAAGTAGAATGGCCTTTATTTTAAATTTTAGGTTCACTTTGCATGCAACAAAGTAACTTATAGGTAAAAGTAACCTTTATTTTTACATAGAAGCCAAAATAATGTGGTTCAATGTACCATAGATTTGGATTTAATATGGGTAAAAACGGTAAAAGTATTCTTTTTTTTTTTTAAATGAAAGTTGAGATAAAAATATTCCTCAAATAGAGGTTCTGCTGTACAACTTTCACCACCCTTGTTCATTGAAACTTACCACTGCATTCCAGAGAAGTAATAATACCACCGTTCTTAGTCTCTGGCCCTGTGTGCAAGTCCTGTAGTCAAACACATATCTGTTCTCTTTTTCATCAGCTCATATAATACTTCATAATGAAATCACGTACTGCAGGTGGGGAGAGAAGGGAGAAGGTAGTGATGATGTCTACATAGGCACAGTCCTTGTTAATTCACAGTTGATTTTTTTTTTCCCCCGTACCTTTGAAGAAATAATTGGAATGGGCATAGCAAATTTATCACAGATTGATCATTGATCAATTAATTATGCTATCAGTGTACTTTATAAATTAGGATCCAAAACAAAACTCAGTCAGCGTCAAAAAAATTGTTTCAAATGTATGAGCATTGGTTACATCAGAAAGTTACTCAAAAAGATTTGAAAAAGCTAAAGTGCACATCAGATGACACAGGAGTGTTAGAAAGAGCAGTGAAAAGAATTGATTAAGAGCATAAACAAAATGAAAATCGGAGCACCTTTTTGAAACTCCAGGTAAAATACACGCATTCTGAAATGATTAATAGATATCGATAACTTCGAAAACTGTGTCATTAGAAGAACAATTCAACATTCTTATGTTCAAAAATGGTGCTCTATAGTAGCTAATTACTTATTTTTTTAAGAGAAAGCATTAACTTTCAGTGATTCTTCCTTAAACAGAATAGTGAGAGAACTGTGTATTAAATGAAAAAAAAAATAAATTAGACAAACAGAAAATGCTTAAAGAAAAGCACAACATTCATTCTAAACATCCCCAGTAAAGAAGACAGTCTTTCTGGTATTGAACAATTTGAATAAATCTATTTACAATGCCTGCAACTGTTCTTGCATTAATATAATCAGATTTGCACAACTAATTCAGCCAGGTAAATAGTATGGACATCTTTCTGCAAGGACCTTGCATTTTACAAACGTGTACATTATATGAATACATCGGTTACAGTTTGTAATACACCTCCCAGGATAACTGGTGAGTAATTTTAAAAGTACTGTAATATATTTACCATATCTGCAGGAGTTTAATACTGTAAAGTAATTTATTATTGCATGCAAATTTCCCTTCTCCAACTTAATGGAACTGATTTTTGTCCCATTTTAAGGTTATAATGCAAGGACAAAGGCTGTCCCCTAAAAATCGCATTATCCATTTCCTTAAAAACTACAAATCTACATCAAAGAATTAATATGTTATGGGGTAGATTCATTTTGTCTTTCTCTCATAGTGCAGATGACTTCAATTCAATATAAATAATAGAGATAATAAACTGAAATAACAGAAGCTTAGCTCTCATATCTGTTAAAAACAGTTGAACAATAAGACAAAAAAGTTTTGTAATGTAGAGAGTTACAAAAACTATAAATGGATAAAACAATGTTGATTGCAAACTACAATATGACAGTAAACTTATACAAGTAAATTATACAATATATTATTTGTAACTTATACAATAAATTATTTGTATGCAACCATAAAAGGAACTGCTTTTACATTCCTAAGTTAACAAAATCTGAAAATATATGAACTTTTCTGCCTAATCTATACTTTAGCATCATGTACTACGAAACCAGCATACTAGCAATAAGCTGTTTACACTCTTACATTGACAATAAAGAATGCTACATATGAACAAATTTTGATGTTAGCATCATTAATCAGAAACAAAATGCACTCTGAGAGAATGCACGGCACTAGAATGAAAGGTGCACAGTATCCATTTTCAAGTTTTGCTCTGTGTGGTTAGACTGCTTGACTCTCACCAAGACTGACCAGGTTTGATCCCAGGTGACCACTGCGAGATTTGTGTTGCACAGCATAGCACATGGGTTGGTTTTCTCCGAGATCTACGGTTTCCTCTGACATCATTCTACTAACTGTTCCATCATCATTTCCTTTCATTCATTTCACCTCATTCTATCTACTTCTCTCACTCTCATAAAGAGCATAGACCGATCATCCATCCCGGGTCCTCTATCTGATCCAGAATGTCTGTTCCTCAACCTGACAGAAGGCATAGGTAAGGGATAGAGAAAGAAGTATCCCCTAACACCACGGCAGTGGTAAAACTAGGGAAGTGAAGAAGAAAATGAAGTTTTACTCTGTATACAATCCTCTGTACTAGAAAGTGACGAATTTAGTGCATTGCCTTTGCAATATGGTAGTTCCAAAGGAGTATAAAAAAAAAAAAAAAACTTTAAACGAGTCATCTTCGTATGTTAGCATTTTCATTAGAAAGGGTTCTATAGCAGAAGAACTTTCATATTAAAATATATTTGAATTTCTGTTATGAGATTGTGAACATTTGTATTTTCAACCCAGATATTTTAATTTAGTCACAGCTTCTATATCATGGTTTTAGCCATGTTCTGTTGTAGTTTGTCATAGTATGATTACACAACTGATCTGCGATAGATAAATGTAAAGTACAAGATAGGGTGCTTTTAATGGTGTCAAAAGCATTGAGCGTCACAAATTGAATTGCATAATTGAGATGCCAATTGCTGGAGAAAAGGACTGTGCATTACTTTTCCTTATCCTGATTATGCTGAATTTACAAAAGGGATTATATATTAATAGTTTTTTGTGTTTGATTTTTCTTCACTTTGTTTAAGAAATATTCAAATGTAAACCTTTATATGAGGCACCTGTAAATGAGCAGGAGCATATTCTGTTTGAACTTTCACAGAGAAGGGGATGGGTATATTTTTGACAAAGTTTAGACATCTTCTAGTTTTTGGAAGAATCTGGTAAAAACAGAGTGTGCAAGGCACAGCAGTCCAATGTCTGAAAATTAGATCCAACTTTAGTACCTCTAATTTTCATAAATGTTCTTTCATACAAGATGTAAGTAGGCAGTGAACTGATAAGTTGAAGTTTACTTGAAAAATCTGAAGATTAAAATTATTTTGGAAATTAATTATTCTTTCACACTGGCCGTGTGTAGGCTAAATTGTGGAAACGTTGAGTCAGACTGAAAAATTCAATGCCATAGCCGGGATTTGAACCACGGATCTTCTGGTTTCCGTCCAGCCGCACTACCATTGTGCTACTATGGCCAACGTGCCGATATGACATTAAATTCTCCAACTGACTCGTATTTTCCCGGTAAACCACTTAGGAGTTCTCATAAACAAATGAGACAACTACCTTAATGGCGACTTACTACATGTAAGTACTTTAAGGCCCGGGCTTTATAGTTAACCACTATTAGGTTAATTAATGGAAATTAATTATTCTTTCACACTGGCCGTGTGTAGGCTAAATTGTGGAAACGTTGAGTCAGACTGAAAAATTCAATGCCATAGCCGGGATTTGAACCACGGATCTTCTGGTTTCCGTCCAGCCGCACTACCATTGTGCTACTATGGCCAACGTGCCGATATGACATTAAATTCTCCAACTGACTCGTATTTTCCCGGTAAACCACTTAGGAGTTCTCATAAACAAATGAGACAACTACCTTAATGGCGACTTACTACATGTAAGTACTTTAAGGCCCGGGCTTTATAGTTAACCACTATTAGGTTAATTAATGGAAATTAATTATTCTTTCACACTGGCCGTGTGTAGGCTAAATTGTGGAAACGTTGAGTCAGACTGAAAAATTCAATGCCATAGCCGGGATTTGAACCACGGATCTTCTGGTTTCCGTCCAGCCGCACTACCATTGTGCTACTATGGCCAACGTGCCGATATGACATTAAATTCTCCAACTGACTCGTATTTTCCCGGTAAACCACTTAGGAGTTCTCATAAACAAATGAGACAACTACCTTAATGGCGACTTACTACATGTAAGTACTTTAAGGCCCGGGCTTTATAGTTAACCACTATTAGGTTAATTAATGGAAATTAATTATTCTTTCACACTGGCCGTGTGTAGGCTAAATTGTGGAAACGTTGAGTCAGACTGAAAAATTCAATGCCATAGCCGGGATTTGAACCACGGATCTTCTGGTTTCCGTCCAGCCGCACTACCATTGTGCTACTATGGCCAACGTGCCGATATCTCATTTGTTTATGAGAACTCCTAAGTGGTTTACCGGGAAAATACGAGTCAGTTGGAGAATTTAATGTCATATCGGCACGTTGGCCATAGTAGCACAATGGTAGTGCGGCTGGACGGAAACCAGAAGATCCGTGGTTCAAATCCCGGCTATGACATTGAATTTTTCAGTCTGACTCAACGTTTCCACAATTTAGCCTACACACGGCCAGTGTGAAAGAATAATTAATTTCCATTAATTAACCTAATAGTGGTTAACTATAAAGCCCGGGCCTTAAAGTACTTACATGTAGTAAGTCGCCATTAAGGTAGTTGTCTCATTTGTTTATGAGAACTCCTAAGTGGTTTACCGGGAAAATACGAGTCAGTTGGAGAATTTAATGTCATATCGGCACGTTGGCCATAGTAGCACAATGGTAGTGCGGCTGGACGGAAACCAGAAGATCCGTGGTTCAAATCCCGGCTATGGCATTGAATTTTTCAGTCTGACTCAACGTTTCCACAATTTAGCCTACACACGGCCAGTGTGAAAGAATAATTAATTTCCATTAATTAACCTAATAGTGGTTAACTATAAAGCCCGGGCCTTAAAGTACTTACATGTAGTAAGTCGCCATTAAGGTAGTTGTCTCATTTGTTTATGAGAACTCCTAAGTGGTTTACCGGGAAAATACGAGTCAGTTGGAGAATTTAATGTCATATCGGCACGTTGGCCATAGTAGCACAATGGTAGTGCGGCTGGACGGAAACCAGAAGATCCGTGGTTCAAATCCCGGCTATGGCATTGAATTTTTCAGTCTGACTCAACGTTTCCACAATTTAGCCTACACACGGCCAGTGTGAAAGAATAATTAATTTCCATTAATTAACCTAATAGTGGTTAACTATAAAGCCCGGGCCTTAAAGTACTTACATGTAGTAAGTCGCCATTAAGGTAGTTGTCTCATTTGTTTATGAGAACTCCTAAGTGGTTTACCGGGAAAGTACGAGTCAGTTGGAGAATTTAATGTCATATCGGCACGTTGGCCATAGTAGCACAATGGTAGTGCGGCTGGACGGAAACCAGAAGATCCGTGGTTCAAATCCCGGCTATGGCATTGAATTTTTCAGTCTGACTCAACGTTTCCATAAAATTATTTTCAGTATAAAATAATTTTTAAGAAGCTCAATCTTCTATCTACATTGAACTCAAATGATGTAATATGATATAATACAAAATTACGTTTACTATTATTGTGCCATAACAAGATAACTGAAATAAGCAGGTTAGAAGTATGATATCTGATGGACTAACAAAGCAATTATATTTGTATCATCTAACAGAAAGATGGGACACAGCACAGCCAATTTTGATAACCATTTATGCTGAAATGTGTAAATACTTAATTTTTGTTATGGTTAAAGAAGAAGAAGAAGAAGAAAAAATAAATAAAATTAACAAGAAAAATATAGTATCAAGTAGTACTTTGTTGATAAACTTACTACAGTACTACAAAGTTCTAGTGTTAGTAGTTAAGCAATCTCGGCACACTAAGTTAACAGTTAAATATATATAAATGTTATTTATTACGTGTAAAATCCATGTCAGCTTGGAACGAATATCTATACTATCTATATACTATCTATATACTATATCTATACTATATATACATCTACTAAAGTCTGGAGTAAATAGATTTTACTTCTAAAAAACATTTAAATTTCATTTGCAATACTTTTTTCTTTCTATCTTTGAAATTGACATTTCATAACATTTTATCAGACATTAAAGGAATGTTCATGACATGTCATAAGAAAAGAAAGAATTCTGCAGATATTTTACATTAAATTAAAGATTTGGATATAGCTGAATACAGATTTCTTTTATTCAGGAAGCTTTAGTAATTATCGTGAAAGTTACCCCCTCCTGCTTTGTAAAAAGTTGCTGGAAACTAAATGTTTCCCAAATTAATTTATTGAAAATTGGTTGAAAAGTTACTGATTAAAATATTGACATTTAATTTATTGTATATTCAATGACCATCGTAAAACAAAAACTAATTATTCTACGGTTGGTGAGCGTGGTTACAGCTTATGCTCAGGAAGTTCATCAAAGCGCCGGTCAAATTTTCCGAGTTACAGTTAGAATTTGCGCCAAGAGATGGCAGCAGCAAGCAGTCGCACACATTGCTGTGATGTTGGCCGCCAGATGACAGTAGCATATAGCAATGAAGCAAATGCGTTAAGCGTGCGAGAATGCTATATCGGACAATTTACCTAATGTTTAATTTTGCAGCTATTTGTAGGTTCATTACTCGCTACATAAAGGTCACTATATGCCATATGATCCAACGTATTTGCTCTTCATTCCTAATTACTTGGAATAACGACAAATCCGCGGAGCTGCGTATTTCCTGTTTTCATTTTAATCAATTACTTTAGACTTTAATTCCAGATAATTGATATAACAGATGGAACAGAGATTTTTGCTAATGTGTTAATACTCCCAAATGAAAATCAGATTTACTTCTACAAAACATTGTATGCAATTTAGTAATGAACAAAAGCGAAACTGACAGCACCAGAATGGTCAGTGTTTTAATTGCTGAACCCAGTGTAAGGGTTATACAGTGAACGGAACTTTTACTTACAGCTACATAATTCCCTACATAAATACCCACAGAACGCCCGCCTCGGTAGCGTAGATGGTAGCATATCTGCCTCACGTTCAAGAGGTCCCGAGTTCGAATCTCGGTCAGGGTGAATTACATGGATAAGGTTTTTTCCGGGGTTTTCCCTTATCCTTCAAGATGAATGTCGGGTAACTCTAAGCTCCACGGACCCTGGACTCATTTGTGCATCATTTCACCCAATTCATTCACCGTCCGATATGATAACGTTGGAAGACGTAAATAAAAAAAAAAACAACAGCAAACAAACAAAAAACACACAGAAAGAAGGCATAAAGTGAAGTTCAGGCGCATCCCTAACAATTCATCGTCCTTGTGCTGGAGCTGCCTGCAGAGGGACAAACGCACGTCGACTACGCAGCCATCTAGTTTGAGCAAGCATCCGAATAATCTGTCTGGCACTACCATAGGCCACGAAACATAGGATTCAAAGAGAACATGTTTAAAGCGAGAAATTATTAAATCAACGAAAGTAAACATTTTTCTACCACGTACTGGCAATAAGTTGAGGAAATACTGTGTTCTATTCAACAATTTGGTATCAAAATTTCAGTGTGAATAGATGTTTTGAGGTTCCCTTAATACCAAAATAAATGATATTCAAGAAAAGTGTCTCTCTCCCTTTCTCCTTCTGTATGTGTGTTTTTTTTTTTTTTTTTTTTTTTTTTATTTACGTCCTCCAACGTTAAGTCATATCGGACGATGAGTGAAACTGGTGAAATGATGTTCAAATGAGTCCGGGGTCCATGGAGCTTAGAGCTAGCAGACATTCGTCTTCCTGGTTAGGGGAAAACCCCGGGGAAAACTTATCCAGGTAACTCACTCTTACCCATATTGGCACATTTGTGTGTGTGTGTGTGTGTGTGTGTGTGTGCGTGTGTGTGTGTGTGTGTGTGTGTGTGTGTGTGTGTGTGTGTGTTTGTGTGTGTGTGTGGTTTCTTTCTCATCTCCTATTACACCGAAGCTTTTTGGAAAACTCAGATTCACACAAAAATAAATAACGATGTTATTTAACTTATAACTTTAAGATATTTTCATGACAAATGAAAATATATTGCGTGAATTTTCTAGGAGTAGCCTGAGAAGTTCGGTGCATTCTGGATGACTTTTCTATGACTGGTAAACTATAAGAGAGGGAAAATTGCAGAACAGAAAAATATGTCACACAGTTTCGAATCATGCATCTTGAACAATTTTTCTTACAATTTCCAATTAGAAAAACAAGCTTAGCCATTAAATGTTAACAATAATTTTTATTTCTTTGAATCAAGATTAAATTTTCAGTAACACGAAGTTAAGTGTAAATGTAGAGTCAGAAAGAAAAATACAAGGCCATAGCCGGTATTTGAACCACGGATCTTCTGGTTTCCGTCCAGCCGCTCTACCATCGAGCTACTATGGCCAACGTACCGATATGACATTAAATTCTCCAACTGACTCGTATTTTCCCGGTAAACCACTTAGGAGTTCTCACAAACACATGAGACAATTACCCTAATGGCGACTTACTACATGTAAGTACTTTAAGGCCCGGGCTTTATAGTTAACCACTATTGGGTCAATTATTGGAAATTAATTGTTCTTTCACACTGGCCGTGTGAAGGCTAAATTGTGGAAACGTAGAGTTAGAATGAAAAATTCAATGCCATAGCCGGGATTTGAACCACGGATCTTCTAGTTTCCGTCCAGCCGCTCTACCATTGAGCTACTATGGCCAACGTACCGATATGACATTAAATTCTCCAACTGACTCGTATTTTCCGGATAAACCACTTAGGAGTTCTCACAAACACATGAGACGAGGCGAGGCGGCGCGGCCGACGATTTCAAAGAGACGGGCAGCGCAGTGCGGAGATAGAAGCTTTTCGAAACGGTGGGGGGAGGGAAGGAGACGGATTTCTGGAGAGATCGTCTTTCATCTAGCGCCGTCTTGATTGTTTGAGAACATTCCGGAATAGTGAGTAAGCTGTAAAAGGCGCTGCCGTCCGCCATTCGGAACAGTTGTTAGTTGGACTCGTGTGCGTGAACAGCTGTGTGAACTTTGTTTGTGGTCGATGACCTTGCAGGTTGTATTGTCTATGTGACGTAATTCTGCTACTGTAGGGGTACACCGAAGTATGTTTCAACGGAAATAAAGAGCAGTTTTTAGTGTTTATAACCTGGACTTTTAATTTCCCAAACCCACAAGGTCACAATTTTTTTGTCCTAAATTTCGCCCTCATCTGTATCACTATTTTTTAGATTACTACGAAGTGTATGATAGACTTGTGGCCGCGCTATGGCTGAGTGATTAGACTGTTTGGCTCTCACCAAGGCGGCTTGGGTTCGGTCCCAGGCGACCACAAAGTGATTTGTGGTGGACAACATGACGCTGGGACGGGTTTTCTTCGGATCCTGCGGTTTCTTCCGTCAGCATTCCACCAATTGCTCCATCATC
>CM060951.1:100702563-100750063 GCA_030765055.1 Mantis religiosa | reverse complement strand
CATTAGTTCAGTGAAGTGCACGCAAATGATAGATTGACACTTCCCTTAGTTATATTTAAAATATTCCATAATCGAATAAAACTGGTTTTTCATAAATAATTTATGAAGTTCTGCCCTAAACCTATTTATAGGGGGTATGCATTTTAATTGACTTGGCAAGTTTTTATATAGTTTCAAACCCACGTATTTGACAGAATTCTCAAACAGCTTAGTTTTATAAGTAAAGGTGTGTAATTTATGCTATTTGTGATGAAATTTGCATTATTAGCCTTCATATAAATTAATAATTGTTTGATATATAAACTTTGTGGGGTCAAGATATTCAAATTGTGTAGCAAATATTGGCGAGTAAAATAGATTACTACGTTGGCGCTACAATTTGAAACAATTTACTGGCGGAAAAATAGTTCCCCTTTTCGGGACAGTTTGAAACAGTGTTTAGCTCAGGGTGAAACAATGAGGTTAATCACAGGGTATGCGTGGATATGTGTGAGAAGGATGGTTTTATTGACACTGGAATGCCCGTTTCAAACTGATTTATTGACTGCTTCTTTTATCCGAACATCAAACTTGAAGTTGCCGACCAAGGGTTACCAATATCCTTGTTTAGAGCTACTGACGGCAGAATGTTTATTACTCGATAAACTTTATTCGTTCCTCACGTATATATGAACCGACAAATATCTTCTCTCATTTCTGGTATGCCTGGCCCAAGACAGGACAAGAGGACTGACCTAATCGCCCTCACGCCTCGGACTGTTTCAATGGCTTGCCAGCCACGAACTGCTCTAATCGGCATAACACCGAAGACCGTCCTCCACATCTGCGCGTGGGTGTATGTGTCACTTTCACTTTCTGAAATCCCTCTTCATTCAACCAAATATTTCCTTTGTGTCTATTTTGTCATGCCATTATAAATGGTCCGAAGAATACCCTATTGAAAGTCAAGTGCTATCCTTTAGAAATCTGCTAAGGACACTGTTTCTTACATTTCTTTTGTTATAACAACTATTCTCCCCCAACTGCTATTCGACTCAATTGCCCTTGCACGTGTTGTATCAAAGAACCAACATTCCTTTGAAATCCATCATGATTCTTTATACATTGCAATCATTTAATTTCGGTATCAATTGTTTAAACGATTTGTGCAGCTTTCTTACATAATTACTATTGCCTTCTTTTGTAGCTTAAATATTGTTTTACTATTTGTAGCATTTCCCCACAGTGTTAGTCCGTTGAATGAAAATAATCAAAGTAATATGTCCTGAGCACCTTAAATATTATTCAAGTTCTCAGCTGATAGAGAACAAAGCAAGCTCAGCTCAGCTTCACTGTTAACTTTTCAATGTGTTTGTCCCAGCTTTAATTTTTGGCCACCCATAAACCAAGGAATTTAGTTTCGTATTCAAAATGTACCAACTTGGAACCAATTGAAATGCAAGGATTTCCAAGTTTTCTACAACCATTATGATGGAAATTGAATGCTATTGCTTTCTCTTCATTTACCTACAAGCAACCTATTGAATTAAAATCAGTTTAATACTTTTACTACAGCTGAAGTTACATTTTCGTTAATGCTGTCGTCATCCTTTCCTATGACAGATCATTTTATAGTAAGAACAGCAAGTAGCTGTGTAGCTCCAATAGTGGGATGTATCCTGGATCTAGGAACTATTAGCAAATTCCATGTGTGGAAACCTTTGCCTTAAGTTTATAGCCCCATGTGGTTGCTTCAATTTACTACTTTCTCCTAGGAGATATAAGCCGCGTGATCTATACATATTTCAGTGTGCGTTACCCATAATCTATGCACCAGCCGAAATAGGAGCTACTTTGATTATACTTGAAAACTGTCAAAGAACGTGACAGGAAAGACCATGATTTATTTGATGTCGATTTCTAACTTTAGTGATAACTACCATTCTCGTTTAAATTATTGTGCAGCTATATCCCAGAAAATATTTACGGAATTTTGCAACAAAAATATTTATTACCTGAAGATGTTTTTAAATGAAATCAAAATTACGTTTTCAATTCAATAGTAGCTAAACAAGCCAACATCTAAGAAGAGATAACATCAGAAGTATTATGGTAAGCCGAAATGATGGAAAAATGAAACATTAGCAATCTTTAACATTCATTTTGAAACCCTGTTATGAAACTAATTATTTATACAAAGCATCATTTTCTATCTGAATCCTATTAAGATAATTATTCATCAAAATCCTCATTTTGGTTCGCTTCAGTGAGAAAGAACAACACATACCTACATTTTTAAAAATGTACTGCTTATAACTGCATAATATTTAAAAAAATAGGTACTCTTTGAATTATACAAACATTTTTATTTCTGCATAACCTGCGTGTTCTGACGACATTTACTGATTTTCTTAAAGGATACAAGCTTTTGTCTGTTCCTTATTTTCGCAGTTATGTCAGATTCAACTAAAAAGAAAAAAACTCATCATAGACTACTTAATGAAAACCCAAGAACTTAATATCCCCATACAAATGTTTAAAATTTTTGTAGGTACTGTTCTTTTACTCTAGCCTTCTGCTGGCCTCGGCGGGACATGTGCTACGGATGCTTTAAGGCTATCGCTACATATTATATGTAAAGATTGTTTCAGAAATACTTTTACAAACTTCGCGTATGGGTTTCTCACACCACAAGAAGGAAAATAGTTCATATGAACTTATGTCCCATAATCCTTTGTTTTCCCGTTAGGAGGTGTTCAACACAGTGGTACACTTGTATCACACAAAACTCATAATAAATGCTCGAAATGTCCTTATCTTGCTTCTGTGCATGCTTGTACTCGTCGAATCATGGAATGCCGCGCCCTTTCAAAATCTCCGGGAGGGTGACGAATGGTTTCGCAGGCTTCCATGATACGTCGATGAACTGTTTCTGCATCTGGGATTCCAGCTCCATAAACTCATGATTTAAGATGCCCCTAGAGGTAAAAATTCACAGGATTGAAGTCGGGATAATGTGAAGGCCATGGAACTGGTCCTCCTCTGTCCTATCCATCGGAAATGGTAGACCAGTTAGTGCATCTCGAACAAAGCGACTAAAATGTGTCGGAGCCCCCATCATGCATAAACCACATCTTTTTTCTTATTTTCAGGGGCACATCTTCGTGAAGTAGTTCGGGAAGAGTGTGCTGGATACAGTCCCTGGAGATAGAACTAGTAAGACGTACACGTAAAATGTATGGACCTACCAGACAATTACCTACAGTGTCAGCTCACACATTTAGTCTAAATTGTTACTGATCTCTAGCCTGAAGTACAGCATGGGGATTAAGATCCGCCCATACGTGTACGTTGTGGAAGTTAGTAATTCCATCTCTCCCAAACGTTGCCTCGTCTGTAAACAAAACTGACGATACAAACAATAGATTGGCTGTTTGTGCTACAAGCCATCGGCAAAGGTTTTCCCGTGGTGGATAATCGGCAGGCGAAAGGCCAGAGGTCCAGAGGTAGTCCTATTCGGGCGGGGCTTCTCCCCGTCCGGGTGTCTTTATGCCGCAGTACCTAGCCGCTTTGCGGCTTTACCTACGAAATGAACAAAGTGGTTGTATGTTGTGTTAGGGTGTTTGAATTTTTTTGTAAATTTGGAATGGGGTGCCCTTGATTAATCTCAAAAGGCGGCTGCTTTAGGCGTTTCCCCATTTTGGGAGACACGATTTAAAGTTTTTGCTCCGTTTAGGTTACGGGTTAGTATCGCTTGAGCCATCAGGCGTAAATATCTTCACACGTTGAATATGATATGGATACAGGAGCTGCTCGTGAAGTATCCTCCATACCGGCACGTGTGATGTACCAGATGCCACAGCCGATTGTCTTGAATTTATACCTGGATCATCTTCAACACACTTTAACATCTGTTCTTTGCATTCCGGCGTACGAACAACTTTTGGTCTTTCTCGATCAATAGTCCGTGGTGCAACGGTTCCTGCCTCAGCAAAGCGTCGAAAAACATCGATAAAATTTGGATGACACGGTTGTCTTCGGTCTAGAAACTCCATCTGATAGAGCGTGCAGCCACGCGTGCATTACCACTCGCGCGACCAAACATAAAAATCATCTCTGCCTGTTTATGAAATGAATATCCTCGTGGTGGAACGAAATACGTGCAGTTAACTCAGTACATGTAGGCACACAATTAAAACGTTGGAGACAGACTGATAACAAATGACAAACGTAAACATGTCTCCGTGGCAACACTTTGCCATCTACCGTATGTAGTACAATAGGTCAAAGCCATCCATGAGTGCATAGGGAAATGAAGTATTGAGGTTGGACACCGAATTCCGTTCAACTAACACTTTCATTGTGTCAGGAATAATTCGAAAACCAAGGATTTTGGGACATGTATTCACATGAACATTTTTCCTTCTTTTGGTGTAAGGAACACATACATACCTGAAGTATTTCTGCAATATTCTGCATATTTGGCATATATATATATATATATATATATATATATATATATACCCGTCGGTAAATCTCCAAGATAATCTAAATTATAGCAGGATATTCTACCTCAAGTGAACTGAAATGCTACAAATACTTTTAATTTCGAACTTTTAGTGAGCTCAAAAAGGGTGAATGAATTAATTTATGGGAAAATAGCTATTACTGAAATATTTATCGTGCCTTTTGACCGAGGACTAGAATAACAACTTGAAAAACTGCATTTTAGATAGTTAAAAGATAATACATTTGGTCTTTCTGCTAAGTTATCTCTCTCTCTCTCTCTCTCTCTCTCTCTCTCTCTCTCTCTCTCTCTCTCTCTCTCTCTCTCCTTTCTCTCTCTATCACACACATATATGTTCTATTCCGGCTTTGAGTAGTAGAATCAGTTACCAGTGAAGATGCAAAACTTTAGGTCATAGAAGAGTGGTTGCAGAAGAATGACAAGAACAATTAGAACAAAGTAACCAAATAGTCTGGATGCTACTTAACCTCTCCTACAAGATGCCTTTAGAGGTTTACTCAACATAACCAGAAAACAGCAACAACATGCTACGTTGTGAATTCCATTCGATTATCGCCATATAAATCGTATTCCAATACAGCGAAGAAGCATCTAATGGTTATGAATATCCATGTAACGAATAATTCCTGTTCAATAGAAATACTTCCGTTTAAAGGATATCCTGTTGAAACATGGGCCACTAACGTAAAGTTTTAAGATGCAGTGGTCCAAGCATTTAAAATAACATGGTAATACCTGCAATTAGAAGCAGTTACAATTGTGAGTTGTTAAAAGGTTGTCATCTATATTTCAGGCATCAGTTTAATAGGTTCGGTAATGTAAATGTGCTCATGAGAATCACAGACAACGCAAAAGTGGACAATTCATACCCGTGCTACCAACCCTCATTTTTTATTTTATACTACAAGCAGATGTGAATTATCAAGGGTTTCTGTAGAGAAAAAATATGATTTGCTCTACTCACATGACTTATTCTACTGTTGGAAGACCATTCTTAAAACGCTATTTCTTTTACCTACTTCTCGCTGATGTATAAGAGGAATAGGAATGCACCTTGTTAGCTTTAACCAAAAATTAATTCTGTAATCAGTTGGTTGCTGTGTGATGCCTTTGAAATTCCATTCTCTTTGCATGGCCAACGGAAAAGAAATGTATAGTGTTTAACGCCCGCTTTTATTACTTGCGGCACCACAGGTGGTGACAGTGATGATACATTAGATGAAGATGGAACACTGGTGGAATGAAATGATAGGCGAACCGGAGATCTTGGAGAAAACCTGCCCCAGACCGTATTGCCCATCACAAATCTCACTTTACGGTGGCCTGAGAACGAACCCTTTATGAGAGTCGAGCAGTCTAACCACTCAGCTACGGCGCAGCCTGCATGGCCAACGGTAAAATAGCTTTCGACTTGAGAAAATTATACGCACGGGAAACTTCAAACTAATCACAAGAGGTATCTCTACGAAAAGGAAATGTATCAAACATAAACTGTACGTTTTAACAAGATGTACGTTTTTTGGTCAGCCAGATCTCTTAGATCTCTTAGGAATTTTGTTTGCAAAGGTCACTTCAGAATGCACTGGACGTCTGAGGACATCCTCATAAAATTCAAGATATGTTCTTTGTCATGAAAATATAACAGTGATACTTTAATCAAAATCTTTGAGAGCCTGCATTCGGGAGGTCCAGGTTCGATTCCCGTGGCTGACCTACCTAACCCATGGGGTTTCTCGGGGTTTTCCCAGATTGCCAGGCGAATGCTCAGTAGGTTAATTACATCCTCCGAATTTCCTGTCCCTCTATTCATCCACCTTTATCATTTCTCATCGTCTCATCTGGTGGTCTCTTTGAGGGTAGAAATGTTGGCGAATGTCTCGGCGGTGCATGGCAGGATGATATGCTCTGAGGAAAACATCCTCATCCCGTAGGACGGTCTCCGGTCTCCGAGCCCGATCTGGCAGGGGGTCGTTTCCAGACTGCAGTCGGTTGAGCTGCCGGTTGTGCTGGTCTGTCAGGGAGTTTCCAGCTGGTATAGTGTGAGGACCCTGCTCTCAGCACTGCTGTGGCTCCTCGGGAAGGCCACCCTCTGACTCCTCTCGCCTCATTCTTCCTCCCGGAGATGCCCCACCTGGGACGTAGATACAATATGTCAAGCCTGGTCGCAGTGCCGAATCCCCTACAAACGTAATCTGGTAGCCGGGTATGGGGGGAATTTCCTTGAAAATCTTGGTGTCACATACTCGATATTTAACTAAATTATTGTTTTTAGGTTTTGCTGTTTACACTCCACGAATCTTTTCTGATGTTTTTATTTGTATTTTGGAGACTTCCATACGTGAATTTTCACTTATATCTCGATACTGAAGTTTTGTGTGGAAGTACGTAGCACAAAAGGTAAAAGATATTCGTGTATTTTTATGTTTTTGTTGATTCTGTGATTTTTGTTCCATTTTCATGTTGCTTCTGATTTGTGGTTCCGTCCACGCTATATAAATTGGTTTTTTTGTATGTATGTCCACTTCTTTCATGACCATATCTATCCATCCTTTTCAACGAATCGCTTTCCGCTATAACAGACACATACAGACTTGCAGGAATGTCACTCACAGTGGGCAGAAAAGCGAGGTCTGTCAAGCCGAATATCCTTCCACGGAATAACTACGATTTGAGTCTGTTATTTCTGCGTGCGTTAAAAACTAAAACATCTGTCATTCAGATAGAGTACACATTTTCTGTGTTCTTCTTAATCTAAAAATCAAAGGAGAAAATCCTTTTAACATCCACAATAATACAACGTTCTGATGTTTTAAGTGAAAGCTAATTTACATAGAGGAAATAAATATTAACTATTAGGTAATAAATATTCCTAAACCGGTAAAAATACATAGTTTAGCTTTTCTCAGATAGGACATACTTTACTAGTTTTAATGTTTGGTACATAATTAATACTAACAAATAAGCTTCCAGAAAGAGAGAGAGAGAGAGAGAGAGAGAGAGAGAGAGAGAGAGAGAGAGAGAGAGAGAGAGAGAGAGAGAGAGAGAGAGAGAGAGAGAGAGAGAGAGCATAATGTGTGAACATTATATATTAGGCCCCATTTAGTTTAATCTCAGGATTGGACGTCTAATAGGATGCAACATAACAAGCAAACCAATTTTTTGTGTTACATTCATATGGAGTTTTCTACTCATTTATGAACAAAGTATTATTGTTGGTTGGTATCTAATGTTATGCAGTTGGCAACGGAGCCATTTGCGCTCTTGCACCCCAGCATTTTGAAGTTATGTTGGTATGCTGATTAAAGTTTGGATAGCAGAATAGGTGTTTCCAGCCATATCTCCTTTAAGTGTACAGAAAGGACACAGAGGAGATCTCACTCTACTAATCCTGAATAAATATTTATTGAGACAGTGATGGCCTGTTAGAAGTCTTAAAGTTGCTAGAGAGGATTTTCCTGGTAGCGTATTGATTGTAGCCGTGCTGTTACTTAAATTTTACCATAGCGTTTTCATTTTTGTAGTATATTATCTTCTTTAATTTTTAGTTTTTCAAAAATATTTAGATTAAAAGTTGATGTAATTATTTTGATAGATATAACGGTTATTTCATATTTTTTCATATATGTGGAAATTTGTTCTCCATTGTTCTATAAAATGTGCTTTTTGTCAAATAGAATGTAAAACTGGGTAGGCCACAGAATGACACAACTTACGTAATAGTTTTCCTATTGGTTATTATAATAATGTTATTACATAATGTTGTGACGTGGACTAATAGGATAAAAGTAATTTAGATTTTCTAGAAACCTCGTGTGCAGAGATTCGAGAATATGTAGATAATTTTGTGTCATTCTGCATAAGATCATCGTCGTGGAAAGATGTGTTTTCTTTGGTGCCGATCTGCAAGTTTGCAGAAACTTGAAGTGCAAAGATGCAGTATTATCATTTTATGAAAAGACATAATCTACAAAGTTTAACATTTTGATAAGGTATATTAACGGTGTTTGTGGAATAAATTCCAAGACTTTTAAAGAAGAGAATAGTTGTTATTATTTTCTACCATAACAGCATAAACATTATTCTCACTCCGATATTACAGTCAGAGATGACACTCATTGCTCCAGAGCGCCGAGGCTTATACAAGTATTCTTCTAGATCATTACCAAAAGTGTAATCAATCATCTTATCATCGCGGTTTTTGCACCGAATTATTCCTTTGCATAACTTGGTGGCTCAAATGAATCTGAAGTAATTTTTTTACCTTTTTGGCTGTTTCAATACCATGTATTCCGAAATGTACTGGTATCCGCTGAAGTATTAAACTTCTATTTAAATTAATTAGCTCTTTTATGTTTTTAGTTTTACATAAAATATTGTCACACCCTACATTAGAATAGATTTAATATTTATTAGCTTTGGGGGGGAATCCGTAGCGGTAGAGCTAAACCATCTCAACAAACACTAGTTACACCACGCGGTAGGGTGGACATGTTATTTTACTGATAACTAGCTTACCTGCATGGTGGTGAAAGGTGGAAGGTCCAGCGAAGGAAAACTCACAAATGCATTTTAAAAAGAGGTTTAATAATTCCAGACAACTTACATTCAATGAGGTTTGTGTTCCGGAGGGTTGCTACCAACACATCCTCTCTCTCTGGTGGCGGCTGGTCGACTGGGGGAAGAGGAAGCCAACCCCCTCTCCAGCGCAACCAATGAACAAAGATCAGCCAGTGGCGCCAGGTCTGACAACCCATACAGGGTTGCCACACCTCCCCCCGGACCACAAGCTGTTGACCCAGGGTCAACAGAACAATTAATAACAAATGAAAAGAAACTCGCTCGAGTGATGGAACAAAAAAAAAAAAAAAAAAATTAGCATACAAACATCACAAACAGTATTACAAACATAAATCTTCTCTTGACGTTACACATTCGTTTCTTTACTCCAGTGTCTGTCTATAACTTTAATTAAAAAGCCCTCAAAGAAAAATAAATGAAGTTCAGCACTTTTCACCACTACTGCACCAAGCAAAAAAAAGTTTCACAACCTGCCTGAACAGTACATTCCATTCCCACTGGTCTCACAAATGTAATAAAAAACTTGAAGCTTGCACTGCAGTCACTGATGAATAAAGACCACTGAATTGAGCACAATTGTACTTGCTCTACACTGAATAACAATGTGGGGCATTAATAGTTCTTCTGCCCCCAACACAGGTACGAAGTGACAGCACTAATAGCTGCCAAAGCTCTGACGAACAGTGGTCATAAAGGGCGGACCAAAGCCCGATGACACAAGGCAGTGTGGCAGGTTTAGCACTCCCATGGTGCAAACAGTTCGGTAGGAACAGTGTGGTGCAGCAGGAACGCAGATAAATAGGGCTGACTTGATACGTATCATCATACTACAACATTATTTCCAAAAATATAAGTGTACGTCAATTACAGAAGACAACTACATCATTAAAAACAAACTTCACTTCTGAACAATAATAAATAATAAAAAAAAATTAGGTGCACCCCATCTGGGTAGCAAGATACATGATAAAACTAAGATAATTTCCATCACCCGGCAATATATAGAGCTTACAAATTTTGACAAGATAAATCAAATAATCTTCACAAAATAATCTTCACAAAAGAATACATAAAACGTAGGAATGTCACAATCAAGACTTTACAAAAACCCCTTAGGGTAGAAATAATACAATACACACAGCACAAAATATTTTGACCTTCCAAAACATTGAATAAAAATATTACAAATTTTCAAAATACCAAAACTTACAATTAGAGGGGTACCCCAAAATATTACACGTGGCCATAAACTTTTTAACAAAAACTGACGTGTACACTTAAACAAAAATGAGCTCAGTTTTTCTCTTTGTTTTACCATTATAATTTCAATCATATTATTATGTGCGCGCACTACTTAATATCATCAGTACTACTACCTTTCAAATCAACAAAACTACTTACAATCTACTAACATCAACATTTTGCATGCCAACAAAACTACTGTCACATTACTACACCAACAAAAACAAAAAAAAAATTGTTCTACAACCCAATACCTAGAACAAAACTGAGAGAAAAAATTAAGTTCTGGGGCCTCAAAATTTCACATCCTAGATACACAAGAGAGAAAATATAGTATCATGTCTTAGCCTATTCTAAAACTTTTGTATACATTGAAGGGTACTTTTGCTTTTCAACATAAAACTTAGAATTCAATAAACCATTAAAGCATACTGGTAATCACACAGCTCCAAAATATATATCACTCTTAATCCAAAATTTTTTTATCAAAATGTTCAAACTATTAGCATCCTGCAATAAAGAGACAAAGTAAACATCTGTACTAGTAATGTGCTATCTCCCAAATACCTGGTAACTATGGCGAGGATGACAAACAGAACATCCCCAGGTCTCAGCTTCATAACAGTCATTCACAAACCTCTTTGTGATTCAGGTTTTCCTCATCATCTTAGCATGCACATTTCAGCACCAATGCTAAACAAAACTCAAAAATACACTTAATTACTTGCATCGATAAGCACATTTCAGCCACTTTATCGAGCCTAAAACACTGGATTAACGGGCACATTACAGCAACCCCATTAACCAGATAAACTTTACCTCTACATCTTTCACATAATCACACATAATTTCATTCATCCTTCTTATCGAGGTAGCACAGCACTATTCCAGAATGTAAACTTAAAATTAATAAACAAAATTTCAATTTTCTAATCATTGCAAAATTTATCATAAAATGAGGTTATTCAACTCAAAACAGTTATTAGGGAACATATACTTTTAATATCAATTAATTGTGACTTTCAATAATAACAATTGTATGTTCAACTTTTGACATCTAATTCATCAAACATCTATCCAAGTATTGCCATTTGCCAATAATATACATCATATTCCAAAACAAAATAGCTTAGCACACTATACACTAAATCTCAAAATTCACACTCAGAAATCAAGGGACAATATACTTTACATACAACCTTTTTACATTTGATGTGACACAAAAGAAAAGCAAAATGCATTTACAGTCTATATGGTCCCACAGGATCAAAATATGGGAATATCCTAGAAACATGTACTGATTGTTCCTTAACTCTAGGAGCATTTGGTCGACGAACCACATAAGTAACAGGAGTAATTTGTCGAACAATTTCAAAAGGCCCAAAATATCTATGAAGCAATTTGGTACATTTTCCCTTTTTCCTAATTGGAGTAAAAATCTTAACAAGCTGACCTACTGCAAAATGAGTATCTCTATGCTTAGCATCATATCTTTCTTTCTGTTTAATCTGTTGCTGATTAATATTATGGATGGCTACTTCACGAGCTTTCTGAATCTCTTCCAAAGTTTGCCGAACAAATAAATCATTTGAAGTGGCCTGAAGTTGCACCTGATTTGGTAAGGAAGGTTCACGACCATATATCAAATAGAATGGTGAAAATTTTGTAGTTTCCTGAACAGAAGAATTGTATGAAAAAATCACATATGGCAAAACATTAGACCAATTGCGCTGATTTGAATCCACAAAATGACTAAGACAATTTAGTAAAGTCTGGTTAAATCGTTCAGTAAGGCCGTTGCATGCAGGGTGGTATGAACTAGTAAAATGAGGGGAAACTGACAAAGCTTTCAAGAGTTCCTGGGTTACTTCACTCAGAAAGACACTACCACGATCAGACAGTAACATGGCAGGGGCCCCATGCCTGCAAATAATCTGATGTAAGATGAACTTAGTAACCTGGGGAATGGTAGCCAAAGAGAGAGGGGCAGCTTCAACCCACCTAGAAGCATATTCTGTAGCAACTATGATATACTTAAGACCCGACGTAGAACGAGGCAAAGGGCCTAACAAATCTATTCCCCAACGTTCTCCAATAAAGTTAACTGGAATAGGCTGCAAAAGACCAGCAGGTTTTTGATTCTTAGGTGCCTTCCTAGACTGACAACTTGGACAAGTTTTCACAAAATGCTCAATATCTTTTTTCATACCTATCCAGTAGTATCTTGAATTCATCTTACTAAAAGTTTTAGAAAAACCTAAATGACCAGATAGTGGATCATCATGACATGAGGACAAAATTTCATGCTTTAACACCTCAGGAATGACTAGTAAATGCAAGGGACCAGTAGAACCCGAATTTTTCCTGTACAAGACATCACTTTTCAAAATATAGGTAGAAGCTTGACGTTGAACCTTAGCAGGAGCAGATTCAGGATCCTTAAGGGCATTAATAATTGGAGTCAGAACTGGATCATCATTTTGTTTCTGAGCAACCTCAACTGGTGATAGCAAACAGGTAATTAGCTCATCAAGTTGTTCAATTTGATGCTCTTCAGGCTGTAACACAGGGAACCTTGACAAAACATCTGCGTCATTATGTTTCTTACCAGATTTATAACATATATCATAATCAAATTCCTGTAACTTTAGACTCCATCGAGCCAACCGGCCTGTCAAATCCTTTAAATTGTTCAGATAACAAAGGGAGTGATGGTCTGAAATAACATGCACTTTATAGCCATACACAAAAGTCCTGAAATGTGTTAAACCAAAAACGATTGCCAAAAGCTCTAACTCTGGTACACTGTAATTTCTTTCACATTTTGACAAAGTTCTAGAAGCATATGCAATAGGTCTAAGATTATCATTTACTTTCTGTAGTAAAACACATCCTATTCCTAGACCACTAGCATCAGTGTGTAATTCTGTATAGGCTCCAGGATTATAATGAGCCAACACAGGAGCAGAAACAAGAGAGTTCTTTAACTGCTGGAATGCTGTTTGCTGATCCGGGCCCCAAATAAAACTTTGACTTTTCTTGGTCAGCTGAATCAATGGATGGGCAATGTAAGAGTAATTCTTAATAAATTTCCTGTAGAAATTGAACAAACCCAAAACTTTTCTCACGTCTCTAACATTCTTTGGGCGTGGTAGTTCTTTGATCACTGTAACTTTCTCAGAATCTGGGGAGATTCCATCTTTAGATACTTCAAAACCCAATAACTTTATCTTTTCCATAGCAAAGAAACATTTCCCAGGTTTCAGTTTAAAATTATGCATTTCCAAACGTTGAAAAACAGCTTCTAAGTTTTCTAATAATTGTTCAAAAGTTTTGGCAAAAACAACAATATCGTCCAAATATGCTAAAGCTTTCTTAAATTTCAAGTCTCCTAACAATTTCTCAGCAACAAAACTGAAAAATCTTGGTGCATTAGCAAGCCCAAAAGACAAACGTTCAAATTCATACTGCCCTTCATGAGTAACAAATGAGGTATACTTTTTACTATTCTCCTCTAAAGGAATTTGAAAGTATGCTGACAACAAATCTAAGGAAGCAAACCATTTAGCTTCTCCAAGGTAACTAAGGAGGTCATCAATAAGAGGCAAGGGAAAGGCTGAATTTACTGTAACCTTATTCAGTTGACGATAATCTACACAAAACCGCATAGAGCCATCTTTTTTCTTTACCAACACAACAGGTGATGACCAAGGTGACTGAGAATCTCTAATAATACCAGCATTTTTCATTTCCTCTACTTGTTGGGAAATAATCTCTTTCTGCTTATGAGCTACCCTATAGGGTCGTTGCTTAATAGGTTTGTCATCCTTTACCTCTATTTTAAATTCAGCTACATTAGTTGAGCCTAAATCTTGCAATGAAGTGGCAAAAACATGTTCATATTTTAACAACAGATTATGAAGATCTGACTTTTGAGCTTCAGTTAAGTTGGTATTAACATTAAATTCAAACTTTGGAGCGTTCAATGGAGTAACATCCTTAGGTGAAACTGAGTTACTTTGAACAAATGCAACTTCATGAGCATTAGCTAATACAGTTTTAGCAAAAAGTGTTTGAGGAACAGCTGAATTATTATGTACTGGTATCACAAAGTCCTTTGAAGATTTGCAAACTACAGGTGGGATAGAAATATTCTTCTTATGCATAATACTGGTAGAAGGCTCGAACATAACCTCATTTGTAATATCAGCTGAAGGCTGCACTGCCACAAAACAAGTAGTAAGCGGTGGCAATTTAACATCTTTTACAACAGAAACTTTATTAACTATCTGTACCTCATCGTTCAATGGAATCACAACAATATCTGTAAAGGGACCACCACATGTTGTTTCAAAAGGAATGTGTACCATTTCTCCCTCATGAGTTTGAATCTTAACTTCTGCACAAGAATAATCAATGGTAACTTTATGTGAAGTTAGAAAGTCATTACCCAAAATGAGATTATGTGCCAAGTCTTTTACCACTAACACATCTTCCTGAAAAACAAAGTCATTAATTTGAAATTTCAAATTTGTTTGATAAGGCGCATCTAATAACTTGTTACCAGCTGTTTTAAGCAAAATCTCGACAGGTTTCATTTTAGAAATGTCATTGATATGAGCTGCATTCACAATGCTAACTGCACTTCCTGTATCCAACAAAATTGGAAGTTTTGACTCCCCAATGGACCCCAAAATTTGCAAAATTTGACCTGGAAGAGAAACAACATTAGACACAGGTGAACTTACTTTGGGTACCTCTAGGTTATGTCGTTGGAGGCTGGGCCTCTCGAGTTTTTTGAACCAGATGGTGAAGTCCAGCAATTACGTGCCATATGACCACGCTTGTTGCAATTGTAACACACAATAGGTGCCTGCTGTCTCTTTTCATGATGTCTTGGAGGCTTAAGTGGAGGTGGCTGCACAGTAGATGCAGCAGCAGTGAATTGAGACTGAAGCTGTTGCATTTGGGTAGCAAGTTTAGTGACCTGTTCACTCAATGTGGAAACAACATTAATAACTGGTTCAGAGTGATTTACACTTTCAACCCGTGATAAAACAGGTGCAGATGACACAGGTGGAGAAGTGTAAGTTGATGTTTGTGCTTGTACTAAATGTTGTCTATGTTGCACATAAAAATTAGCTTTATCAACGCTTTTAATAATTTGTAAAACCTCCTCAACTGTTTGTGGATTTAATGGGAGCAAAGCTTGCACATACTGAGGTTTCAATCCTTTCACTAAGTTTTTTACCTGCTCCATTTGTGTCATTGCAGCGTTAACTTGGTCACACAAGGATAATACATCATAAATGTAATCTAATACAGGTTCATTTTCTAATTGTACCCTCTGCCTAAGTTTAATTTCCAACAATTCATCTTGATTGGACATTTGAAAAGCTGCCAAAAACTGTTGAGTTAGAAAATGCCAATCATGCTCAGGGTGTCTATGGCAAAAAGTTCGGTACCACAGTGCTGCTGTGTCTCGCAAGTAACATGGGAAAAACTTCAACTTTTGTACATCTGACCAACCATTTGCTGTAGAAACTAAGTTAAATTTTCTCAAAAATTCTGAAGGAGATATCAGTGCTATCCTGTCAAAACAGGGTGGATCAATAAAAGGCCGAGAAACTTGCATTGTCTGAGTCTGATTAACATTAGGTGCCATGGATACTTCTAAATTACTAGGTACATGTGCACTTTGATTAGCTAAAGCAGAAGTCGAAGCTATTACATCATGTGAATCCATTGTAACTGGCACATTGGATGATTGCCGCGTTTTCTTAGGCATTTTGACTTACTTTTAAGTAACACTGGACACCAGAATAAAATAAGCAGAATTACCAACTGGAATGAACACAAAAATGAAGTGCATACTTCACAAAAACACCAAAAAAAAAGAAACTATTTACTTTGAATTTTACTGCCAAAACTCACACAGCGTCCCTTGAAAATCAACACGCGACCACGTGGTGTCCATTATCAATTTCCATGTAGTTATAAAAAAAATTTTAGCACAATATTATGAAATAAGTTTACTATTGAAGAAATCAAATAAAAAACAGACCAAAAGTTAAAGGATTACGAGACGATGACCAGATTAGAATTTCTAACTAATTGAACACCACGCGGTCGGCCATGTTTCCTCCATCTTTCACCACCGTATACATTCGAATTTTTTTCATAAAAACCGGACTAAAGCAAGGAGAAAAAAAAATTTGAGATCTTACCCGCGTCTCCACCAATATGTCACACCCTACATTAGAATAGATTTAATATTTATTAGCTTTGGGGGGGAATCCGTAGCGGTAGAGCTAAACCATCTCAACAAACACTAGTTACACCGCGCGGTAGGGTGGACATGTTATTTTACTGATAACTAGCTTACCTGCATGGTGGTGAAAGGTGGAAGGTCCAGCGAAGGAAAACTCACAAATGCATTTTAAAAAGAGGTTTAATAATTCCAGACAACTTACATTCAATGAGGTTTGTGTTCCGGAGGGTTGCTACCAACACATCCTCTCTCTCTGGTGGCGGCTGGTCGACTGGGGGAAGAGGAAGCCAACCCCCTCTCCAGCGCAACCAATGAACAAAGATCAGCCAGTGGCGCCAGGTCTGACAACCCATACAGGGTTGCCACAATATTATGAATAATAATGCTGGTACAGAGTCGGATAATAACACAACCTTATCGAATTTATTTATTTGATATAGAATATTTTGTAAGCTCTGAAGGATTGTCGAAATTTATCCATTCATAATTTATAGAATTGAAACAATGTTTTGTAGAAAGAGAAAAGTGGACATATCGTACCAGTTCCAATACCAGTATTATTTGGTAAGCTGGAACCATCAGTTTTTGTGTGTGTAATTTACGTCCTCCAACGTTAAGTCATATCGGACGATGAATGAAACGGGTGAAATGATGCTCATATGAGTCCGGGGTAAATGGAGCTTAGAGGTACCCGACATTCGTTTTCGAGGATAAGGGAAAACCCAGGAAAAACCTTATCCAGGTAACTCACCCTAACCGAGATTTGAACTCGGGACCTCTTGAACGTAAGGCAGACACCATCAGTGTTAACATGTAGCCATTCATTGACAGGATATCTCAAATTTATTATTTCTGGTGTAATGATTTTAGAACACGTAAGGCCGCGCCGTGGCTCAGTGTTTAGACCGCTTGGCTCTCACCAAGGCGGCCCCGGTTCGATCCCAGGCAACCGCAAAGTGAGATTTGTTGTGGACAACATGGCGCTGGGACGGGTTTTCTCCGGGATTTCCGGTTTCCCCCGCCATCTGATTCCACTGGTGATCCATCTTCATCTCATGTATAATCAGGGTCATTGTCTGCGGTGCCTTATGTAGTAAACGCGGGCGTTAAACACTACACACATTTAGAACACATAAAGAGGTTTCAAATTTTGTAAATTTATCCGCTAAATATAGTTGTCGTTCAATATCAGTTTTCTAAAAGTTTGATATTTGTTGGTAAGTTTTCTTTTAAGTAAGGAAGTTTCAATTTTTGTTTGGATTTTTTGACTTTAGTAAGAAAACTTGGTCGAGTTTTTAAGCTTACTTGTGAGTCTATATCTTCCTGGTTATTATAAAGTAGTCAAAGAACAATTACAAAGCTTATTCTTTTATCTATAGCATGTTAATCAAGATTCTAGATATAATTTGTATTTTCTGACAGATGCAAAGCTATTAGGGGAAAATAATTGCTATAAGCGATGGCCAGATATTGTAAGAGCGGGTTGCATGTGATTTATTTCATATCTTTTGCATGGCCATGAAGGAAAAAAATTGATTTGTTGCACCCACGTGGATTTCTCTGCTCTTTTACAAACTCTTCTAATACATTTATTCTTTAATCTGCTTCATATAAATTGAGACAATTATGTTTATAAATTAAATTGTTATATTATCCCTTGTAAGCACAATGGAAATAGGGTAACAATTTAGACTTGAAGCAATATTTAAATTTTAAGAGCTGGTGGCTCTGTGGAGCTTCTAAATACTCAAACCATTACTAAATATATCTTTGAAAACTTTTGGTTCCAACATACATATACATGACATGAATTGTGTGCATTAACGGGATCTGTGCCTTAGTTCTATAAGATGTTTTCTATCTCGTATAATTTACAATTTATGCAAAGGTAATTCATAATGAAGAGGACTTCAGAAGCTATTAAAGAATCCAAAATATACGTACATATATTTTCTTCCCATAAAGTATCTCAAACATTTACTATTGTAAATAAAAAATTTCAGCCGATATTGAGAACGTTAACATTTTAGAAAAATGTTTCCATTTTAAGATTAATTTTACGGAGGAGCTTAATTATGAAGTTTTTGTTTTTAACAAATTCTCCGTTTTTGAGTTATGTTGTTCATAGAAGCAGAGGCAGACAGACAGACAGACAGATATATGGTGGAGACAGAGATGGCTTTTGTCTTAAAATGCCTTTCTCATACAAGCTCTCAAAGCATTTATTTCATGTGGAATTTCGATATAAAATTTTGAATATTCCCTCTGCTTACTGTTAAGCACGTGCAAAATTAAAACCCACTTAAAAATTCTAAATTTTGGAAGATTGAAACCGCTAAGAAGGTATATCTCGGTTAACTTCACAGAAACATTTATTTACCATAAACTATTTGATTTAACGAAATATACAATTTTTGTGAAGAAAGATTTTGTCTTCCTCTTTCGGTATATCAATCTTAGAAATGATACTCATAATGAAGGTTACATCATAGGATATTTCTCAACAATTCAATATATACACTTTATTTGTGATAAATATATCTTAAATTTGTCAAATAAAATAAAATAAAATGAAAATAGCAAACTATTTTCAATATAAATGTGAATACTGTAACTCATATGAGTAATAGATGATATATAAGTTCAGTATTTTCCAAAGTTTTAAATAAAAGTCCCCATCTCACACTATACATTCAACAATTTTTGTTATATTTGGTTTTCCTTCAAACATTTTTCGATGACCGATCAAAATACCAGCTGTTAAAATATTATAATGATAGGTAAAAATATATCCAAAATGGTTGAAAATAGTATGCGAATCCCTTTAGTTTTGAATTACAACTTTATGATTGTTAAACGGTAAGAAATAGAATGACATCACGAAAAATGTAGATCTCGTTAAACTACTCTACATGGCAAACTTTTTACGGGATTAAGAATTTCCAAGATATTTTGTTATTAGCGTAATTTTTCAAATACTTTTAAAGTAATTATGTATTATTCTTTGTTGCGGCAACCCCTTTTTGATACAGTTGGGTATCTCTTTTCTTACTTCTTCAGTCGTATTTTTATATCTGTATAGTTAAAATGTAGATATCTGTATTAAAAATAAGTATGAGCACAGAAAGGGTAAACTTTGAAGTGACAAAAGTTCCTTACTAGGCTGAAGTGCAACATGATGGTGACATGTTGTGCTATACTGCCCACATCTGGCATAATTCAGAGTCACAGCTGGAAGTAATTCATCATTCAGATTGCGTTGCCACAGCATTCATGCACCTGACTGCGTAACACTATGGAGGGGGTATGCAAGACAATTTCAACCACCTTTGTTGAAATGTAAAGGGTCTTTCAACAAGAGTGTCCTATCTTTAACATGTAATAGCAGCCGTTGTTTCTGAGCTACAGCAGTCATTTGTTTCATATGGTTGCAGTTGTTATCGATAAATATAACATGGAACGTTACAGTATTCAGCTACGCATAGAAATTGTAAAAATGTAGTATTAAAATGGATAATCTGTTCGCTAGACTTGCTGTGTATTGTGTGAAGTTTACAGTGTGCATAATCGTCCCTGCCAGAGAACGATTCGGCGTTTGATCCACAAATTTGAAAGTAGTGTTTATGTAAGCAATCAACGAACGCCTGTACGTAATCGACGAAGCGCTCCAACGAAAATAAAGGCGCTCTTTGTGAGAGTATATGCGAGAACAGCAACAATAATTTGCTCGTGAGGTGCAAGAATTGGGGCTTTCGACGACCAGAACTTGGCATATTCTTCATCTGAACTTGAGGTTACACGCTTACAAAATGGTGTTAGCTCAAGTACTAAAAGCCCAACGACCATAGGTTGTACCGTGTATTCGCTAACTGGGCTATGGAGCAATTGGAAGCTGACCCTAAAATTTGTCGAAAAATCATCTTCAGCAACAGAGCCTACTTGTGGTTGGATGGTTTTGTTAACGGACAAAATTGCCGCTTTTGGAGCAATTACAATCCAAAGCAGATTCAAGAACGACCACCTTATCCCCAAAAGGTTACTGTGTGGTGGGGATTTTAGTATGGTGGAATTATTGGTCTAGACTTTTTCCAAGACGAAGATGGAGAAGTTCTGTCAATAAGGAAAGATGCCGGGCTCTTTTGGCTTCAATTGGATGGCATGGATCTCAGAAACATCTGGTTCCAGCAAGTTGGTGCCACATGTCATACTCCTCTCAAAACAATCGATCATTTGAAGGAGAACTTCAGAGGTTTCATCATTTCCCATGGTGGTGATGTTAACTGACCCCCGAGGTCATGTGATTTAACGCTTTAAATTACTTCTTGTGGGGTTATGTTAAAATTCGAGTTTTAGCCAACAAACCAGAAGCAGTAAATGATCTAATGAATAACATCACGCGTGATATTCGTGAAGTTTGACCGAATTTACGTTCTTCTGTCATCGAAAATTGAGTCAACCCTATACGCGCAACCCTACGAAGTCGCGGCGGTTACTTAACTGATGTTTTATTAGACACGTAATGATATTAATTATGTTACAAAATAAAATATACATAAACCTCTATCATGTATAGAACGTATTTTATTTAAGTTCCAAAATAGGACACTCTTGTTGAAAACCCCTTACCATCAGATAAATACCACTTAGAACGTGCAGATGACGAACATATAGAAACATCCAAACTGAGTGAAACACGGTCATTGGACAGTCGTGGAAGTTTGATTTGAATAGGGACTGACAAATAAATGGCTTGATCTAATCAATGAAAGAGAAAGAGGAAAACTAAGAGCGTTTTCCCTAAGATTCAACTTGCGTCCGTGAGAAGAAAATGTAGAGAATGGAGAGTAGCTATAACCTATCTGTTCTCTTCAGTGGCAGCATTAATGTTAAAAAGACATACACAACAAAAGAACTTGGCTCTACTTTTACAACCTGTAAGCAAGACTACACCACAAAGGTCTTTTAATTAAAACTGTGTTTTCAAATTCCTTAATGCTGAAGTATCCCTGTTATTTATGTTGTATTCCATCTTCTTTGCATATGTAAATGAAGAGAAACCTCCACTTAAGAATTTTCAAATTTTCACACTACCCTTCTCTAACAAATTACCTTATAAACATCAAAATATTGCATAATAATGATAATTATAATAATAATAATAATAATAATAATAATAATAATAATAATAATAATAATAATAATAATAATAATAATAATAATAATAATAATAATAATAATAATAATAATAATAATAATAATAATAATAATAATAATAATAATAATAATAATAATAATAATAATAATAATAATAATAATAATAATAATAATAATAATAATAATAATAATAATAATAATAATAATAATAATAATAATAATAATAATAATAATAATAATAATAATAATAATAATAATAATAATAATAATAATAATAATAATAATAATAATAATAATAATAATAATAATAATAATAATAATAATAATAATAATAATAATAATAATAATAATAATAATAATAATAATAATAATAATAATAATAATAATAATAATAATAATAATAATAATAATAATAATAATAATAATAATAATAATAATAATAATAATAATAATAATAATAATAATAATAATAATAATAATAATAATAATAATAATAATAATAATAATAATAATAATAATAATAATAATAATAATAATAATAATAATAATAATAATAATAATAATAATAATAATAATAATAATAATAATAATAATAATAATAATAATAATAATAATAATAATAATAATAATAATAATAATAATAATAATAATAATAATAATAATAATAATAATAATAATAATAATAATAATAATAATAATAATAATAATAATAATAATAATAATAATAATAATAATAATAATAATAATAATAATAATAATAATAATAATAATAATAATAATAATAATAATAATAATAATAATAATAATAATAATAATAATAATAATAATAATAATAATAATAATAATAATAATAATAATAATAATAATAAAGCATAAATTTATTTGTATTTTTACAACGTCAAAGAAGCAATAAGCTGGATTACTATGCTGAGAGATGGTTTAAATGAAACTAAATAAATTTATTACCAAAAATTAAATAAAGTGGTGAGCTTCCTTTGTTTCCGTGGAATACAAACCTATGGCTCGTTTCCATAAGTCAAGTTTTGCACACACTTTTTCATATAGGAAATTGTGCCCTCGGGATGCTCATGCTTTTTTTCTGTTATTTCAACATATTTTTATTTGCTAACGACGCTGTGAATTGCCAGATCCATATCCTGAATTTCGTTACGCAGTAGCTTTTTTACATGCCAGTTAATTAATTGACATAGAGTTGTCGCTCTTAAACATACTAAAAATCATGGCCTGGGCCGGGTTGAAATGCTCTCTTAGAATCAGTAGGCATCGGCCTAATAAACTGAGTCTCCTAGACCGCTGTGATTTTCCCTTAATAGGAGTGAAATGGTACGATGGTTTATCTGCTAGTATGATTGCTTTTAACTATTTCATTTCCATTCGTTTCTCTGTCATATTTCAGCTGTTTTTCCAAACCACGGTGTTAGTTCATGGCTGGTGAGAGGCTTGATTGGTTTGAAGACTGCTCATCGTATTTCTGAGTAACATTAGGGTGTGCAGGAACTGTTAGGGACTTCTGTGCATCTATGTGGCTTGTCTGACTGTGGTTAATGCCTCTTTTACTTCATCCTTTCCTCTCGGTGAGAATTTATATTTGCTGCGATACACGAGATATAGATGAGCTTAAAATTGCCAATTAAAATTGTTAAAGTAAAAGGCCAAGACAGAACAGGAACAACTGCCTTTGCGGTTGGGAAGTGAGGACTATGACTTTTTGTTCTGGAGATACCGAGTTTGACTTCCGGCTGTGTGGGATAGTTTTCTACAACCAAAATTATTTCGTATGTTCCATAGAGTCTGCAAGCACTAGTATGTAAGTGGAAGTAACGGTGTTTAATTTTATAAGGCCGATAAAATGTTTCTAAGAAAACTTAAGGTTCAACAACCAATTGACTCACTTGTTTCTCAAATCAAAGCTTCCGATATTACTAAAAATGTTGCAGGAGTTTACGAAAAAAAAACAACAAAAAAACAAAAAAGAACTATCTACCAAATAACTCAGAGATTGTTAAAACAAAGAAATAAAGAAGAAAATATTTGATATATACTACATTTTAAAAGGCTCTGCATTTATTTTCTTCCTAGAAAAATGTTACCTACCATCGGTCAGAAAGATTACCTAACCTTAAGCTTCCGTCATAGCAATCCATCTAAGCTTAACGGCATTGTAATTTTTGAGAAAAAATTAAAATTTATCAAGTAAATGGTTTAAGATGGTGTAAGTTTCGTGACAGGAGAGAGAACGCTAAGCAGGAGACTCAAGCTGGAAGTACTGGAAACTTGCGTCTATCAGACTGTTATATGGAAGTCAGACGTGGTGTGCCATAAGCAGGCAGATGAAAACACCACCGATATGCCGTAGGAAAATACTGGAAATAAAATGAACATATAGAATCTGTAATGGTGTATTCTCTCAAATAACATTAACAACAAACTTAGCACTAAGAATTAAGAAACTGAAGGGAAATGGAAAGGTCACATCGCAAGGTTGAAGGACGACAAATGTTCCGTTTGGTCCCGCGCACAGGAAAACGCCAAAGAAGAAGACCACGACATCTCTGTGGTGGGCTTCTACACAGCACAAGTAGCGTGTCTGCCTCACGTTCAAGAGGTCGCGAGTTTGAATCTCGGTCAGGGTGAGTTACCTGAATAAGGCTTTTCCGGGGTTTTCCCTTATCATCCAAGATGAATGTCGGTTAACTGTAAGCTCCATGTACCCTGGACTCATTTGAGCATCATTTCACCCAATTCATTCACCGTATGATATGACTTAACGTTGGACGGTGTAAATTAAAACAAAAAAGCACAAGTAAGACAGCAGTGGTCTACAACAGCTCAAGACAGAAATAGGCGGAGGTATATGGGCGAGAGAATAAAGGTGCAAGCGTACTAGTAGACATGTGAGAGTGTGTGTGCAAGTACGAAAATAAGTGCGAATAGGAACAAGAGAAAATGACAACATCCAACATGGATCGGCTCACTGTGTTAGAGTCAATACAGCTACCCTGAATATAGGAAGTTTTTCCCCTTCGTAGGGCATAATAAGCTATCTCTAATATCTTTAAAAAAGTTTAATAAATATTATCATTCCTTGAAAGACGTTGCACTTAAATTTAGAATTTTATTTCATCCAAGTTTTCATTTTGTGGATATGTTTAGCCCTCTACCCCTTCCCACAATCCTTCTATCTCTATCAGTACTTTATAAAAATAGTGAGTTCAGAATATGAAAATATGTATTTAATTTTAATGTCAATTGGCAATTTATACTATATTAAATCTTCTAGTTAGCAAGTTTATATGAGACAAATAAAAAGTATAAAACAGAAAAAAGAAACAAAGGAAAAGCCAAAAGGAAGAAGAAAGTTTGCTATGCGAAATGAGAAAGGGTTTTAGGAATAATTTCAGCTACTTGATGTATATCTTTTTTTTTTTAATTTTAAGAATTATTCTAACTTAAGGATTTATGCAAACGCAGGTGTAATTGCAAATTTTAAAATGTTGTATTTATTGTATTGTAGGCATTGTTATTTTGAAAGCGAAACGGGAAATTTTACTAGATTTTATGCGACATAAGTGCTTATGACGAGCATAGACTGATTAACAAAGGGCCAAGGGCAGATTGCTCTTCCTTTCCTTTTTATTATGGGTAAAGAGCAGAACTAGGAAGCTGTATGCGGTCAAGACCTCAGGACTTAGAATCTGTCCTACTGTGCATTCTCAGTTTTCCGACTATAATCCATTAGGCAGCTACTCCATAAACAAGGGTTGTGCAACCCCTCCCTCACTTTCTCTAGAAAATTTACGTACCAGAGGTCCAGCCTAGATCTTTCGCTCTGCAGACAACAAAGTCATAACACTACAAGCGTATTTTCATTACGCTTACATATCGTGATTTTAATTATATGTTTTGTCAGCAATAAACATTACTTCATTTTAACAAACTAATTTTTTTATTTTCTTTCTATTTTAATAGAAATGCTTTCATAACATATAGTTATAAACACATATAACGACACAAAATTACGTTATTGTTTCTCTCTCTGCAGCTGTCTGAGGAAATAGTGTTTCATTCTAATAAAACGTACTTGTTGCTAATTCAAGTTTTGAGAGCCTCGTAAAGAAACGAACGCATTATTAAAATGACGAATATATGTTAGTGTGCATAAATATAATAAAGTGACCAGAAACTTAATTAAACAAGAAATTGCTTTTTTAGAAAAAACAAAAATTGTGTATGCCAACAATTTGAGTGATGAACTGTAGATTTTTATCTTTGTAAAGCATAGGTATAGGTATAGATACTGAGCGGAGGGCGATGCCTCGCACAGTACGACCTACGTAGATCTATTGTGGTGCCACCGTCTAGCCCCCCAGGAGGAAGGGATAAAATGAAGAACCCCTCTCGGATGTTACTAAAAATTCCAGACTTAAAGGTTCGTCTCACTGCAGGAAGTGCCAGTATAGTTTACTTCTCCACACTATCTTAATTTATATTACGATAAGTTCTTCTTAATAAATATAACAAAAATATTTCCTTTGATTTTCTTTTATATTTTTTAAAGTACCTTTAAGCTTAATGGAGAATACTTTGAATATTCATGGCAATGAGGTCGTCTGTTTTGCGTGCACATCAAATTAGAGGCTAATCAAAAATACTTAAAAGTCATCTCCAAAGAATGTAATCAATCTTTCCACACGATTTATAGTTGGTGCGTTTCATACTGAAATTTAAGAGACGTTCTAATAACTGGACTTTGTTTCACTAATAAAATACACTACTGTACACTACATTATGTTTCAGCACCACATTTTTCCAAGACATAACCATGGTGCTGGAATTCATCCACGAGGAGGTCTTCGGGGACGAGAAAGAACGAGCAATATGAATGCTATACAGTGTAAATGTGAGCACACGTCTTCGACTTAGAAGCACCTGGGTCTGTAAAAAAGGGGAAGTTTCCTCTCAGTCAGTTCCAACTTCGTTCCTCCCTTGTCTTGAGTTACATAATAGCAGTTTTCATTGTAACAATTTGTTTTCGGAATACAAACGCAATGTAGCATTAATGTGAACAGTCAACTACTCCCATTGAAGCATTCACTGTTTGCTCATAACAGTGATAACTGCAGTAATTACTACCTATTATGTGTTTCAAATGGGATTTTTTTTTTGTTTTGTAATTTACGTTCTCCAACGTTAAGTCATATCGGACGATGAATGGAATGGATGAAATGATGTTAAAATGAGCCCGGGGTCCATGGAGCTTGGAGTAACCCGACATTCGTCTTACAGGATAAGGGAAAACCCCGGAAAAAACCTTATCCAGGTAACTCACCCTGACCGAGATTTGAACTCGGGACCTCTTGAACGTGAGGCAGACATGCTACCACCACGCTACCAAGGCGGGCTTCAAATGGGAAGGTGTTTGTCCTTGAGCTCTACTAGGTGAGCAACCAATCGGAGTCCTGTGGTGTTGTCGTATTGCATTCCCACTAAGTGCTCTGTGAGGAGCGCCAACCTGATCAATCTGTATGAAATAGTATTCACACTTAGTCAAAAATTCATATTTTGCCAAAACTGAGCCGTGTTTAAGGTATCTAACATAACCATGAAAACCTCAAATTTTTAGCTCAAATAGTTTTCCTAATACAAATAAATAAAGTAGATACCATTATATGTATTATTACAATGCATTGCGACGGAAGCACTATAATGAATGTCATTATTGGTTGGCATGTATGCGTGAACGTATGTTTGAAATTACTCAGAACTGAAACGTAAACATTTGACATGACGTGATAAAAGAAATATGTACTTTGAATAAGCCAAGGTGTTTGTTAAATTCGGTGAGAAGAAACGATACACTTCTTGCTAGTGTGGCAGAACGTGTCTGGTCACATTATATCTTTGTTTATGAATGGTTCATAATCTCTATTTATTCTAGGGAGTTTAAAACATAATTATTCAGTTACTCTTCCATGAAAAAGTGTATCAGATCAATGAGACGCGATACACCCTCCCCCTTACTACTGCCAGAACAATCCAATAGAGTTAATATGGGCTCAAATTATGTAGCAAACAGAAATAATGTTTTTAAACTGACTGACATTGAACGACTTATTCGCGAAGAAATTGACAAGGAGCAGAACAAGACTGGGAAAACTGCGTGAGACATCAGATAAACCACAAGAAGGCGACTTTTGGAAATAAATAGCACGTAACGAGATTTTGAAACCTATCATCATAAATTTGCAGTACTCAGACGTTGAAGACAATGACAATGAAGAATTATCTCTTAACGTAAGTAACATTCACAGCTACACGAGCGCACCGCTGGTATCTTTGTTGGATTAGAAACATAAGTAATTCTTAAACTATAATTAATTTTCAACTAAATATTTAAACTATTTGCGTAATATACCAATATCCATGTTGCAATTGTGATTTCAACAACTGCATTGTTATAAAACTTTGGAAAATTAAGTTGGCATTCCCTTACATCTAGCGCAACGAACACTTGTAAGTGTGCGAGAGAGAGGGAAATATACAAATGAGTGGGGTTAACGAGGTAGCATCTGATTCGCTACAGGCGAGAACTCTTCCCATTTGAAACATATAATAGGTATATTTTACCCAGCACAAAAGGGCAAGGCAGAGGAATGTATAACTTAAGCACGTTTGCTATGTTTGGCTCGTATTCCGGATATGATAAGGATGTTAGGCTCATGGTGTTGTCACATAACTCACCTATGTATAGTGGCTATCAGTGCAGTTACTGAAACGAGTATTAGATCTGGCAACATGACTTATATGCACTCTCATACATTCATTTCGTAGTAAACAGATCCACTAACAGAATGGATAAACAGTTCAAGAACCTCTCCCCGTCATTCCCCGATAGCCTTCTTGGGGTGGGCAGACAGTAGATGATTCTAGCAAAATGCTTTCCAGACATGAAGTGTTTGAATCTCAATTTGCCTTTCATGTCGTCATAACGGAAGAAAATATCGATATGTGCGCCTTAGCAAACTATCGACACAGAAAATGCAAGCATGTCAACATTTTTTTTTTTTTTTTTTGACGAAAAGTTGGGATTTGCGTACAGTATACACAAGTGTAGTATATGTCTTCCTTAACAGCTTCATCCTTCGCCTTTTAACGCCTGTTCCATGCTATCCAATGAGCTTCTGGCTGAGAACCAGTAGCAAGATATTTACTGATTGACATCACAGAGAATCCATGTGGCTAAACCAACTCGCTTGTGAAATATTTTTCTACTTCAAATTTAAGCTATGCAGAATAAATACTTTACATATTTGAAGGCACGAGAGGGTTAGAGGAGACCGAATCGACTATCAGATGTTTAAAATCCGGATCGTAATATTCTAGCTTAGATGTTTTGTATTCTTTCTGTGATATAATGGAAAACCACTGAAAGGTGATTAATCTTAAGGATAAAATTTAAAAAATTAAACATTGCAATTTATATACTTAAAATGGCGAATGTCATCAAATGTTATTTATAATAAATTGTGTTTGACTAAGATATGCTCATTTGGTTTTGTAGCTTTTTGCAACTCATATGGTTTACCAGTTATACAAATGTATGCATAAACCCTTTCAAAGAAAGAGGACTTTGTAGGGTAATCTAATAACATTCAAAATGTATGTTTATATATCATGTAAATGCCCTAAACGAATTTGTTTTATTTAATTGTCATAGCTACCTTTGAAAGAGTCAAACATTTTGAAAATAAAATGCAATGTTTTATTCAATTTATCTAACGTTCTTTAACGCAGGTCTTATTGGATGGTGAATGAAATGGGTAACCTTATACTCAAATGAGCCTAGCGTCCATTGAGCTTATAGCTACCCGAAATTCATCTCTCATGATAAGCATAAACCACTAGGAAGAAAGTTTTCCAGACAATTCACATTGACCTGATTCGAACTTCGGACCTCTTGAATGTGAGGCACTATCCCCACACCACAGAGGCAGATAAAATATTTCACGCAAAAGATAGCTTAAAGTGGAACATTTTGTTAAAAAATCTTCGTGTTGCATTCTTGGAAGACTCTGTACGTATTAAACAATTTAGTATTGATCTCAGTATTCGTTCGCTGCTTCTTCTTCTTCTTCTTCTTCTTCTTCTTCTTCTTCTTCTTCTTCTTCTTCTTCTTCTTCTTCTTCTTCTTCTTCTTCTTCTTCTTCTTCTTCTTCTTCTTCTTCTTCTTCTTCTTCTTCTTCTTCTTCTTCTTCTTCTTCTTCTTCTTCTTCTTCTTCTTCTTCTTCTTCTTCTTCTTCTTCTTCTTCTTCTCTTCTTCTTCTTCTTCTTCTTCTTCTTCTTCTTCTTCTTCTTCTTCTTCTTCTTCTTCTTCTTCTTCTTCTTCTTCTTCTTCTTCTTCTTCTTCTTCTTCTTCTTCTTCTTCTTCTTCTTCTTCTTCTTCTTCTTCTTCTTCTTCTTCTTCTTCTTCTTCTTCTTCTTCTTCTTCTTCTTCTTCTTCTTCTTCTTCTTCTTCTTCTTCTTCTTCTTCTTCTTCTTCTTCTTCTTCTTCTTCTTCTTCTTCTTCTTCTTCTTCTTCTTCTTCTTCTTCTTCTTCTTCTTCTTCTTCTTCTTCTTCTTCTTCTCCTTCTTCTTCATCTTCTTCTTCTCCTTCTCCTTCTTCTTCTCCTTCTCCTTCTCCTTCTCCTTCTCCTTCTCCTTCTCCTTCTGCTTCTCCTTCTCCTTCTTCTTCTTCTTCTTCTCTTTGAGTAAGACACGGTCCTGTTCATTTATAGTCTTCTCTAATGCCATTTTAAGCGTTGGGTGCGGGAGCCAAAACTATGGATCAGAGAGAAAATTGAAGGAATGGGTGATCAGTCTGGTCCGCAGATTGAGATTCAGGGAAATAGATGAACAGAATGAGGGCGAATAGATGGAAGGACAGAACATAATGGAAGAATTGATGGAATGATGGCGGTGAAAACCGGAGGTCTCGGAGAAATCCCGCCCCAGCATCATGTTATCCACCACAAATCCTACTTTGCAGTCGCTGGGATTGAACTCTGGCGGCCTTGGTGAGAGTCAAGCGGCCTAACCGCTCTGCCAGGGCGTGGTCGGTGTACCTTTTAGAATTATGCTAATTATGCTAAACACGCACACACATAGACACATGGTAATTTTTCCCAGAAGTACTCTTTGGAGCTCAGTAGCCTTGGATGGAAATTTTGTGTTAAATACATCTACTTGCTACTATCTACTCTAGGAAGGTGGCAGGATCATTAATGTCTCGTGTAAATAACTTTTAGAATAACTAAAAAAATTATTAATTTTAACTTGATAAAACAAAGGATTTTTCTTTCAAATGTAAACAGAAATTTTATTGCTTTACATCTGCTCGTGGCAACATTTTAATTATGTAGGTAATTTTAAGTCATTTTATCTTTGTTGACTCTTTGTCGACATCTAGCATAATTTCGGCTTTGTTCAGACATTATATGCAGACATGAGAGAACAGCATACAGCTATCTAGAAATATGAGACTTAAAAAAAGGAAATAAAAAAACGGGAGAGGAAGGTAATTTCATGCCTGTAAAGGAAAAGGGGCTGTAGGTTGTCGAGTTTGTGCTCGCTGGGTCGGAAGATTCCATACAGGCGCCCAATTTTCCGGCCTAGTGTGCAGACCCGCTGCTGTTTTGTCCGAGATAATAGCAATTGAATTAGCTCCTGCGATCTGGATAATGGTATGCACCTAGAAAACAGTTCAGGGAGAAGAGTATGAACGGAATATTGCTTGCAGCCATTCTGTCGCTAAAATGCTATTTAATTGAACAGCAGCTAAATGTAGGCTAAATACTCGCTGCTCCCCGAACAAAGGATATTACATAATTTAGTAATCTTTTCCACTCCGCCTATATCTTTCTGTTTATTTTTCGTTATTATTTTTAGACGGAATAGGCAAAGAGAACTTTAATTGCCTTGACAGTACGCTTCAGCATCGCAATTTAGTAGCCTGTCGTACCCCTTTCTGCTTCCCGTTGACTTTCTGTCTCTTTTTCTATTTAGATTTCCATATCTGTCACCCTTCGGGGCCGCTTTTATTTTTGTTCCTAATATGACCTGGATTGTACGTAAATCTAGTTCCAAATACGATAACTTTTATTCTTAGGCTAACTTTTACACTTTATTTTACAGCATTATATTCAACGAAAGATAGGTGTCTCCTATCTGGACCATTTTCACCGTTCGAACCTTCTGCCAGCGTGTGTTGCTATTAGCCAAACCCTACAAGAAATGCTGTCTCCATACTCTTCACTATTTTATGGTTGTATTTCCAGTGCTTAGAGTTCAGCATACCTGGCACTATCCCATAAAAACTCTGACTGTATTTTATTGGATCCACTGTCTGTCCCTTATGGTGTTATTATAGCCCCATCTGTTCGCAAAGTTCAGTATTGTAAATAAGAGCACATCGTGAACCATTTCTAAGTTTGAAATGGGTAAAGCACGTCTAAGAACATCAATAGTGGCTCCAAATCACATGTTCACTTTAATAAATCTCAGGAACAGCTTGCTTGTGGACCCAAGTTTGATGGAAACTTTTTGCTTCTATAATGCTTTAACCACTTCAGGTTACGCAATTAATTGTAGCACATTCTTTATATCTGGGGTTTTCAATCAAAGCAGGAAACGGGAGGTTGAAATCCCCTCTTTCTACCCGCTGCGACAGAATCGCGCGTTTACATATTGTTACCAAGTTCCAGTGGCGGAACTTCGCTATTATTGTGACGTATAGGAAATCATAAGCGTTTGCAATCATAGTTCACTTCTTACTAATGTTTGTTAGGATGACTTCTGTGTCACAAGTTATGTTTAACAAGGTTTGCAATATGTGGTGCAAAAGACGAAGTGCACAGTCTCAAAAGATCTTGCTGCAATATTCACGTTTAATATTCTTCATCCTTGAAAATGTCTGGGGTGAGTTGGGAGTCCTCCACTGGCTTGACGCTTGCTTGGTTTCTGGGTCAGATCCGTAACACCAACTCTCATCCCCTGTAATGACTTTGTTCAAGAAGTTTGGATCACGTGCAATCTCTGTTTTCAAGTCCTGACACACATTCATGCGGATGGTTTTGTGCTCCTGTGTGAGAAGGCGCGGAACAAATTTAGCAGCAACACGTCTCATGTGCAAATCCTCAATCAGAATCCGCTGGCACGAGCTCCAACTGATTTCCGTCGCTGCTGAAATTTGGTAGATCGTTTGGCGATGATCCTCGTTGATCTTCTGGCGGGCCTTTTCAATGTTCTCCTAATTTCGCGATGTTGAAGGGCGTCCAGAACGAGCTGGGTCTTCAACACACATCTCACCACGTTTAAAGCGCCCAAACCACTCGAAAATCTGTGTGCGGCTCATAGCGTCCTCCTGGAAAGCTTCCTGAAGCATTTGCTATGTCTCCGTTGCAGTTCTTTTTTTTAAAAGTAGGAAACAAAATTTCACAGACACTCTTTGTTCTTTTAAAGTTGCCATAACGACTTCGTAGAGGTAACCTGCCAACAGTCAGAGAAACACAATACCACACTTGCACTTTCAGCTCTACACTGACGCCATTTGCACAGCTGTTTCATGAAGGTCTCTATTAACACAATGTAGCGTGAGAACCCTGCACTACGTCTACGAGTGGCAGCGCCCTCGGAGTCCGGCTTCTTTTGCGTCCCCCCTCATATATTGCGGTCATTTAGCGAGGCCATGGAGCGCCTGTATAGATGGTTCACTTAAATTTAGGGTGCGGAACATACTTAACGTAGTTAGTGGTCTCGCTATATGTGTAGTGTTTAACGCCCGCTTTTACTACATACGGCACCGCAGGCGGTGACACTGATGATACATGAGATGAAGATGGAGCACCGGTGGAATGAGATGGCGGCGGAAACCGGAGGTCCTGGAGAAAACCCGCCCCAGTGCCGTATTGTCCACTACAAATCTCACTTTGCGGTCGCCTGGGATCGAACCCGGGCCGCCTTGGTGAAAGCCAAGCGGGGTCTCGCTATAAAACGATCGCACTGCACGTAGTGTAAATTAAGTGTAACCAAAATTACAATGTAGCACAGTCCGAGCACACTGCAATATAATCTCTACAAAATGATGTATACACGAGTTTTATAAAATTTGTTAGTGCCTTTATTTGCAATTATACTAAATATTAAGGCTTCTGTTGCTTAAGAGTTACGGTTCCTAATCAGAGCCGAAATACAGTATCAAACATTTATGAGTTTCAGAAACGAGAAGCGAACAATAAAGCAATTTTTAAGTAAATAACAAAAGGTGTTAATATTTTATATGGACTGCCTAACTTCGTTGCGTTTTGTATATACATCCCTTGTATCCACTTACGGCAATCTTGGAGCGCAAAAGTGACTATAATCTCTATTCAGATTTGCGCATGCCAAATCTCTGATCTGATACTACGAAGGTAGCTCTAGCTCATGTACATTTCAAATTCATTTTTGAAAGGTATCATGTGTTACAGTTACATTGTTCTCTTTAATTACCGCCGCTTGTGCTTATATGGCTTCTAGTTGTTATTCTTAAAGTTTATTTATTCTCCCTGCTTCAGTTAATCCAGATAAACATTCGCACAAATACTTTCATTTCGTAAATATTGAGAATATAAACAAACAGTAACTGATATCTCAGAAACAGGGAGTCCCACAAAAAAGAAATTTTGAAATGAAATGAAATGAATAAAGAAGATTTTAGGAGGATTCCTAGAACATTCTAGATATATATGGTATTTTCACGTAAATACGTTGTGAAACATATGTCATTTTAGTATAATTTATTAGGACCATTTTGAGGAAATTGAAAAATTCTAAAAACCTATCATAGGACGCAGGTTGTATACTCCAACATCCAACCCATTGTAGAGGGAGCCTAGACAACGCGTTGAACGATCCATCGACCAACCAGCGCTGTACATTGAGAATGTAGTTTCGTTTAAGCAAGCAGCCGTGCCACCTACCAGGCGCCGTCGAACATCACAAACCCTTGAAGGTGACAAAAGGAAGCCGGATGAAAGGATATCATGGTAGGTATGAAACTATCCGAAATTCGTCTATCGATCGCAAGAGAGAGTCAAAGCGGAACCTTCCGAAGATCTTTCCTTCTCTCTCTCCTTCTGACATACATTACCCCCTTCCAATCCACACAAAACACACACACATATCTAAAATAAGCTTTGTTTTTTGGGGGAGGTTTCGAAAGGCCAAGATATGTGAATTACTGGCGAAATCCCTATTTCAGTTTTGTATGGCATACAACACTTGCTTTAACTATCAATAAAAACTGTTAGAGAAATCATCAGTACTATAAATTCGTGTTGTCTTAGCAATAGATAGGCTATGATCGAAGAAAGGAAAAGATGTTTCTTAAAACAGCTAACCGTTCATAATTATGCAATTATGAACTCTGTAATGTATAATTTATACATTCAATTACATCACCAGTTTTGGCAGCATTCCATTAATATGGCGAGCAACAAGAACAGACTGAAAATAATTAGGTTTCAAATAAAATCCTGACCAATGAGGTTAGTTGTCAAACGAATTTTGAGAACAATAAGGAAAAACACGGTTACAAAACTTATTCGGAAAATTCATCTCAGTCACTACCCTTTACTCCATATTTTTACTTCTTCTGTTACATATAGATAGGTAGGGTTAATACTATAGTCTGCACAAAATTTTGAGGTCAGATTTCACCAAAAATATAAGTTTTGAAACCCCTGAATCCAAGAGCAGCATTGCTTAAAGAACTCTCTGCATTCGTGACCATGATTAGCACAACTCATTATAAAAATGCCGTTTAAACAGCAAATTCTGTTTTAAAATTCAGCACCAGAAATTTGCTAGCTATATTTTCCCACCCCAAATTAATGTGTGCATGGAACATGTTCTTCTTCTTTTTTTAAGTGACACCTTCAAAATTGCCTCAGACGATTTTATTAAAATACCATATGCGTATGATATTTGCATTACAAATGAAATACTTATATTTGATTTTCTGGGAATGGCTTTAAAACCCTGTTCATTTCAATGGCCAACGGAATGGGGGAACCTTAAGGGATAGATTAAATGTTATCAAAGAAATAAAATTGTAGATATACTAAAGTACACAGTTTTTTGTGCTGTTAACTATTTCCAAGATATTTCCTGTTATTTTTTGGAATTTTCTAAAACGTATACTTCCCTCAAACTGAAAATATTGTTCACTATATTCTCGAACGCGTGAAAAGTTCATTTCAAAGCTATTACGTAAAGCTATGTGTCAAAATATTCGACTATCACTCAAGCCCACTATATTCTTCTACACTCATCGTGTCTAAATGAAAATATATGATAAACATTTCTACAAATTTAGATTAAAATGAAGCAAATAGAAGAAGACTCTTTTGTAAGAATTGATTATTGAAGAAAAGGCTGATCAAATCTAATGCATTTAACACAGAAACTTTTGTTCCATTGTGGCGACAGAAACACAACTTAATTATTTTGAATATGGATGTAAAAGTTTACTTCTCATTGGATGATATTTTAACTCACAATGTGATTTTACGAAGTTGATAGTTATGGGATATTTGAAGCAATTTTCTTTATACAGTGTATAATATTCTTATTCGTACACTTCAATTTTCTAAGAAAATATTATAATATCTGTTACAAGACACAGTCAAATTAATATTTTTTTCTTATACATGTGAAACAACATAAATGCTCTATCAGGAAGTAACTAAATATTAGCATATGAAGTTACAAACTAAATTAACTGAAGCTGTAAAAGAAACATAACCACTTTTGTAAAACTTTTCTATTTGTACGAGGGTGGGCCCAAAAGTAATGCCTCCTATTTTTGGTTTACTCTTTTAATTGCCAAGAAAATTGAATCCAATTTACATAGCTTGAAAACTACAATATTGACGATTAATTTGTCACTATTCAATATAATCTCCGTCCTTTTCCACAGTTTTGGTACACCTTTTAACTAGGGCATGTATTCCAGTGTGGTAAAACACACGGTATTGCCTCCTAAGCCATTGACGCACGGACGTTTTCACAGCCTCCTCATCTTGAAAATAAATCCCACGATGAGCTTACTTTAGTGGCCCGAACAGATGGAAGTCTGATGGTGCCAGGTGAGGGCTGTATGGTGGGTGAGGTAAGACTTTTCATACCAATTTCTCAATTTCTGCAGTTGTGTAACGGCTGGTGTGTGGTCTTGCATTGTTATGCAAAAGAACATCCGCCATAGTTTTTGTTGGGCGAACTCGGTGAAGACGTGCTGTCAGCCTTTTGAGAGTTATGATGTATTGGACAGAAATTATTGTGCATCCCTGCTCCAAAAAATCAATCATTAGCACACACTCTGCATCACAAAGCACTGTCGCCATAAATTACCCTGCCGATCGCTGAGTTTTGAATTTGTTTTCTTCGGTGACGTGTGATGCCATACCATTGACTGCTTCTTTGATTCAGGTTCAAAAAAATGAACCCACGTTTCGTCTCCAGTAACAAGTTTTTCCAGAAACTCCCCTCCCTCCAAACTGAAGCGCTGCAAGTGTTCGGAGGCTATTGTTTTCCTTGTTTCTTTGTTTTGGGCGTTTAACATTCTTGGTACCCAACAACCCAGTTGTTGAATAATCGTCATCACACTGCTTTACTGAGGGAGGTAATGCGACACAATACACCTGTTGTTACCAGTCGATCACCACGAACGATGTCATCGACTCGCTGAATGTTGCATGGAGTCACTGCAGTCACCGGCCTGCCACTTCGCTTTTCATCTGCCAATGGTGTTTGCCCTTCAGCTTCGTTACAGCGACGAACCCATCGTCTAACAGTGCTGACATCCACCGTTGCATCACCATACATATTTTTTAGCCTTTCGTGAATGGGAATTGGCGTTTCACCTTCCGCAGTCAAAAATTCAGTCACAGAACGCTGTCTAATAGAAATGTCTATGTCAGCCATTTTCCAAGAGGTTGCAGTGCTGCCACCTGTTGACTTAGGAAGTTACTACTGCAGGGGATTGGAGAAGAAGGTTTGAGGAACTGCGCCAAGTTCAAAGTTTTCGCATAACTTATTTAATGGAAAAATAGGAGGCATTACCTTTTGACCCACCCTCGTACGTTAGAAATAATAGTTGAAGAACAGACACAATTGGCAGTGTAATACTTTATTGAGTATCCCTTAGCTTTAATAACTGCCTCACATTTTCTCTTCATAGAACTAAGTTTCTCCATTCTGCTGGAGTAATTTTGTTGCCTTCTTCTTCCACAGCATGTTTAAGCTCTTGTTTAGTCCTTACTTTGCTCTTACGGACTCGTTTCTTCAGAATTATCCACAAATGCTCTAGTGGATTCCGGTCTGACCTCTAACGGGGTGTTTGCAGTAGTTTGAGTACATTCCATATTAACCAAATCATATTTTCTTGCCTTTTGTCTACTGCCATTGTCCTGTTGAAATCTATAACCAGGTGTCATGCTCTTTTTCTGAGCACTGTGTTTTATGTTGTTCTTTAAAATGTGAAAATATATATGTAGGTCCACAGCGCCATCATTAAATTTGTATATTATAACACCCTTGGACAACATGCAGACCTAAATTATAATGGAACCACCACCACGTTTAACTGTGGGACTAGTGTCTCTGGGATCATTGTCTGAAGTTTCCCAAATGACCTTGTTGTCGACGGGCCCTAAAACACCACACACTCACTCACTCACTCACTTTTCTCCAGACTGTTTATCCCATCTGACCCAAAGATGTTTTATCTTAATCCGATCCGACCATATCACACTGTTCCAGAAGTTTTGATCCTTTTGGATCTGTTACTTAGCGAATGCAACTCGGTTTTTCCGGTATGCTGCACTTACATATGTCTTCCTCCTGGGTGTTCGGCAGTGATATCCGTACTTCCACAAAACACGACGAATACGAGGCGTGTCTGTAAAATAAGGTCTCCAATTTTATTTAATATTGAAAACTTGTTTATTGTCAATGAATGTTTGTATTGATGGAAAGGCGAAGCTTACAGCTATTTTTCAACGTAAACACCATTGCAATCGATGCACTTTTGCGTGCGCTGTGGCAATTTTTGTATACCCTTGTTAAATCAGTCTTCCGCCAAATTGCGCAGGCAGCACTCAACTTCGTCTTTCAAATCATTGTCGGTCTGGAAATGTGTTCCACCCAGGTGTGACTTCAAATCAGGAAACAGATGATAATCACTATGTGCTAAGTCTGGACTGTAGGGGGAATGGATGAGGATGTCCAATCCGAACTGGGTCAGGAGATAAGTCGTTGCATTTACAGTATGGGGACAAGCGTTGTCGTGATGAAAAATCACCCCCTTCGTCAGTATTCCCCTCCTTCGATTTTGAATGGCACGTCGCAATTTTTTTTAAAGTCTCCCAGTAGCTAGTGGCGTTTATTGTTGTGGCGGTAGGCATAAACTCGCATAGCAATACACCTTTTCTGTCCCAGAACACACTGGCCATCACTTTGCCGGCAGAAAATGTCTATTCGGACTTTCGCTGCTTCGGTGAATTTGAATGCCGCCACTGAAGTTGTTCAGTTTCTGGTGTTGTGTAGTGCACCCAGGTTTCATCACCAGTGATAATTTAATCCAACAATTCCTCGCCCTGTTCTGCATAGCGCTCCAGGAATCGTGGGTCGCTTCAACACGTTGCCGTTTATGGACTTCGGTGAACATTTTGTGGACCCACCTCGCCCACACCTTGCGATAATGCAAATGTTCGGTCAAAATCTTGTCAATCGATAAGTACAGCGATAAGTTCACACAGCTCGCGAACTGTCACACGCCGATCTTTAAGCATTTCTTGCTCCACTTTTGCAATTGTTTCGGCTGAAACCGAAGGTCCACCAGAACGCTGTTCGTCATCTTTGAACTCTCTGATCCACTTTCACACGTTTTTGGCGTCCATACACTGTGGCCCATAGACTTCGCATTACCGACGATTAATATCTGCGGTAGTAGTGCCCTTGGCACTAATAAAAAACGGATCACTGCACGCAACTCGCACTTGGCGGCGGAAGTGATTGGAAGCTTCATCGCAAACGGCTGCCCAGCCAAGACTAATGGTTGCAACGGGTTCGTAGTGGTGGGAATTTGAAGGGTTGAAACCAGGCTACACCACAGTGTTCCCGGATCTTGCGTAATAGCGTTCCCCACGGCTCCAGCGCCTTGGAGATCTTATTTAAGGACACGCTTCGTCGTTTGGTCAGATATCTTCTCAGAAGTATCTTCAACTAATGTACGTTATTGAGGAGATTTTGGATGTTCTGGGATTCTGCCTGCAATGAGATGTTTCTCTATAGCATTCAGTCTGCTTTCTTTAGAGTTTTGTGGTAATTGTTTTTGTAGTTCCTCATTCCTTAAATTTACTTACCTACTATTTATTTATCATTTGCACTATTTTTCTAAGAGAATACACTCTAAATACCAAGTTCATAATTACTTGCTTCAGATCAGAACCACCTCCTTCTTCTTACCCATTTTGACTAATACTGACAGAACGTCCACAACTGCGACTGCAAGAGCTTAGGCGAGCTCTGAAACACATGCATATTGAAGCTGTTACGCTGTCATTCTTAACAACCGTAAGAATAGGAAAGTTGCAATAAATTTGGAACGACTTCTTTAATGTTGCTGATTCAAACGATAATGCCGGTTTTGAAATAAAATTTATCATTGGGATTTTTTGTTCTAGGTTTAAATTACTGAAAGGAAAACACGAGTTTTTAAGAAAGTAGAAAATGGCCTTTTATTAAAAACCCGATGTTCACGAATAAGAATGTCATATACTGTATGTATGTCGTGTTTTTATAAAGTCATATGTTGCTGAGACTTTTGTAGAATAATCTCTAATGGAATTAAGTTGCCGGTTGAGGTAAAAATATTTATTTGGAACCCAAATATAATTTCACTTTTCTCTAGGTCATGTCTTCGAATAAAAGAATTGATTATTATTTCTATTCTTCTTTCCATATTCTTTATACTTATAATTAAATATAAGATACAGTATTCACACTTATATAAAACATTCAGTATCGCTTATTGAGAAAAAAATGATAAATGACTTTTAAAATCAATGACGAGTAAAACTTGTCTTGCTTCCTTGGCGTCTTTTCGAAAAAAGACAATAATGCATATTCTTTCTTTAGGGTCGTTGTAGAGAAGAAGATACAATTACTGGATAACTTTAATATGCACATTTTAAGAACATGTCTTAAAACTAGGCGTTTCTTTGAAGAAAAAGAAAATTTTTGATTTGCGTTGCTTTAACGACAAACGCCTCCTCCCAAATTTCACATGCATAACTCACTATATATTACACGCCTTTCTCTCACTCATTGATTATTCTCGTTCGCATCACAAATACATCACAAACATAACATATACAATATATAAGGATTTCTTCTTAAACTTATTAAAATAAATCTGGAAAAAAATATAAAAAATAATGAGTTAGGTTTTGAAATTAATTAGCAGTACAGAAAAGTGGATAAAACAGGTAATGGATGTTAAGAAAGAATGGTGAAACTGGATTAAAAGGAAGTAGCAGAAGAAGGTATCATGATTCTTGAACTTTAGAATCGAAGATGAAAACGAAAACATGAATGCAAAACTCTGGATTTGTCGTCTACCAGCATTTCAGTCAATTTAAGTTTTTTTTTTTTTTTTTTTTTTTTTTTTTTTTTTTTTTTTTTTTTTTTAAATTTTGTAAAACGCATGTAAAATTTTGGCAGTTTATAACGAAAAACCTCAAAAGCAATAAATACTGACTTTATAAAGAAGGATAAAAAGCATGTAAGTTACACGGATGTGTATAGAATAATTCCAGAAGCATTTAAACGGAATTTTATGATGCTTTCAAAGTTGAGAAATTCTGTTCTTCCGGACAGTTATTTTAGATAAGAAATATTCTTTTCTTCCACACTAGCCATGTGTAGGCTAACGTCTGAATGAGTAGAGTCACACTGAAAAATTCAATGCCATAGCCGGGATTTGAACCACGGATCCTCCGCTCTCTGTGCGGTTGCTCTAAACCACTGAGCTACTATGGCCAACATGCCGACATGACATTAAATTCTCCAACTGACTCCTATGCTTCCCTGTAGACCACTAGGGGTTCTCATATACCAAGAGACACGCAACTTTTTTGGCGACTTACTATAGTGCAAGTACTGAAGTCCCAGGCTTCATAGCTAGACCAATATGTTTTATTTTATTTAAATTTGTGGAAATAATCGTTTCTTTCACACTAGCCGTGTGTAGCTTACGGTTTGGATGAGTAGAGTAGCACTGAAAAATTCAGTGCCATAGCCGGGATTTGAACCACGGATCTCCCGCCCTCCGAGCGCTTACTCTAAACCTCTGAGCTTCTATGGCCGACATGCAGACATGAAATTAAATTCATGATATTAAATTAAATATATTACATAGGCTGTAAAATAGTTTTAAAAATTTTAATTTGTGAATGTTAAGACTACTTTGTTTGCAAAAACAGAATTTTTATGCTTCCAATTAAAATGAGGAAGCTTAACACATTTTAAAATTGGGATATTTAAGGATACTGAAATGATTAAATTGTCCTCCGTTTAAATGAACTTAGTTTCAAAGGAATATTGTTTATACTGTATGACAAAACTTTATTTTAGGATTAGAAAAATTATAAGCTATCCCATAACTTACCAAAGCATTCTCTAACCTTATCTTTTATTCCTGTTTTTAAATTGTTCTCCATTTAAATGAACTTAGGTTCAAAGGAGTACTGTTTATATTATTCTGACAAAACTTTGTTTTATGGTTAGAACAATTATAAGCTATACAGTAGCTTCCCAAAGTATTCTCTAACCTTACTTTTTATCCCTATTTTTATCTTCCACCCGACAACTGAACATTTTCTGACTAATCTAAACACTTCGTACACTTATACGTATCTTACAAGTTTCCAATGCTAACCCGTAATATATTTTCATATCATATAATTTTGTGCACTGAATTATCTGTCTAACACAGATAAATCACTTATTGGTTTGATTCAAGTCCTACATCTGCAATTTATAATATAAATAAACGTCAGGGGCAAGCAAGAGGTGAAAACGAGTGCCTGAAAGGCATGTTTCCCATCAACTTCTGGATGTGTCCTCTGGTATTCCTGTCAAAAATCCGACACTCAAACCTTAGCCTATTAGCGTACGTAGGTTTCAAATGCAGTAGGGAAGTTTAAGGGGTTTAGGTTTGAAGTGCTAGAATCGTGTAGGGGCGAGTGGTCAAGGTGGAGGCAGATTAGTATTTCCTCACACACATATATCACTGCGCATTATTCCATCACTCGACTGAACAAATATCCATCAGTCGAAAGAAAATTGAAGACTACTCACGTCTTTTAAAGCCATCCAATTTTTATTTACAACCTTTAGTACCAAAGTATGTCTATGAAATGCCCCAGAAGACACGATTGCAAAACTTAAAGACTACTAACTGTAAACTATACAATTTCATGAATATTCCGAGCGAGAATTCCCTCGTTAGTTAAATGCAAAGTATGACTAAAACATTCCACTTAGTTGCTTTTAGTTCCGCTGATGCCCCAAGAGATAAATCGACGAATCCGCTTCTTGTGAATGAGAGCAACTTTCTTTCCAAAATTAGGATCCACACACGCTTAAAGGATACCCTGCTGTTCTGAGGCAGTAGACTAATTTTGCAGTAAGAAGTTTGTTTTATGCATGCCATTTATCTTATTTTGCATTTTCTCTACCTCTGAGAACGCGAAGTTGCCCTTTCATTAAGAAAAATGGAGTCATACAGTAAAATGAAATGAAAAATGTTTTATAAACGAGGTCGCTTGGGCACAATAATTAACCCTGCGCTCACAACGACAACACAGTCAAGGCCGCCGCATTTTTATCATATAAATCTCATACGGTAATTAATAATGCTAATATATACAAAAATTACATCTTCGTTAATTCGTATTCCTCCGCCAGGCATATTTCCCCATCAGCGTACCTTTACATTTTCATTAAAGCCTCAAGACTTTATGCAGGAGGCAAAGGCTGCTTTATAAAACAGCAGGTTTTAGGAGCGTTTGCGCTGAAAGTAAGCTGGTGAAAGCATTCATTTTCTATGAAAATGTTTTCACGAGCTTAGACATAGGCATAAAGAGCCATAAAATGCGAGTATACAAAATTATACCCCACAGAAACTGCCTTTAATGGAAGTTTGTATTAGAAGAATATTATAGAAACCTCTGGAACCTGAAGGAGATGAACAAGATTGGGAAATTGACAAGTTATATAGATTAAATTAACTAGAGCCAACTGAAAAATTCAATGCCATGGCAGGGATTTGAACCACGGAACTCCTGGTTTCCGTCCAGTCACTCTCACCCCTTGAGTTACCATGGCCAACGTGCCTTCCTGACATTAAATTCTCCAATTGACTCATTATATTTCCCGGTAGACCACTTAGGGTTCTCTCATTTGAGACAACCACTTGTGGCGACTTACTATTGTAAGTACCTAACTAACCAGGAGATCCGTGGTTCAAATCCCAGCCATGGAATTGAATTTTTCAGTTGGCTCTAATTAATTAAAAATAACCCATATACTGGAGTAATGTATTTAAAAGGATTAATTCCTCAATATAAATTTATATACATTAAATGTAGAGCAGTTAGAAATAGATTATACAGCATTATACCTCACAGAAAATGCTTTTAATCTAAGTTTATATTAGAAGAATATTATAAAAACCTCTGGAACCAGAAGGAGAAGAACAAGATGGGGAAATTGACAAATTATCTGGTATAGATGTAGACCAGTTAGAAATAGAGAAATTAACTGAAAGCATTGTAGAAGTAGAAATAGGAAAGCCTGTGGAATTGATGATATCAATCTAAAATTTCTTAAATATGCTCCTATGAAGTTACATGAAAGATTACTGTACCTGTTTAACAAGTACTGGGAAAAGAAAGAGATATCTCAAGAATGAAAGACAGATAAAGTGTTTTCAATAGTTTAGAAAGATAGACCAACAAGGCCTGAAAATTACAGAGGGTTTGTTATATGCTGCTTAAGAAATGCATCCTAAAATAATAAGTGCGAGATTAAATAAAATAACAGATGCAATGCTCCTGGAAGAACAAATAGGTTTTAGAAGAGGATGAGGTATTATCAGTGGCGGATAGTGCAATAAAAATGTTGGTGTTCACAAAATCTACACTAAAAATGCACACTAGCACTTTCTGCTACTGCTGCCACCCCTACAACCAGTGAGGGCGAGTTCAAAAGCCCCACACAATTTTATACAATCTTTCAGCCTAGAATGAATGTATCTATTCCTATCAACTTGCTCATTCTGTCGCTTTACTGACAGTCTGTAAGCGCTGTCCAGCTGAGCACTAATATTCACACAACCAAACATGGCAAACTGAATACATGCATTCTTATGTGAGTGTGAATTCCTGTGCTTCTTTATCTTTTTACTAAGATGTACTAAGTCGGCACTTCCTACTTTTGTCCAATTACTCACTTCAGATCTAAATATAAGGCACGGAAAGCAAAAAAAACGCATTTCTAATACTGCAACCGCATGGCCATTTACAGGCTGTGTATACATTGTTAAATTTGCGCCTGTAGTCCCGCTTTTGATTTTTGTAACACGTTCAGCTGTTAAATTGGGCTACGGACGTCCTAGTCGGTTTATTACGAGCCTTGTAGCTCGTACAACTATTTCTTCGTCAGTCAGTTTATGTTTTACTTCTTAAAATGGAATCCACCAAGTTCATAGCTACCTCTTGAGAGAAGTTCTACGGTCACAAAGATTCGAACACCGGGTGGTCGGTCGCTGCACACAACAAAGAATAATTGTTTTGCGCTAAAGCACTAGTTGTACTTGATGTATGTACTAGGAAACTCACAATTGTCTCTCCTGCTGATCACCTACAAATCCCAAGGCTACCACAGTGTTTAAAACAAAAGATCTGTTTAGACATTGGACCGTAATATAAACCATATGCAGGGTAAAAATAGCTGATATTGCTATGAGTTGTAAGCATTAGGTTTATCTGGAGATAGTTGCAGTTAAATTCCATAGATAGTAGCACATCCCAGAGATGACCAAGAACTCTGGCGTTGCCAATGTGAATTAACGTGCACATTGTAATTTTGCAGTGATCAGGGCTTACCTAACCAATGTGTCTGCAACATTTGTCTTCTACGCATGCGCAGAGATTTAAACGTTACATGCGCTAGCACAAGGGACGTGTGCTAGCTGCAACGTTACCACATACTCTGCTATCGCCGTCTACTTACCAAACGTTCTAAAGGAATGAAAGCGGCAAATACAAATAACGAATGAAAAGAGGAAAAGGGCTTCTGCAAGACAAATATTGGGGGTTCACGTGCTCTTGTGCTCCTAAACAACAGCTGTCCCTGGGTATTATTGACAATATTTTACTCTGAAAAAAGAAGAGAGCAAAATTTAGAAACCTACTTACTATTTGTTGAATCTTTTAAAGCTTTGGACAAAGTTTCATTAACGATACCACGGAATACTTAAAAACGTAGACGCATACTACTTTAACTAATTGAAGTCATACAAATTATGTATATTGACATAAAACAAAAATAAATGATAGAGAACCAGTGATAGTTAATAGTGGTGTAAGATAAGATTCTCCTTTGTCAACTGTACCTTTTAATTTTTATATTGTCGAAGTAGTAAGAATTTGGTCAAATAAAGTTAATAGAGGGTTTAATGTTTCAGGAGTGAAACTGAAAACTATGTTATATGCAGATGTTTTCATACTAACGGCCACAAATGAATATTACCTGTTTAAATAAAATTGCTATTGAATATGAATGAAAATATTATCCAATAAATCCAAAACTAATAAAAATAGTGTTACACAATGTAATAATAGTCCAGATATCACACTTCAAGTATTTAGAATGTAATGTCTTGTACCAGGCAGAAACTGATGTAATAGAGAAAATAAATTTAACTATGTAACAGACACAATAAAAATAGCTTTAAAATAAATCCCATAGAGACTTCATACTAAATTGTACAACAAATTGGTAGTACCAACTCTGATATACATGGACATTAATAAAAGAATTAGAAACCAGACTCCAGAAATGAAATTTGCAAGAGCAATAACAGAGTACGCACAAAAAACAAAACCCGAATTAAGATATTTGGAAAGAATTAAAAGTATAAGAAATAAATCATATTATTGTTAACAGAAGAAATCAATGGGAAGAGAATGTTCAAAGTTGAATAACAACAGAACAGCCATAAACTATAAAGCCGGATGTGAAAGAAACAGAGAAGACCGAAGAAAAAATGGGCACACCAAATTGGAGCTGGAATGGATTGAAAAGTTCAAAGGCGTAATAGAAGAGGAAGAAAAGAAGATTTTTATAATTGTAAAAACAGCTAATGTTATTGGTTATGCCACAATTGGAAGTTAGTGGTACTCACTATGACTATGCACTCTACCATTCTTGTATTGTGAGTATTCACGAAAGGAATAACATTTGACCAAATTCTAACACAATTTTGTAGGAATGAAATCCAGGACGCTTTTGACATTTTCGTTGGTATAAGTTAGAGCATCCTTATGTTCTTAACTAGCTTATCCCTCTGTATTTCATTAACT
>CM060951.1:100647563-100697563 GCA_030765055.1 Mantis religiosa | reverse complement strand
GATATCGCAAGGACAAATCAACTAATTTAGGATCACATGGAAGCGAGGAACAGCGTCATTTGATAATGTGATGGCTTTGAAAGTCCATAGGTGACATAGTGAAGGGAGAAAAGTACTTCTGAGGTTACAGTGACTTGAATTTATTGATTATTTTATATAAGCAATGTTTTATATTTTATGTCTGTGAGAAAGTATTTCTGCAATAACCTGTATTTGCGTGCACTTCATTTAATTTAAATATTTGCCTTGTACCTTTCCCTGTTGGTACAAAGAGGATTCAGAAAACAGAATAGATAAATACCACTGTCAATATTTCCATGGCATCGTGATAAATAGCTGAAGAGAGGCACTGATTTTAAAATGTTACAGTATTGAAAAATTCGAAAGAAGTTATAAGAAAACTCTGAAATGTTTAATATAAAGCAAAATCTGTTTAAAATATTGTGTGTGTTTCAAGAGACTTATACTTCTGTGCAGTAAGTTACTTTGTTCTTACAGCTTACTGGCTATACATTAGTTATTAAAACGAAGAGGATTTTAAAAGCAAATTGCAAAAAATCTCTCTTGGAGTTTAACTTTTAATGAAAATCTCATATAATGCCTTTATTCAGTCAGTAATCCCTCCTTTACAAAATAAAAGTTTAGAAGGATTTAGTTTATAAACGAAAGTTTAAAATGGATTCCTCAGGAAGTACTATATTTAAATACCAAGTTTCTTGTTTATAGGCATTTACTTTTTAAGTTATTCTGTTTAAAGAAAAGGGAAGCACTTCGAGAGTTTCACTCTGGAGTATCAATGAATGTAGTTCCAACCCTTCACTCTGGAGTTTTATTGGTGGTACTTCCTTTGCTGCACTTGGAGATATTCACAAATGACACATTCACGAAGTTTTCCAAGAAGCCGTTTTGGAAACATACATTTCCATAGTAATTTTGACATAGCTTTGGGTGACTTTGGGTAGGTGGAAGACAAGGTAAACTAATGACTAAAGGAATCTAAATACTATAAACTAAACTGTATTATATATTACAACACAATAAGTTTACCTTTTACTAGCTCCACTTCTAAGTAAGTACTACATGGCAAAGTACCGAAGCATAACGGAAACTATATAAATCAAGAGAGTTGTTTACTTAAGCCTATCACACATATACGGTGGGTCAGTGTATGTACACTCTGTTCAGATGGAATCATATCTTCTGGAGGGCAATATGTTGCATACCGGCAGGAAGGAGAAATCATAATTAACGTGATTAAATATAATGACAAGGAGAATCCAAATTCCTTTGTGTCAAGCGACAAGTGGCGGCCACAATTGTAATTTGTATTTGTGAATAATAATAAATTCGCTAACCTTTCATATCAGACATGCAGCTCCCAGTTACTATATTGTCTCTTACTGTTCGCCAGTTGCTAACATTGTCCTCTTCGAGTAAATAAGATAACAAAACGAATGCAGCGCTCGTCAGTGAATCAAACCTTTACCATGTAGTAGTAGACGTATTGTCTTTTTTTCTGATAGACGTTCTTATATGGTTTCCTGCATTCCATTCTATTAAATTCAGAGTAGAGGACCGTTTAGAATGTTTTACGCCCAAAAAGTCGTTGGTTTGAACCCACAACCTTGGGAACCAAAGAGTACAATGACACCTCTAAACCACCGAGAGCAATCACAGCCTGAATTCGGCCAAGATTTTAAGATTTGATGATGAGATCCATAAAATTAAAATGTTTCGGATAAAGTGACGGAGGAAAATATGATTTCTGACTTAAATGTCCAAATTCTGGTACACCCCACAATCATCGTGATGTTTGTTTTCAAGGCCATGCTTTAAAAATGACCAAGGATCGAAAAAAGTGGACGATCATTCTGTCGTCTATTTCTGCTGAGCTATGGAGGGGAATTGCTAGTCTTTCTCCCACAAACTCGTTTTTATCTTATGAAAAGCGTAGAAGAATATGAAAGCAAGTTGGGGAGCTTGGTAGAAATGCAAGGAAATAACCCTGTTTTCTCAACAAGTAGAAGCTGAATTTAGCTTAAAGGAAAGGGGAGAAAATGTTACATACCCATAGCAATTATATTAAAAATATGGTGAACTATTCTGTCATATATTCTTAATTTACTTGTTAGACATTTCTGGCTTGCTATTTCCTTAAATGTAATTCATGAATTGTCTGAGGTTTCATCAAATATTCTACGTACTGACGGACAGATCGGTAGAAGCTTAGTAAAAATTTTAAGAAATTTAATATTGGGCGTTTTATTCTGTTATCAAATGTGTTTGTCTAGCAATGTTTTGGTTTAAAAAATTGTGCTATAAGAATTAAAATAAGGTAGTGAATTAAAAAATTCTGGTAGAAGGGAATTGGAGCGTTCGTGGCATGCTATATTTTTCGCACTTTTCTCATATTTCTAGAAATGTTTTGATAAAGTGAGTGAGTGAATGTGATGTTTAAGGGCCCGTCGACAACAAGGTCATTCGGGCCCCAAGTCAACAATAAAACCTAAAAACTATAAAAATTTAGTTAAAAAGGTAAAAAACAATTAAGACACTCAAATGTTAAAAGGGCATTAAAACGATCTAAAGGCTAATTTAAAATCTCTAAAAGCAATAAATTTAAAACACGAGTCACACTTGTTTATTAAAACCTATTTCAGAAATAAACCGCAGTGCCTTGTCCACGGCCACTGGGTCGTTACCTAAAACACCGTGCAAGTTAGTCCTCAAGCCCAAAGACTGGCGAACGCGGGCATACTGCGGGCAGTCAAGCAGTACATGCCGCACAGTGAGGCGTACTGCACATGGAGCACACACAGGGGCCGGTTCCCCTCTTAGCAGATGGCCATGAGTTGCTCGTGTGTGCCCAATTCTCAGCCGGGTGAGTATCACCTCGGCTCGCCGGTTATCCCTGCAGGAAGTCAGCCAGGGTTGTACGCTTTCCTTTATTGCCCGGAGTTGTGTGCCTTCTAAAGCTGTCCAGGATTGCTGCCAAGCAGATAGAAGCTGGCGACGGAAAAAACGTTGCACATCCTGGTACGGCACCGTAGTTGTTAAACTCCGGGGCAAACGGCAAGCAGACTTAGCAGCCGCGTCCGCCTCCTCGTTCCCGGAAATGCCCATATGCCCAGGGGTCCAAGTAAAAACAAAATGGTATCCTCGACCGAGCATTTGCGAGATCTGGGCCTGTATTTTTAAAACTAGAGAGTGAGCGGCAGTGTGCTGTTTCAAGGCCAGTAGTGATAACCCTGGATTAAGCAAGTGGATTAACGATAATCCTGCCACCAGAGTGGATTAGAGCGCTAGTGTCGCTTTTAATCCGGTGGTGGATTAGCGAACTATGGCGCGAAAGTTTGGAGAAAAACATGGTGGTAGGATTATCGTTAATCCACTTGCGTAATCCAGGGTAAGCTATATGGATTAAAAGTCACGTGACAATATGGATTAAAAGTCACGTGACAATATGGATTAAAAGTCACGTGTCTTTTTGGGATAGGTTTGTGATTAAATGTCACGTGACTTTTACCAGAAGGAATGGAGCGGTGACCAGTTTGACGTCCAAGGAGCAAAAGGATGCAAATGAGCGGAGAACATAATTAAAAAGGAAGGGGGAAGTGACGTGTAAGTTTGTGATTGGTTAAAATAAGAATGTCTTTGATTGGTTGAAAAGGTTAAAGGTAGAGATTTGGTTGGTAGGAATAAAAGTATTTGTGATTGGTTAGAAAAAGCTGGAGCAAAGAAGAATGGGGAAGTAAAATATATAAAAGGAGAGGTGAAAATGAATATGCACAAAGATGATTTTGATAGCGATCGCGTTGATAATAAGCGTCACAGCTGGCGCAGAGGATATCTGCGTTAGTTTTGGGAGATGTGGGTTTATGTTAAATAACCAAACGGGACATTTGGAAAATTTGACAAGATGCGATAAGGACTACGAATTGTTGTCTAACTGTACCTGCGTTTACCGTAAGGGTAGTGGATGTAGGTTTGGATCTGATTTTATTAATATGGGGACACTGAAGAACGTGTATAATTGTTTAAAGCCGATAACGAGATGTCAAAGCGGGCGGAATTGTGGAGGGATGATGTATGGGGGTGTAAAGTTTGGACAACTTCAATGTCCGGAGGGGTACGTAGTAAATTCGCAATGCGGTTGTGAAAAGGGTAAGATAAGGAAGGAAGAAGGTTGCAAATTTTATAAAAAGCCAGTGCGCATGTATACAAGCGACAACAGTTCGATTCTGGTGGAGATGGTGGATTGTAGTTTATTGGCGGACACAGTTGATTTACCAGAGGGTTTGGAATTAGACTGGAAACTAACGCCGGAGGAAAGCGAGCTTGTAATGGCATATAGTGTAGTAAATGAGATGAATTCCTACTTTTCTGATAATTTTGTTTACATATTTGGAGAATGCGGGAATGGAGAGTGGCAGTTAAACTTAGGTGGGGGTAGAAAATTAAGCGGGAGGGTAAAACGTGCCTCAAGGTGGTCTGCGGAGGGTAATTTGAGAATAAATTCAGAATGTGAAGGAAATGGTGGGACTGCGGGTAGGGTGTCGGTGAACAGTATAAGGAAAGCGGCTTCGGAGAGGTGTAAGAAAGAAATAAATGGAGTTAAACAAAAGATGAGAAAAGAATGCGATAATAAGACGAGAGAAAAAAGAAGAGAGGTGGATGCAGCGAAAAAGGAAAAGGAAGAGTGTGAAGGAAGGGCAGCACGAATAAAGGAAATGATGGAAAGAATGAAACAGGAATTGGAAGAGAAAAAGCAAAACGTGACGAAGCAGCAGGAATTGGTAAATAGAATAAAAGGAAATGTGGCTAAATTGAACCATGACTTTGAGGCGTTAAAGCAGATGATTGCAAATTTGGAGAGCGCATGCACGCGCGGAGTGGATTAATTTCCTAACTATGAAGGAAATTATGACGAAGATGCGGTTTCCGAGGAGGAGGCAGCGGAAGCTGAGGGAGGAGAGGAAGATTCACTGGAATACGAGACGAAGTAAAAAAGGAGAAGGTAGCTGAAAAACAAAAATACAAGAAAATAATATAAATTACTTTTCATATGCAGGCATTTTGCTTATAGGTATTATAAACGTGTAGGCTGGTGTACTTGCATTGTGCTTACTTAATGTTACTTAAAACCCAAAAAACTTTTTTTTTTATTTGCATTTGCGTGATAGATGTGCACCATATAAATTACACTCTTTCGAGTGGCAGTTAAAAAAAATTCTGCAATATTTTCATTATTAGAAGTAACTGTTTTAATGACAACTAAGAGGAAAATATTAGGAGTAGGAAAGGAACCTGTCATGGCAAAGTATGAACGAGGTTAAATGAATAAAAACACAAAAAACACAGGATCAGCAAAAGTAAAGAAGCATAGGATTATATATTTTGATTAAATAATAATTACATGAGCAGTGCATCAATTAAACATATAACTGAAATGAACAATAAAAAAAAAGATGTCAAACAAAAGTTAGTGGTACGTGCCTTCACACAATGAGCACGGATACTGCGCTTTGACGTTCAAATGTCTGTAGATTATAGGAATGTCATAAAGTTTACATGCTCTACGTGCAAGACATTGCAAACACAAAGTTGAGTATGACCTATAACCCTTTGGACCATACCACACCGTGTATGGTTTATATATCCGTAGCAGTAAATCTTTTTGTTTTTGGTCATATTTTGCAGCTGTACATGCGTTGCACTTTTTTGAATTTTTATCACAGCACTCCATAATAGAATAAAAAAAAAAAGATTACAGCAAAAAATTACTGACGAATGTAATGTTGAATGGTTAAGGAACCGCACTTGCAAATATATGTATGTAAATGAGCATATGGGTTTGGAATGTTATACTTCAGTAAAGCACGATAAGCGATGCAAACAAGACACCTTGGTTGGTATATGGTGTCACTGAGGGCAAAAAATTCAATAATTTCGTAGGGTGATCCAAAATATATAAAATCATTTAGAAAGGGATCATTAGTTGTGTAAGGTAATCGGTTAACCATCCATTCAATTTCTTCCTCTGGGGAAAATTTACTTTGAAAATTGCAGCAGTTCATATGCCCAAAGTATAATTAAAAGCGGTAATATAAAGCAGAATAATTAAAATAATAATAAAGAGTGTACAAACCTTGAACAGCACTGGAATGATGCACTACACACTATTTTAATTCAAAAAAAAAAACTAAAACACTAAAACACTAAAAAATAATTATTAGCAGTTTTTTTTAAAAAAAAGTAAATACTATTTGTGATCGCATAAATTCCCTACGAGCTGGGTCGGAACTTCTTTTTCTTGAGTGGTGGCTCCGGCGACAATGGGACCCTCCGAGCAAGCTTCCGCTTCACCTCCGCCGTAATGGGCACCAACAGCGGCAAAGCTAGGTTGCTCACTTCTTCATCATCATCATCCTCCAGGTCAACGTCTGGGATGGTGTGAAAGAGCCTGTCGTACCCGTCGTCTCCGCAGTTGAGGTTGCAGCACCAACCAGCACTGTGCTGCACCAGCAGCACCACCGCCTGAGTTTCACACGATGACTCTTGAAACTGTTTGAGTAAGCTTCGTCTGGCAACAGGTTGATTAAATTTTGAGAGGGAGCAGGAAAGTGCGTCAATTAATGAATTTGATGGTGCTGATGCTTGTTTTGCCACTGGACGTATTAGGGGAATATTATGGACGTTTGTTGTGGATCTTTGAGGTGAGATAGGCGTGAAAAATTGGAACGGTGGTGGAGAATTGGGAGGAGTTGGTGAAATTACTTCTGGAGCAGAAGTGTGGGGCGAGAAATGGGTTGAAGAAGAAGGAGCAGATGAGGAACTCAGAACAATTGTGTTATGAGATGATGCAGGCGAAACTGGCAAAGACGGCGGTGTTGGTGATGGGGAAATAGAGCTGATGTTTGTGTCACCGTCGAACAGGTCTTCTCTGAAGTTGAACCCCCGAGCAGGAGAACACACGGGGGTTGAAGTGCGTGGTGGTGGAGTTGAACAATGCGTTTGGAAACGAGAAGCAGTGGAAGAGCAGGAAGGAGAAGAAGAAGAGGAATACAGAAGGGTTGTGGCGCTTGAAGGAGAGATTGGTTGAAACGATGGCGAGGTAGAAGGTGCACCACTGTCAAACCGGGGAGCACGGTTGTAAGCACAAGAGGAAGAAGCTGAACTCAGGATAACGGTGGATCCAGTGTGTGATGCTTGCTGGTGGCCGCTGTCAAAACTTGAAGAGTAGCCTTGACCGCGAAAATCTTCTAGGTCAACCGCCAGTGAAGATTGGGTTGAAGCAGGAGAAGCTGGCGATTGAAGAACTCTGCTGCTGGTGGTGCTATTCAACTCCGGTGGTGGCTCGCTGGGCGATGTGGGCTCATAAACCCACTCTAGAGCCGGGTACTGAAGGCTGTTGTTGAAAGAATTGTCGCCATCCTGGTAGTTGCCAGGATACCCAAAGTCTCGTTGGAGAGAAACAGTTACGTGTCTTTCCACTACTCCTGATTCATAAAAATAGTGTTTGCACACGGTAGTCAGCACAAGTCGTCTTTCCATCCCGATGAAGTGCCGGTGTCGACCTTATAAGAGCAGACAGACGAATGACGGGCTTGAAAGGAGCACTGCAGATTATAATGCTCGCTAGCGTGAGAACTCACGTGATTCAATATGGCCGCTGTGATAAAAGTTGCGATAAGTTTAGAAATTGTTGTGTGAACGGAAGTCTCATTAGCAGAAAATTGTTGAAATGTGGTTTTGTGGTCGATGTACAAAAACTTGTTTGATATCGCAACCGGATGTTGCGGTGGTTCGATGGTGGGACCGGAAGCGCTCCGAAAATTTACCCGATTAAAATTTGGGAAATTGTGGTAAGATAACCCGCTGATAGTTTTAATTAGGTTCTTAATGCAGAGCGCAGCCGGAAGGTGTGGTTTTGATAAGCGCACTATAAAAGTTCAGGAGCGATAAACTGTTGCCGAAGTGAATTTTGTGTGTGAAATAGCTAAAGAAGTGAAATAATAGCTTCAGATTTCAAAAATACATATATTACCGAAAGGCAAATTATTACTGATATACCAATTGATCGACAGATGCAACATACGTCTACATTTGCGGGAAATAACGAGTGTCTACATCGACTTTAGCAGTAGCGTTATTTTCAGGAGAAAAACAAGCTGTAAAACAAATAACCGTGAAGACTTAGGATAACTAGCATTTTAGAAAGTGAACATTGCCGTTGCGCGAGTATGGACATGACGTCGGACAACGTGGAACAGCAGAATGCGGTAAGTGGCGATTCTACCTTGCAACCTACGTTTGAAATTTTGGTGCAAAGGGGCAGGGAATCGAAAAAATTATATTCAGGGTATAACGAAACAGACATATCCGTGACGCCTATGCCTTTGGGAGCAGATCCTGGGAGGTGGGTGCTTACAATGTTTGATGAGCTTGTAAAGTTTGTTAAGACAGAGCTTTTGAAGAACGAACCCGGGTACTTAGGAATATCCATATCGGATTCGAAACAATCTTCCAAAGCATTTAATATGAGCGTTCGAAGGGCAGATCAAGTGAATGCCGAGGCAGTTCTTAAATCTATAGAGAGAGTCATGCAAAGTAACGCGGAATTTTTGATGGGAGGGCCTCTGAAAATTACTTGCGTTTGGACTCGAGAGGTTGCGGGTTCGTGCTTTAAACCGTGCGAGGAATGCAGGAGGAACAAGGGAATTGTAGAAATTGCAAACAACAAGGACACCTTGTGCGTTCCAAGGGCGGTTGCCGTGTGCAAGGCAAAAGTGGATGGCGACATCAATTATAACACCATTCGGAGGAGTGAGTTCTTGCAGAAACAGAGAGCTGTAGAGCTATGCGAGGCGGTAGGAAAGAGCGATGGCAGGTTTACTGTAGAAGACGTGAAACGTTTAGACGAAATGCTGAAGGAATATGCCTTTACGGTCTTTGCAGACCATTCGGGAAAGAACGTGCTATATAAATCGAGAAAACAGAGTGAAAAACACATCGATCTTATGCTGCACGATGGACATTGTAACGCTATAGTAAACTTGAACGCAGCTTTAAAATGTAAATGGTACTGCCGAGAATGCTGCTTTGTTTCTAAGAATAAGAAGGAATTCCATCGCTGCGACGAAAAATGTGCGAAATGTCACCAGGTATGCCGTGTTGGCTCTTACGATTACTTACGCTGTAATGAGTGTCATCGCGATTTTAAGGGACAAGATTGCTTTGATAATCACAAGAAAAAAGGCGCGTTCTACCCGAACGGCATGTCTGTGTGTGATGTGGAAAAGGTCTGTCTTTCTTGCAATAAATTGTTAAACTTAAGACACCGGAAGATAGCGCACCAGTGCGGCGAAATCTTTTGCAGTCATTGCAAGATACACGCAGACCCAAGCCATCAATGTTACATACAGCCGTACTGTTCCAAGAGCACTCGAAGCGATTTCGTTTTTATGTTCATTGATTTCGAATGCACGCAAGAGACTCCATATTTGGAAAAGCGGGACACGTTTCAACACGTTCCAAATCTTTGCGTGCTATACCAGGCTTGCCCCTTGTGCATAGACGACCAGCACAAGATGACGTACTGCACGCGGTGTGGCGTGAAAGAATGGGTCTTTGACGATAAACCGGTGACGCAGCTGTTTGCTCACATCACTCAACCTACGTTTGCAAGTTGTGACGTGATCATCTTGGCTCACAACATGCGCTCGTATGACGGGCAATTCCTATTACGTCATATGGTGAGCGAACTTAAATGGACGCCCGAGCTTATTATGAACGGGAACAAGATATACAAGATGAAGTTTGGCAACGTTACTTTTCTTGACTCATTAAACTTCATTCCCATGCCACTATCTCGCTTTTCTAAGACGTTCCAGTTAAAGGAATGCAAAGGGTATTTTCCCTATCTATTTAACACTAAAACCAACGAAGACTACGTGGGACCCGTGCCAGAGCAGAAGTACTTCTGCCCGGATGGCATGTCTGTTGAGGGTCGAGAGGCCTTTGAGAAGTGGCATGAAGAGATGACGTCATCGCAGTACGTGTTTAGAATGAAGGAGGAAATGATCAAGTACTGCAAGATGGACGTGTTTCTCTTGAGTCAAGGAGTAGCAAAATTTAGGAAAGAATTCCTCGAAGAGAACGGCATTGATCCTTTTAGAGAATGCGTGACCATCGCACAAGCGTGCATGTGCGTATATAGAAAACGATTTATGCCCAAGAACGCCATCGCTTTGCTACCTCCGGGCGGTTACCGTCTGGCCGATAAGCATTCGCGCATTGCTTGCGTTTGGTTATCGTGGGTGGAAAAGCAAGAAAACGTTATCATTCAGAGCGCTTTTCGAGGAAGAGAGGTGAAGCTATTGGGTCACAAGGTGGACGGTTATCGGCAGGAAGCCAATATGGTCTACCTGTTTCACGGGTGTTCCTTTCACGGGTGTAAGCGTTGTTTTCCTAACCGACACGCCGTCATTTACTCCACGGGAAACGAGACCATGGCCTCTAGACTTGAAAGCACAGAGAGGGTCACGCAGCTGTTGAAGGAGGGGGGCTATGACGTCATAGAGATGTGGGAATGCGACTTCCACGCCATGGCGCGGAGGGACGCCGAACTGGCAGAATTTGTCAAGACATTTCCCATTCCCGAGCCTCTCAACCCAAGAGACGCCTTCTTTGGAGGCCGGACCAATTGTACAAAGACCTACTGCGAGGCCAAGGGTGACCTGACAATGTTCTATGTCGACATCTGCTCTCTGTATCCGATGGTGAATAAGACGAAGGCATACCCTGTGGGACACCCGAAGATCCACTTGGATCGCTTTCCCGATCTGAAGGACGTACAGGGCGGCCTCATCAAGTGCACGGTGCTCCCCGCGGAAGGGCTGTATCACCCCGTACTCCCGGTGCGCGTCAACGGCAAACTCATGTTTCCACTATGCCGCGCGTGCGCAGAGGAGGAGAACCAAGAAGACTGCCTCCACGACGAGCAGCAAAGGTGTCTGACGGGCACTTGGGTGATCGATGAAGTTAAGGTCGCACTCGAAGAAGGTTATCGCCTCGTGAAAGTGTTCGAGATGTGGGAGTATCAGATGGTGAGATACGACCCCGTCTCCGGACAGAAGGGTCTATTTGAGGACTACGTGAACCAATTTCTCAAAATAAAGACGGAAGCTAGCGATTTTCCCTCCCACTGCGACACCCCCGCCAAGAAAGAGCAGTACGTCAGGCAATTCCTCGAAAGAGAGGGCGTGCAACTGGATCCGAACGCCATCGAACCCAATCCCGGAAGGCGAGAGCTCGCCAAACTGATGCTTAATTCCTTCTGGGGAAAGTACGGACAGCGGGACAATCTGTCCACTTGCGAGCTCGTTAAGGAGTATTCGAGAATGCTGGAACTTTTAAACGATCCGGGAATCGAAGTGCAGACGTACCTACCCGTTACCGACGACGTCATGTATGTGGTGTGGAGGTATGGCGGGGAGAGCCCAAGAGTGAACCCCACCTCCAACGTCGTCATCGCCGCCTACACGACCGCGCACGCTCGGCTCGTGTTGTACTCCTATCTCAGGAAACTGGGCGACCGGGTGTGCTACTTCGACACGGACTCCGTCATCGCGACCCGCGTACCCGGGGATTGGACGCCGTCCGTGGGGGCGTTCCTTGGGGACATGACCGACGAGCTCGAAAAGTTCGGCAAGGGTGCCTACGTTTCCAGGTTCGCCTCCACGGGGCCGAAGAGCTACTGCCTGGAAATAAAGGGACCGAAATGCACGCACCAAGTGTGCAAGGTTAAAGGCATCACGCTCAATTCGGGCAACCTTAGGCATGTGAATGCGGAGGTCATGCGCGACGTAGTGCTAAGGGACAACGATAAGGCCGTGGTGCTGTCGGGCACGCAGATAGCAAGGAAACCCGGGTGGACCGTGGTGACGGAGCCTTCCAGCAAGACATTCAGAATGGTTGTCAATAAGAGAGTGCTCACGGACAACTTCGATTCCGTGCCCTACGGGTATAAGAGGCGGCGCGCCATTTAAACAACGATAAATGTGACGACATTTCCTCCAGCGTGCTCATTATCGGAACATATGGCACCCATGACGCAACCTCCGGACAATATTAGGAAATTTAATTTTCCGAGCACTATGCTCGTTGCGGGGCCGTCGCGCTGCGGTAAATCCACTTTCGTGAAGGCGCTCATTTGCAACGCGGAGGAGATGTTCGACAAAGTTCCTAAAAGGGTCCTGTGGTGTCACCCTCCCGAATACTCGCCCAAATTAAGGCGCATGCCCATACGCTGCGAGACGCATGCAGGTGTGCCGGAGCTATCGGACGTGGGGGAGGATCACCTCGTCATTCTGGACGATATGATGTTTGACTGCGACCGCCTCTCCGTGTCCAATTTCTTCACCAGAGACTCGCATCACAAGCGTTTCGGAGTCATATACATTCTGCAGAACGTCTTTCCTCAGGGTAACAAGTTCAGAACGATATCGTTAAATTCAAACTACATCGTGGCGTTCAAGAACAACAGGGACAAAATGCAAATAGAAAGGCTGTGCCAGCAAATCGAACCCAGGAACTCTAGGTTCCTATTAGAGGCGTTCCAAAAGGCTACCGAGCATCCTCACGGTTATCTGGTGTTAGATTGCACGCAGTACACGCCGGATCGTTACAGGTATCGAACCGGCGTGCTGCCGGGTGAAACTCTTTCATATTTCGTGCCCAACGATTGTGAATGTTTTTAATGGGATTAAAAAATTGACAAGCGTTCATTCGCGCTCAAACATGCCTAGAGGAAGGTCGAGCGTTGCCACGCTCAGCAGTCCGCTGATAGCGAGACAACACGGAAATTTAGTGGCCTTGGCCAAAGCCAAGCCAGCTGTGCGGAAAAAGTTGCTCAAGGACGCAAGCCCCGAGCTGATCAAGGCCGTTTCCGAGTGCATGTACAACGTCTGTAAGGGTAACGTGCAGCTGCCCACAAAGTGTCTTAATCGTTTAAAAAGGCACAAAACTTGCTGGAGGAAGTTAGTCGACAAGAGGCTTCCACTGAAGAAAAAGAAGCAAATCTTGATACAGAAAGGCGGCTTCCTACCAGCTTTCCTCTTACCGGTCCTGGCTTCGTTGGGCAGCGCCCTCGTGTCGAAGTTTGCTGGATGAAGTACGCTAGGCAAATAGTGGTTGCTCCGCAACCTAAAACAGTAGACAAACTTCACCTCATAGATAAAACCATTTCTAGACTAGCCAAGGACATCGACCGTCTCCAGCGCGAAAAGATGTCTGCCGACGAAAAGTGGCGCTTAATGAAATATAAATTGAACAACTATTTCGATCTCGTGACACAAGTGAAACAGCCTTATCTTCGCGTTAACGACGACGACGACGACGACGACGATGACGTTGAACTGTTGCACGAGGAGTCGGTAAAACAGGAGCCTAAAACCGTAAAGGTTAACCCCTTCTCGCCACTCAAGAAGAAAAGACCATCTTCTCCTTCCACGCCCAGAAAGAAATCCAGTGCACCCAGCTATAACCTTCGCCTAAAACAGTGGAAACCTCTGTAAAAGTAAGCGATGAAGGAATGGAAGATGCTCAGACGCTTTTACGAAAATCCGGAACACCCAGCCGGCTTCGGATCGGTAAACGCACTTCGAAAAGCTACCGGCAAGCCGAAGGGTCACATTGAAGCTTTTCTTCGAACCCAGGACAGTTACACGCTGCACAAACCCGTCAGAAAGCGCTTTTCTACGCGATATTATCACGTGACCAATATGGACGATCTCTGGGAGGCGGACCTCAACGTCATGAACAGCGTCAAAGAGCATAACAAACCTTACGCGTACATCCTCACCGTCATCGACGTCTTCTCCAAGTACGCTTGGGCCGTACCTCTAAAATCCAAACTTGGGTCCGAGGTAGCACAAGCATTTCGCTCCATATTTTCCGAGCGTGTTCCTAGGGTTCTGCAGACGGACAAAGGAACCGAGTTCACCAACAAAACCTTTAGGGCTTTTCTGAAGAAACACGGCGTCCGTCATTACACCACAAAGAACAATGTTAAAGCCAGCGTCGTTGAGCGCTTCAATCGCACTCTCAAGACCAAGATGTGGAAGTATTTCACGCACGCAAACACTTACAAATACGTGGAGGTACTTCCGGCCTTGCTCGAGTCGTACAACAGTTCGTATCACAGATCCATCAAGATGGCGCCCAAGGACGTCAACGAGACCAATATCGCGCAAGTGTACCGCAACTTGTACGCAGATAGGCATGCACCCCGCACAAGGGCACCAAAGTATGCCGTGGGGGACCACGTGCGCATTTCCAAAGAAAAAATGAAGTTTGACAAGGGGTACGAGCAGAACTGGACGGACGAAATATTCGTCATCGACAAGGTCGTGCGCGGTCAGCCGGTGGTATATAAACTGAAGGATCTCGCCGGAGAGGATATTGACGGCAGCTTTTACACCGAAGAGCTGCAAAAGGTGGAACTCCCTCAAACGTACAAAATAGACAAGATTTTGGAAACCAGGGGTCGCGGGCGCAACAAGCAACTTTTGGTAAAGTGGAAGGGCTACCCTTCCAAGTTTAACTCTTGGGTCCAGGCTTCGACGATCGCTTCGATATGATCAAAACCGAACCATTCTCTCTCACGCTCGTGAGCAATGCTTCCATGGATCACTTTAGCGACAACACGACTTCCAAATTTTCCAACATACTGCCCGAGCGAATAGTGCTTCAAGGGGAGTGGGAGGTGGCTCTGCAAAAGGTAAGGTATCCCGTTAAATTTTACAACGTGACCGCAGGCGACGCGCAACTCATCGGCACCAGGTACACGATGACTCAACTACCCACGCATTCCAAATTTAGCTTGCAGATGCCGCCGGGTATCGTGCACGATCCTAAAGATCTGGTGACCCGGGTAAACGCCGTCATTCAGGAACATTTGCACGTGGATAACTTCTTTGTGTACCTCGAGCGCAATAAACCGGTCAGCATCAACGAAGCCGCCACGCATGCGCAGCAACTTTCAGACACTACCTTTGATGGGTACGTGGAGACCGTGGTGCGCGTTCCGAAGACCGTGGTTCCCAGCGAGGTGAGCGATGCACCGGTCAGAACGAAACCCCCAACCCGAAAACCAAACATCCAAAGACCCAAACCTACCGCCCAATCGCCTAAACCCAACCCCGCAGTGAGTTCTAAACCCACTCCGCCACCGGAACAGCCCGACCAACCGCCCACCGAACCTCTCCATCGAGTTCATAGCATGATGTTGTCCCCAGCCATGGCCAAGATGCTGGGCTTTGATCCCTACACCAACATCGTTTTACAGAAGGAGGCAAAACACCCCGTAGATCCCTATATGGGGTTTCCTTACGAAATGTTCATCTACTGCAATCTGGTTGCACCGCAAGTGGTGGGCGATACATTTGCACAAGTGATTGAGAGCGTTGCAGTAGAATACGAGAAAAGCAACAACACTTACATGTCCGATGAAAAGACCTTCTTTCCTCAGAATTGGGTGCCACTCGTTCAACAAGACTTTAAGACCGTCAGCATAGATTTAAGGAACGGTTATGGCGATCTGCTACCATTTGCCGACGGCTTTTCTTCCACTATAGTTCTCACCTTCCGGCCAAAGAAACGATAATGGACGTGCACACCGTCACTCAATACTATCTCAATCAAGCCGGCGGTGCTTTAGACCAAGGGGATTTCGTTCTCTAGCGCGGTAGGCGCTATCAGCGCGGAAGCGGTCTCTTTTCTGCCCTAGGAAGTCTCTTCAGAACCGTTCTACCCTTCTTGAAAAGCGGCGCAAAGGCTGTCGGAAAGGAGGCGCTTAAAGTGGGCGCTCACGTGCTGTCCGACGTGGCCGCCGGAGGAACCACCCCAAAGGAAGCTTTAAGAAGTAGACTTAAGGAGGCTGGGTCCAATCTGAAGCGTAAGGCAGACGAAAAAATCGATTCTATGCTAGGATCGGGCGTCAGGCGACTAAAGGCAATAAAACGCGCCAAACCTACCAAGCCGAAACAGTCTAAGCTGAAACGCAGGAGGCGAAAGGTGCAGGACGTGTTCTCGTAATGGCCGAAACCGTGATCCACATGAGCTCCGAACTGGACCTCTTCAAGGACCTTCCGGTTCAGATGAACGTCGAAGAGTCTCGGTTCATATCCCTAAACCCTCAAAACACCATCATGAAAAATGCACCGATTACCTTTCATTATTCCGGAAATGCAGACGAATACCTCGACCTTTCTTACGTCGTTCTAGAGGTATTTGTTCGTATCGTTAGCGAAAAAGGAGAGGAGCTCAAGGACGACGTGCTTGTCACTTTCGTCAATAACGCCCTAAATTCACTGTTTCAACAGCTTGAGGTGTCGCTCAATAGCGTCATGGTTTCCATGCCGCAAGCCGGATATCCCTATAGAACGTATCTCGAAACCCTCCTCAATTATTCTGAAGATGCCATGAACACCAAGCTCCAATCCACCCTCTGGAAGAAGGATACCCCCGGCATCATGGACACTTTTGCGGCAAATGCCGGCTTCTTGTTTCGGCATGGATTTACCAAAAGCAGTAAGGTCGTGCAATTAATGGGACCGCTATCGAATGCTCTATTTAGACAAAACAATCTTTTGCTCAATAACGTTAGCGTCACCATCAAGCTCACCCCTTCGTCACCCCAGTTCTATTTGTTCTCCGAAGTACCCAATTTCAAGGGATACGCCGATATTCAGTCGGCCACTCTACATCTAAAAGTGGTCAGACCGTCACCAACCATCAAACTGGCCCACCAGGCGGCGCTGGCAAAGAGCAACGCCAAGTACCATCTCAAGGCCGTCAGCTTCCACGCCCTCAGTATTCCCAAAGAGGCCAGTGCAATGACTTTCAGCGACGTCTTCACGGGTCAAATTCCAAGGAGAGTGGTCGTCGCCATGGTTCTAGACAAATCCTATACTGGCGATTTCGGCAAAAACCCTTATAATTTTCAACATTTTAACATGAACATGTTTCAGCTATACGTCAACGGCCAACCCATTCCCTCTCAACCCATTCAGCCAAACTTTCAAGACGGACACTTCATGCGTTGCTTTCAAACCCTTCAGGACGGTCTCGGCATTCACTTCAGAGACGAGGGACATTCCATTTCCAGACAGGTCTACCCCGTCGGTTATACCGTCCTTGCTTTCGATCTCACTGCCGCCATGAGCGCCAACGAATCTTACATCTCCGGTCAGCGCCACGGCTCCGTGTCTATAAGGGTGGGTTTTGCCAAACAGCTGACAGAACCGGTCGTTCTTCTGGTGTTGGCGGAAATACATCGTACCCTGGAAATCGACGCTAACCGATCCATCCTCATATCATGAACTCGCTTCAAATAGAGCACTTTCTCTCTAACTGTCCCTCCACGCGCCCTCACTTTTTGGGCGTCTACGCCTGCGACACCCTACCCTCAGAAAGCACCAATAGGAAACCTCCCTTCGCCTTGGTCGCTAACACCGACCCAATCTCCCTACCAGGCAAGCACTGGGTCTGCATCTTTGTCTCGCAAAGTGGTCACGGAGAATATTTCGATAGTTATGGGCTAGCACCGCTCACACCTCATTTTCTAAAGTTTCTAAACGCTAGTTGCGGACCCCATTGGTCGCACAACGTCAGAAGGCTGCAAGGTCATGACAGCACCACGTGCGGTCATTACGTCATCGACTACTTATCGCATCGCTGCTCGGGTTTATCCAAGGAAAAGTTTCTTTCAAAATTTAGTATTACCGATTACGCGCGCAACGACAACGTTATTCTCAACACCTACAAACATGTGTGCCTAGCACGGAGCTCAACTCAACATCAGTCGTGCCAACCTCTTGGGGTAAGTAAACGTGTACCATAAAAATTAGTTCTCAATGTGACGTCACACTTCCTGCGGTTTACAACACTTCTTTTGCTTCTTTCAGAGCGCACTCCGTCTCCTATAAAACGAGCGGTACAGCAACCTAACATCAGTGCGTAGCAATGTCTCAGTACGACGTCAGGTAAGTTTTTTTCAGCAAGTAGATCCCCTTCCCCAGGTTTCCTCTCGTTCCACGATTTAACAGCTCTTATTTTTGTATGTTACAGCAATATGGAAACGCCTGCCAAGAAAACCAAGTTTGATCTCATGCCCGAAACCACCGAAGCCGACAAGAACCTTCAGGCCGACCCTAATCCAGGCATCGCCGAAGAACCCCAACCCGGCGTGGGGCCCTTGTCCCACATCTACTTCCTTAACCGCGCACAAAGCAAATTTCTGTGCGTGGGTTTCCTACCACAACCGCCTCACCAACTGGCTGTCACCATCGCCAAGTGCGGAAAGCAAAACGCCGTGGTCATCAGTTCGTCAGAGTGGCAAAAACTCTCCGAGAATAGAAGCATCATTCATAGCGCCATAAATCAGTGCCATCTAAAGGAGTACCAGCTCAGCGACAACCTTACCCTCATCTTTAGAAACCTATTTGGCAACGCCAGCGTCGTCCTAAAGAACATACACGGCCGCTCCGTGTCGCTCAACAAACAAGAATGGAAAGTACTGGAGGGACTGCAGCGCCTGGTGACCGACATCCTGTTTCACCAGAGCAAAGAAGAAAATGACGTAAAGAATCAGATTGTGGCTTACTACAAGTACCTAAAGCACACGCATGCGTCCAATTCCCCCTTCGAAAGCATGAACTTTACGCAATTTACGAAGTACATACGAAGCGCCACCTTCAGAACGTACCTAGAGATGGAGCATTTCCTGCTGCCACAGTTCGTCCAGCAACTCCCCTGAAGTTACTTCCAAAAGCTCCGAGCAGCGTCATGGGTTACAGAAATTACATCTCTGTGTACTGCCAAGGAACCAAAGTATTTAAAAATTACGAGGTTGAAGGTCATCCAAAGAAAAACGCGCCTTATGGACTCCGCTTCGTCGACGATTGCTTCGAGGGAAAAACAATCACAGTAAGATGCCACAGCTGTGAAAATAAAATTCATTACGTCTTTTCCAACATCGACTTTAAAGACATTCAGTTCCACTCATCTCCTCTTCCAAGTACAGACTACAATACAGACCATCAGTTTCAATTTATTCCAAAGAAAGGACTCTACATCATCTTCTACGAGAATCAGTACGTTCCGGTGGAAAAAATGACAAAAATGCTTATAAGCAAACGCAACTGCTATGGAAAGTGTTGCGCAGTGTATTTGGGACATTCTCCGTTTTACATCCTCACCGATCACGTACATGGCGACTGGATATTTAGCGTTAAAACAAACAGATCTCTCCAACAAGATGAAGAAGATCCCCCTGGAACTATCCGTTACCAAAAGCACGAAGTTTTCCATTAATCAAGGAAACCTTCCCACGGTTCCAATCGCCGGATGTAACGGTGCCTGCAAGGAAACTTTCCCACGGATGTTGTTCTTCCTGTAACGGTCCACCGGATTTTCCTGTTCAACCGTCCTTTCTCCTAATCTATAAAGGCTGAACTTCCTGCTTGCTGCTCAGTTTTCCTGCTGCCGTCGTCGTGGAATGCCGGGCGAGTCCTGCAAGCCGTACCACTGCTCTTTCTGTTTTCATCGGTGCTGCAGCTGCGAAGTTCTCAGTCGTCTGGTACCCTTGTGCACCAAGTGTCAACTTGGATTCTACGAAGACCTCTCCAAGCTCAGTCAACAAATCCAGGACTTTCTGCGCAAATACAACACCAGACGCCTTTCATGACCTGCGGCTGCTTCTCGGTGCTGCTGAAATACATTGAAAACGCACAACGCATCCAAGTTCTGCTGCCTCGTGAACGCCAAGTGCTGCTGGAAAACGGGAGCGCCATCTTCTCTCGGTACCCTCCATCCGACGTAGACGTTGTGTGGGACCAGCTGCCCATTCACGCACAGCAAGTTTGTGCTCCTTACCGCAGGTGCGTACGCCACCATAACCTTCCCACCTCAACAACTCACGTCGACGGTCCAGCTCCGTTCGTTAAAAACTGCTTTCGCTGCCAAAGCTAAGCATGTCCGAGAACGCCATTCGACAACTGGATGAACTCTCCAACAGCACCGACATTCTCAGCGTTTCTGCCCTACAGGAAAACGTAGCCTACATAGTACAAGGCGTCAGAACACTTTCCACAAAGCACGGACCCAGAACAGTCGTCAAAATCGACAACGACACAGAAGTCTTTCTGCCAGCAAGGTTCGGCAACGCCTCTCCAGAACTACTCAAAGAACTCAACTCCGCCAAGTTCACCTTAACCTACAAAGGCGAAGAACAACTCAAAAGCGGTTTCAAACGATACGCCGTGTCCTTCGCTCCTATACCAAAATGAGCTGCCAAACCGATCCCGTCCACATTGGAAACAACCTGCTCCTAAAATTCCTATTTCTTCCACAACTTTCTGCTCACGGAAAGTATTCCGAAGTTTCACTGCTCTCCTCCAAAACTACCTTCTTTGGCGGTCAGAAGGAAGTCACCGTCAAACTTGCTTCCAACGACGCCCATGCCATTCATGTAAAGTGCGTTCCTACCAAAGACGACCAACATGGATCCGATGCTCAGCTCCAAGTGTATCTGTGCCAGAACAAACTTCCTAACCTCGACGTCAACATCACAGCGAACGGGTGTTTCGGCACAAGTTTCAATAATGAGTTCGTCGTCGCCGTCCCCACCATGGATGCCAGTGCCAATTTTGGACATCTTATTCTCTCTTGCGTCACCAAACCCATCCAGGATCACATCGTGTTCCACATCGACAGCGACAACAGCGACAGCGATGACGACGACAACAATCACCTCTCCGTCACCACAATTTTTAAAATAATATTTTGTGCTCAAAATGAGTGAAAAATCAACCTAATATGAAGTACTCAAAGAACAATTTTCCAGCAATATTCTTGTGTTACGTGTAATGTCATATGTGTAATTTCTTGTAAAAATAATATTTTGTGCTCAAAGTCAGTGAAAAACAAATTAACTGGTGCAAAAACAACCTAACATTAAGTGCTCAAAGAACAAACAATTTAAAAAAAAATATTTTTCAGCAATATTCTTGTGTTAAGTGTAATGCCATCTGTGTACTTTCCTGTAAGTAGTAGATTAAGCTTTATCATTAAAAATAAGTACATCCTCCTTGTATATTCTTAGCTTATATGTCATGTTCAAACAAAAATATTCTTGTGTTAAGTGTAATGTCATCTCTGTACTTACCTGTAAGTATTAGATTTAATTCTTATCATTAAAATATAAGTGCATTCTGTATATGTGAATTCTCAATAAAAAATAAAAAAAATAAAAAAAAGATAACCCTGGATTAAGCAAGTGAATTAACGATAATCCTGCCGCCATATTTTTTTTCAAACTTTCGCGCCATAGTTCGCTAATCCACCACCGGATTAAAAGCGACACTAGCGCTCTAATCCACTCTGGTGGCAGGATTATCGTTAATCCACTTGCTTAATCCAGGGTTATCACTACTAAGGCCTGAAGAGCACTGAGAGATTCGGTGCAAACAATAAAAGAGCCAGCGGCTAACTTGCAAATAAAAAGGAGCATATAGTAGATGGCATACAGCTCTGCTGAGAAGACCGAAGTTGAGTCCAGAAGTCGAAATTTGTGAGCCTCACCGTTAACGAAGAACGCGCAACCCGTAGCGTTACCTAACTGAGAACCGTCTGTAAAGACCGGAACATAGTTAGGGTAACGGCCCAGTAATTCGGCAAAAAGTTGTTGGAACACCGAATGTGGAGTAGCGAGTCTAGAATTGTTTGAAAGAGCGAGATCGAACTGCGCACGATTGAGCTGCCATGCAGGATAGGGGCAGATGGACGACCTCTCCACGCGAGGCATTCGGAGGCCATGCGAATGTAGTAGATCCCGAAATCTTATTCCCACGGGGCGTGTGTGAGAACCAGGGCGCATATAACGGTGGACTAAATCTGGACACAGAACTGGTTTAAAACAAGGATGATTGTGATAACTTGCCAACTTCGAAACGTATGAGCAGAGTAACAGCGAGCGACGAATATGGAGTGGAGGTTCGCCTGAATCTGCATACAGGCAGTCGACTCGACTGGTGCGGAAAGCTCCTGTGGCAAGGCGGATGCCAGTATGATGCACGGTGTCTAAAAGGCGAAGTTTAGAGGCGGTCGCTGCGCCATAAATAAAACTGTCATAGTCCAGCTTGGACCGAACCAGAGAGCGGTACAGCCTCAACATTACCGTGCGATCGCCCCCCCAAGATGTTCCAGATAATACCTTCAGCACCCGAAGAGAACGATCGCAAGAGGCTCGAAGGTGACGAATGTGGTGCTCCCAGTTGAGAGGTCGGTCTAAGTAGAGGCCCAAGAACTTCAGGTGCGGGACAAATGGCAGGGGTGTGCCGTTCAAATGAAGATCAGGAGGCGGTTGGATACCTCGTAGGCGGTGAAAGTGGATACACTGCGTCTTCGCAGCTGAAAAACGGAAGCCGGTTTGAAGCGCCCAAGCTGCTAGCTGGGTAATGGTCAGCTGCAGTTGGCGCTCAATGTGATCTATGTTGGCAGACCTATAATAAACTGCGAAGTCGTCAACATAGAGGGATGATGGAATTCCACTTCGAACGGCACTAGTGATGCCGTTAATCGCTACGGCAAAAAGGGTGACGCTCAAAATTGACCCTTGAGGTACGCCGTTCTCCTGTATCCGCTCCCGTGATATCGTGTTTCCTATGCGAACCCGAAAACGGCGAAGTTTTAAGAAGTTGTATAGGAATTCGGGTAGATGACCACGCATACCGTAATCATGTAGGTTACGGAGTATGCCGTACCGCCAGGTGGTGTCATAAGCCTTCTCCAGGTCGAGGAACACGCCGACGGCGTGCTGTTTCAGTAGAAACGCATCGGAAATATACCACTCAAGGCGTGTTAGATTATCGACACTTGAGCGATGGCGACGAAAACCGCATTGCAGGTTGGACAGATGGTTATGTTTTTCTAGCCACCAATTTAACCGAGCGTTTATCATCCGCTCGAAGGTCTTACAGATGACACTCGTCAGGCAAATGGGGCGGTAGCTAGATGGTAGCGTGCGGTCCTTTCCGGGTCGAGGGATGGGGATGACAATACCCTCTCGCCAGGAGGAAGGGAAAACCCGCTCATGCCAAATGCGGTTATAGATGTTTAGAAGGAAACATAGCGCCTCAGAAGGAAGATGTAGCAGCATCTGTCGGTGTACGTCATCGGGACCTGGAGAAGAATCCTTTGCTAACGCCAGAGAATGGGCGAGCTCGGCTGCGGTAAAAGGTTGGTTGTACGGCTCGGTGCAGTCACTATTAAAATTAAGTGGTACCCGCTCCGCCTTTTCCTTAATATGCAGGAAGAGAGCGTCATAGCGGGCAGTTTGGCTCGTGGCAGCAAATGTGGTAGCTAGGGCTTCAGCTATGTCCTGCTCGGTGGTGCACATGGAACCGTTGATGGCAAGGCCGGGAATTACCGTCCGGCGATACTTGCCATACATCCGCCGAACAGCTGACCATACTTGTTGGTTAGAACTGCGCCGGGAAAGGGAAGAGACATAGGCTTCCCAAGATTTACGTTTTGCGTTGCGCAGTATAAAGCGTGCCATAGCGCGAGAACGTTTGAAGGCGACGAAGTTCCCTTCCGTCGGGTGCCGCTGAAAAATGCGCAAAGCACGTTTTCGTGCTTTGACAGCCAAACTGCATTCCTCGGACCACCACGGTACAGGGATATGACGTGGTGTAGGTGAACCTCGAGGAATGCTGGATTCTGCTGCGAGCAGGATCGAGCAAGTAAAGTATTCGACCATTTCATCGATGGTGTCGAAACCATCATCGATAAGGTTTATCAGGGAATGGAATTTTCCCCAATTAGCTTTGGAAATAATCCAGCGAGGATGTCGAGAAGGTACACATTGGCGGCCAGAAAAATGAATGTTAATGGGGTAATGATCACTGCCAAAGAGGTCGGAGAGTACTGACCACTCAAGTAGTGGTATTAATGACGGACTGCAGAAAGAAAGGTCTAGTACGGAATGTGTACCATAAGTGGATGATAGGAATGTCGGGTCACCAGTATTTAGCAGAAGCAGGTCAGACTTGTCGAAGACGTCTACGAGGAGGCATCCACGGGCGTCATCAGTGTCTGATCCCCAGAGCGTGTGCTTGGCATTCAGATCTCCCACAAGGAGTAGTGGTGAGGGGAGCTGAGCTAATAGGGCTTGAAGATCACGCTCTGGAACTATACTGAGCGGCGGCAGGTACATGTTGCATATGGTAAAACTGATGCTCTCCAGCTGTATCCGAACGGCCACAGCTTGCAATGGTGTGGTGAGAGGAACGTTGGCGGCTGAGATGTTAGGCGCCACTAAGGTAGCAACGCCACCGCTCGCACGCATACCTGCAAGAGAGTCGCTTCTAAATGCAGAGAAAGAGTGAAGGTGTAAAGAGTGATTGGGATGTAAGTGGGTTTCCTGGAGACAAATAATTGATGGTGACCGTTGAGAAACTAAATGTTGTAGGTCTTGAGCACGAGCTCGAAAACCATTGACATTCCACTGGATTATTTCCATAAAGAGTTTTTAGCGGACCGTTTTAACCTTTTTCTTGACCTTGGCTGACTTGGGCCCTACGATTCGAAAATCGTTAGCGTCCTGTGACTCCGCTGATGTTCGGGAGTCAGAACTCCTACGGCTCGTAGAACGAGACCGGGATCTAATGGAGGGCGAGCGACTTCGTGATCTATGCTGTGGTCGGGATCGGTTTTTCACAGTTACTACGGGATTTTTGTTACCCGCTGATGGCTTGGTGTCTGGAGTCTGTACGGTTGAAACGGAGGTAGTGCTGGTGGATATACAAACGGTCTGAGATGTAGGTTTAACGGCTAGAAAGTCAGTCTGCGTGGATGCGTGGGCGACAGGGACGTGTTGAACAGCAACAGTGGTATTAGGAGTACGGCGAGCTGCTAGTGCATATCCAGTAGTAGTGGTAGCAGGCTTCAGTTGTTCGAAGCGCCGTCGTGCCTCTGGAAAAGTCAGGCGTTCCTTTACACGTAGCTCCTGAATACTTTTTTCGTCCATGAATCTAGGACACTGTCGCGAGCTGGAGGGATGACTACCGCCACAGTTCACGCAGCAAGGTGTTCGACTGCAGTTTGGGTCGTCGTGTTTCGCAAGGCCACATTGCTCACAAAGAGCAGGATTAGTACACGCGACCTTAGTATGTCCGAACCGCTGATATTGGAAACAGCGCATGGGGTTCGGGACATACTGGCGGACACTCGCACGTTCATAGCCGCAATAGATGTACTCGGGTAACTTAGTCCCAGCAAAAGTTAGAAAAACCGTACGAAGTGGGTACTCCTTGCCATCTTGCTTTCGTGTTATCCGGTACGCCTGACAAACAAGTTGGTCGGAGAGGCAACTTACTATTTCTTCGTTTGCTAGACCATCTAAACTGGAGGTGGTGACTACTCCTCTGCAGGTATTGAGCGTTTTGTGTGGGGCTACCCGGATCAGGTAGGAGCCCAACAAAGACGCTTTTTGAAGTTTCTTAGATTGCTCTGCAGTTGTGGTCTCTAGTAGTAAGTTGCCGTCGCGGAGACGCGTAGCGTTTTTGACCGGGCCACTGATTTTATCCAACTCACGCTTTATATAAAATGGGCTTATATCCTTAAACGTTTTGCCATCACATGCCAAGGTCATCAATAAATAAGGGTCAATGAAGGAGGTTTTGCGCGGAGACATGATGATATTGACCCCCATCCGGAACCGTCGGCGTCAGCCTGCCATCCGGGGGTTAAAGAGAGAAAGACACCGAATCTTCACGGTCTGTGCCATCATGGGGACCCCACCCATGACCGATCTCATTTGTACCTCAGAAAAGCTACCCTTCAATATCCACTGCTTGTCCGTATGGGTAAACCGTTCACCACGCACACCCCGGCTTTATGCCCCTACCACAGGAATAACCGCCTGTGGCTCCCCACTTTAGGCCGCGCTGCGCATAAAGGGCACACGCAGATTCAGGGGACTTGTGGTTGATTACACCGGGGTTCCGTCAGCGGTAACACGTCCGGTCCGTGATACTAACCCAACGGCAACACGGCCGTCGGGAGATTAACACAGACCGGGCCCTCAAGGAGCTACGTGGGTGTACTTGACGGTGTGGACGGGCTCCGCACCTAAGGCTACACATAGGGGCAGTGCGAAGGGTCCGCTCAACCTTCACTTTTGAGACCTCCGGAGAGCACACATGTCGGAAGCCGCGCTGAAAACCGTGGGACAGAACCACGGAGATAGGAGAGATCCCTGCTGGTGAGACAGGAGTTATAAACCTAAGACCTTAAGTGCTAATAATTATAATAAAAACTAGAAGGGGAAGAAGGTGATGCTTACTGACAAGCAGTAGCTACACGTGGCACAGTTGATGGAGATGAAGCGGATGAATTGAGGGTGAATGGCTAGGGACCCCGGGATCGCCAATCCCGTACCTACCGTAGTAGGTCCCTGGGGGAAAATACCAGAGCCTCTTCTGCCAGTTTTCGGGGTTACTGATGGGCCTTCTCGGCAGCCGTAGCGGTCGTGGGGTACACCAAGTCCCCACCGTACATCACCCCATCAGTCAGTCCCCTACTTCCTGTTGCCCACCCCTCGGGACGAGGACCGCAGAGGTTTGATTTTGAGGGGCTGTTTTGATAAAGTTGGTGCACATGAGCTAATAACGATACTTATTAATACATATGTATTAATGGGTATCCAGTCGACAGACTTACACTCTTTTATGTTAAGTACATGAGCAGAACTTTAGGTGGTTAATGTTTACGAAACTGCCTGTACGATATATTGCAAGTATGTTACACCATCAGGCTCACATAATTTACGTAACAGCCGATACTCGCAATTGAGCAACAATTATTTTTAAAAATAATTATAGGTTTAATGGAATATGCCCTAATAAATTTATTTTATAGATAAATAATGAATACAAATATGAAATATTATTTAAAAGTTATGAAACAATCGTAATATATATTTTTTATAATGTACTCTTAGATGAATATAGACATGCACAATGCAAGTAATACATGCTCCAATCTTCGATAAACCGGGTTTGGCATGATGGTTTGCTCCTTAAGCTCTACCGCATCGCCTTCCTAATTACTTATCACATCTGATCCACAGTTTCCTCTACGACCGCAGCGTTTTAGTACGCATTGGTGGAATGCTTTCATCCCCACGTAATATTACCGTAGGTGTCCCACAGAGTTCTATCTTCGCCCCGACTCTACTTAATATATACATTTCTGATATTCCTGACTTAGCTCCGACTTCTTCAGCTCTTTACGCTGATGACATAGTACTAATCTCTAGCACGCTCAACAAGTGGTACAGCTCTCTTTAGATCTCCTAACTCATTGGTTTAGCACTTGGCGGATCTCTTTGAACCCTCAGAAATCCGAGGCTAAAAACTTCACTCTTCGCTATACTCCGCTTCCTCCGTTGTGTCTCTACAGGAACAATGTCCCTTGGCTCCCCACTACAACTCCCGTTAAATACCTTGGAGTGCTTTTGGACTCTCGACTGACCTGGCGTGCTCACATCGATCGTCTTATATCACGGGCCTCCGGGCGACTTTCAAAACCCTCACCACTGTTGCATCGCCGTTCCAGCCTATGCCTACAGTCTTCATTGTTACTCTACAAATTACTCGTTCATCCGCTTATTACATATGCCTGCCAAGTGTGGGGAGCTGCACACACACGCTACCAACGCTCCACGGTTCATCCGTAATCAGCAGCTCCATCACGAACTAGGACTGTTACCTCTTCACGACTACATTCGCAGGATCGCCCGTCGTTTCTTTTCCACACTGCAAGAAGTTACAGGAGCTGTGCATTATAACATCGGCGTGCGCACGCGCCAGCCCTCGCGCTTAAAGGGGAGACTATCACATGGCCTGCTTCTAAGTGATACATCTGATTCCAGTGATTCTAGTGCTTGATGTATGTCTTACATCTCCAATATTGACTTAATTCCTCAGAGTGTATTACTGGAGTTCAAACTTAATGTAGTTAGTGGGCGGACCGTTAGCCTACCCCTGAGTGTTATTGTTCTATAATATATTGTTCTGTTACCTTCTTTTTACTATGATATGTAAAGCATTGTACTGCTGATCGATCAATAAAAATATATAAAAATCTTCGATAAACATTTTAAAATTTCTTAGCAAAACACTTTGGATTTGGAAAGTTTCGAAACGGTCCCCTTAAAGCAACAGTTAGCGGGCCTTATGTGCATTCCCTGTAGTATATCTGCTTGGAACCCTGTAGGCTCCTGCGATTCCTTTACTTCATCCCTTCCTCCTGGAGGTGTTAGACACAGTGGATTGTAGTGTGTGAAGTAGCCTTTTCAGGTGTCAATCCTATACCCTCTAGTGTTCATTCGATCTTTCAGCTGAATTACAGCACCCGCATGCAACCGCACTGTTGGATTGAATACAATAACTAGTTCTTGTCATCACTATGTGTATTGGAAATATAGACTTACTGTGGAAAATTGCCTGACGATTACACCTTCTTTTGTAGCATATAAAACGGCTTCTCGTGTAAAAGGATATGCTCGTAGTAAAGAATACACAAAAACCTGGCTTAGTTCTCTACCTACACCATCTACTTGGATAGCTTTTCTCAATAAATGTCATTTCGTATTAGCGTACCTCTTTAATTAGTTTCACTATTCATTGGCATGCGGGCTAACCCTAATAATTATTGCATTGCAGAGCTGCAGGCTAACTCTTATGTGATGTCCATGAAAGTATCTCCAAGTCAAAATTCTGATATATCCGAAATTTATTGAAAATGCCAGTTTGGTGTACAATTGATATGAAACGAAACGTTTTGCAAATCCCTATCACTGAATTCTTTTATTCTCAAAAACTACTCTATTGGAATAATATTAGACAGTTCAAATCAGGTATAGACGTATGAGATTTGTATCGTTTTGATATTTTTCAACAATTAGATTTTATAACAAAGATAAATTATAATAAGCCTTATTTCAGAGAAAAAACTGCATATAAAACTTGTCTGAAATTACCTGTCTTAAATATTCCAAGCTATACATTATTCTTTCTTAAATATAAGCGCTTTATCTTACAGAATTCGCTTGAGCTTCCGGGCCTCCTTTTGTATATAATAACTGGTTACTATGACTGGGAAATTATTTTTATCTCGATGACTGCAACTTTTGAAATGATTTCTTACTTACTCTATGAGACCTTTCAACATCTATTTTTCATGTTGTATGCAAGAGTCACCTAGTCCGAAATAATTTCTAGGGACAAAATATGTCGTAAATGACGTACCTTGAAAGAAGAATCAGCTTATCATTAACGATATAGCAAAATATATTTGCGGGAATAATAACGGATGAACATGTTCTGTGATTTCAAGATAACATTTTTCCGTATTTTCTTCATTCTCTGTCTATAAATATGGGAATGACTCTTTCCCTCTTATTTACAAGCTTGAGTCAAAGATAAAACTAAGTAAAACGCTGTAGGTTGCTGAATGTAACCAACATTCAGTATATATTTGATCGAAAGGAATTTACTAAAGAGAATGAATTTAGGAGGGCTGTTCAATAAAGAATGATCACAATTTTTTACGGTGATAATTTTTCGCACTAAAATTCCACTTATTATATACTGTTGGCTTAATGGGAAACAAACACGCCGTAGTAGTTTTATTGCTGGTATTTCTGGTTCCCTCCAATGAGAATCAGGCAAGTTCAGACATGTTCAGTATCGCCTACCACTGCAATGGAGATAACATGCTGTTAAAGTTGATGTTAGAGGAAGATCCGGAGTTTCTTTCAAACGTAATCACTCTTGATGAAACTTGGCTACATCATTTTGATCCTGAGAGCAAACAGCAGAGCTCACTGTGGAAATCTCCTTCGTCACTAACCCCCAGAAAGGCTAAAAAGGTTGTTTCTGCTGGGAAAGTTATGACCATCTCATTCTTTGATATTCATGGAATGGTTTATCAGCATGTTGTACCTGTACACACATCACTGGACAATACTATAGGGATATCCTGAAAACATTGCAAGTCCATATCAGGCGCAAAAGACCACATTTCCATGAAGCAGGCTGGATGCTGTACGATAGTGCGCGGCCGCACATTGCCAATGTTGTTGCTGAATTTCTTGTAAAAATTAACGTGATGAGCATCCCTCACCCTGCTTGTAATCCGGATTTGGCCCCATCTGACTTTTTTGTACTCTCTCCCTAACTTGAAGAAGCGCCTTTGTGGGAGGCATTATCCGTCATCAGAAGCAGTGGTGAAGGCTGCGGAGGCGATTTTGAAGGATCTCTCAACAATGGTTTTCATCATGTCTTTGAAGACTGGCAGAAACGCTGGGACAAGTGCACCGCATTCAGGGGAGACTATTTTGAGAAAGACAATCAAAATTATGAGGATGAGCAGAGGTACGTGATCAAAAAGGATTGTGATCATTCTTTATTGAACATCGCTCGTAGATTTTACAACTTATATATTCCATAGTGATATACACAGTTGCAATATCCTTTATGTTCCATTCAATAATTTGGTTTCTCGCTTAAATACACGCAGAAACATTATGTAATATGATATTTAAAAAAATTCAAAATGGTTGACTTAACACCAAGCTAAAGACAACAATTATCCGTAGCAAGTGGGTAAATGGAACCTAAGTTTGAAACTTCACAAGATGGCGTCGCATTACATGTAGGTATTAATTGAAAGTTGTGCTATAAAGACAATTAAAATGTGCAAACACTTATGCGAGCACTAAAACAATTCAAAATAAACGTGAATGTGGAACATAATGCCCTCCTCCTTAAAAACTTTGTTTATTTCCTGCAAGATATGAATGACGGCCAACGTAACACTGTAACTAAGCCAAATACAGCCATATCTTTGTAATGTGAATTTAGGAGTAATTTAGGCATTGATGTCAACTGAGCAAGCGAAATTTCATCAAAAGTAATCAGAGAGCACTTTAATTGGGGAAATATTTCGTAGGTGGCTTTTCGTGAATTTAAGTAACTCCTGCTCTTTATATAACCAGGCAATCGAAGTCCAAGTAGTAGATTATGTTACAAATGATCAAAGTCATACTTTGAGATGAGCCTATTGTTGAGACAGCTGGTTACTGCTTTATCCAAGTTAGGTTAAAAGTTTATTAGTGCTTTCAAGTACAAAACAGTGTACATTTTCTGTAAATACTGAGGAAACATCGGTCTGATTTATACCAATACTGGAACAAATGTGTGACACGCAGATGTAAAAGGGCTATTTCAACGCATAATTATAGAAATAAACATAGAGGTGGAAGTGGCACTACAAGAGTGGCACAATAAGTATATTCATTTTTAATACACAGTATGTTAGCAGTAAAATATTATCAAAGAAAATCTCATGAAAGGAAACACTTATAAAACAGGTGTTATTAAATAAATACAGCATTTATGTGTATAAATTATAAATGTAAATTATACATAAAATATCTATTATAAACGGATCATGTATACTCTGACTTTGTGGTCCGTAGAATTAGGAACACAGCTGCATACACAAAATTATTCACAAGTCCATTAGCACTGGCTCGACTGGTGAGCCGCGCTTTCTTTTATACCTTCACTCATTGTTCTAGAAATTAGTGGAACTCTCTGTAACGATCAAGACGGCATCAGAAAGGAAGAAACTTCCACACATCTATCTGTCTCTTTCTTTCTCTGTTTCGGCAAGCTTGTATCCCCGCACTGCACTATCCGTCTCTTTCGCGCGCGCCGGCTGCGCCGCCGCAACAATACCTCACGACAATGCAAACGGCGCCAATCCAAAAATTCTTTCTCGATGAAAGAAAAAGGGAAATTAAAACACGGGACGTCATAGTAAACTTTATCCAGAGCAGATGTGTTTGACTATGCAGATTAATGCTCAGAGGAATATGTAATAATTTATTAGTATCGTACGTCAAAAAGAGAATGGATTCCACGGGTTTAAATTAAAATGGGGAAGATTCCTTATAAAAATTGTAAATCCACCGCAAAATAAGATGCATCGATTCAAATTATTACATTTCTAAAGAGAAGTATCTGGGTTGAATTATTTCATTAGTTATTTTGGCAATACTTCGCCACTTTAACATAATCATTGTTAATAAAGCAAAATTCTTAAGTAGGTTAAAAGGAATATTTAAACATCAACATTGGTGTAAAAGTTTCTCAAAACATTACAATTAAAAACTAAAAAATAATATTGTTGTTTCTTGAGATATTGTTGCTAGAAAGAAAGGCGAACCTTTCCAAATTATGCCTAATTTCACATATGTTTAATTTATAATTTCGTTAAAAAAGGAAAATAACTACATAATTGTAATGTAAGTGCATGTGTTGAAAACATAAATTGATTGCAGACGTGCTACCACGACGCTACCGAGGCGGGCAAACATTTAGTTAACCGCTATTAGTAAAAAATATATATAAAACTATTTATTTCAGTTATTTTTCGAGCAGTAATTAAAAAACTAACATTTCTGAAAGCCATCATGGTAACAAGAGAATCTCAAAGTAAGGAAAAAATAAATTTGAAGCATCTTGTTATAATATATTTAGCTATGTATAAAATATTAACATAATATGATTAAATAACTAAGAAGCTTATTATTAAGCTTTACAAAAGGAACGTTGTCATCTTCATTAAATATGTATCATTTAATTTACACGAAAAGTTACGCCATTCTGTTCGGTAGCTATGCAAAATTTCAAGCATTCCTTTGTGATTGATCAGGTTTCATTTACAGCCGATGGACATGTTTATATCGCTAATACCGGCACGAGCATAATGTAGTTACATTATTGTACCAGCATAAATAAGTACTGTAGTGCCCAGTAAGGCATGGATTATATTACACTACAAACCTGCCTTGCTCGCCTCGGTAGCGTAGATGGTAGTCTCTCTGCTTCACGGTCAAGAGGTCCCGAGTTCGAATCTCGGTCAGGGTGAGTTACATTGATAAGTTTTTCCGGAGTTTTCCCTTATCCTGATAGACAAATATTAGGTAACTCTAAGCTCCATGGACCGCGGACTCATTTGATCATCATTTCACCCATTTCATTCAACGTCCGAAATGACAACGTGGATGACGTAAATTACAAAAAATAAAAAAAAATCCAAATTAAAGCACTTTTAAGCAACGGGTGTACTAATATGTGCTAACTTGGTTAGAAAAGGAGTGCATTGTCAGAAAAAATAAAGTCAAAGAAATGAGAGTCAATGAAAGTGTGTCATTACTCGTATTATGTATGTACGCTTGTTTATCAGAGACAATATATTTTAATAGGAGTAATATTTGTAAAAATATACTAAATATTAGCTTAAAACTAAGCTTAGTTTTATATTTTTCAAAGGAATAACACATATTCTTTACCAGATTTTTAAATGTGGCAATGAAAATATTTTTATAAAAGCTTATTGCCAACGACTGGTTGTTGGGCACTGGAAAAAAAAAACAAATCAGCAAAAAGGAACAAACGTTTTGTCATATTTCTTCTTCTTCTTCTTCTTCTTCTTCTTCTTCTTCTTCTTCTTCTTCTTCTTCTTCTTCTTCTTCTTCTTCTTCTACTACTTTACGAATTTAGGCCTTTGACCTGTTCCCATATCAAGAGAATGAGTGTTTCCACCTGGTGCAAGGAAGACCAACTGTTTTACTTTTAAAATTGTATTGAAGTAATATCTGTAGTAATCTATTTTGTGGCATTCTGCCTTGTGTTATAGCAATTATTTCTTATTTTAATTGACTTGCTTTTAATATTGCATTTCTTCAAGTTATTTTTGTTCCACACATTCTGGATAATTCCATACAATCTGGATAATTTTATTTAATATTCTTTTGGCAGTGGGATATGTTAAATCCTAGATAGTTAAAATTATTTACCTCTTCTAATATTTAATTATTTATCGCTATTTTACTTGTCCGTTGGATCATCTTTGTTTTCATCTCTAAAATTCTCATGTTGAAAATGGATAGTGCGATCCATGTAAACGTGAACCAATAATAATAGGACACTCGTGCAACTTTGGGAGAGTGTAATACACAATTGGAAGATAACATTACAATATTTACATCTCATAGAGAATGTTGCAGGTGTCCTCCACCAGCATCCATACATGTTTGCACTCGTCTCACCATATTCTCTGAAGTTTTACGGAGAGTATCCTCGCCAATGTTACTTATTTCGGACGAATGAATTTCTTGAAACATCATTGTCTGTGGTCTATTCTTGTACACTCTATTTTTAGATAACCCCCACAAGAAAAATTCCTTTGAAATCAGGTCAGGGGATCTGGGGGACCACAGACCATTTGAGATTATTCGATTATCAAATTAACTGATTACAAGTTCCATGGTGTCATTAGATATATGGTACGTTGCTCCATCTTGTTCGAAATAACCCTCTCTCAATTCGATATCATCCAGCTGCTCCACAAATGTCTTGAAGATATTAACTTCAGTTTCTACAGTCGTATCAAAGAAAATGGGACCAGCGATACATAGATGCTGGTGGAGGACACTTCCAACATTTTCTCTGAGACGTGTATAGTGTAATGTAATCTCCAATTTGTGTATTACATTCTCCCAAAGATGTAAGTATGTCCTGTAATTGGTTCAAAAGTTATTGTCTATTGAAATTGTTTAAGTTTATATGTATCGCAGTATATAATACCTGTAGCACTATTCCATTGGTGATGATGTGATGATGTGATTCTGCACCATGTTTAGGCATTTCAGTTTTTTGTAGCACTAGCGCGATATTCTCTGCAAGCGATGTATTGTCACAGCAAACGTTTCTTCTTCCGGTTCGCATGATATCTTGGTCGTGGTATCTGATAGTGTAAGTATGGGAACTTAATGTGAAGGAAATCAAAAGGGTTGAAAAACTTTTATTAATTCCAATCCAAAACTAAATTTCAGTAGATTTGTATTTTAAATCAACATAATTACACGATTTAAAACAATACTTTTCTCCCGTTGATGAATAATTAAAACAGTTCAACTTCTCTGGTTTGCAACCAGACCTTAGCAGATATCCAGCACTTCCACACGCGTCTACTCACGTTGAGATCACGATGCAAAAGACCCTATTATTTCTTATCCAACTATTGATTTTTACCTTCCGTTTCTATAACAACCAAATAAGCTTCTTTTCACTGGTCCACGTCAACACATTACGTAATATTATTTTTGCAACTACCAATAATAATACATTACATCACCTTGTATAAATATTGCATCATCTCATGACTCACTAAATTTAACACTTTCATTTCCTGTGCATATTAACTTGTTCATATCGATTCTTAAAACATTAAACATATTTAAACGATTTTATAACTCTTGAGGCATAAATCAAAACAACCGTTACATACCCAATAATATAAAATTAGTTGTCAAATAATATTAACTGGAAGTTCTTATTTCAATGATGAAATAGATAATATATAATGAAGTATTTTGGAAACGTATGTCATTTGAGAGACAAAAATACAATGGAGTGTAAGTTAGATTTTTACACCACGGGAGAAAAGTACACTTCACTTATTAATGGTGTCTCCATAGGCTATCTTATACACTCGACCTATTCCATAATAAAATTACGTAATATCTGTAAGGCCTTTGGAACTATCACAGTTGAAATTAGGTGATAAAACAGAAAACTACCTTTGACTTATTTCTAAAATATATATAATGTTAGAGAAAAGGTAAAGGCCTTTTCAGCATTTAGCCTCTACTAATCAATCGACATTGGTGAAAGTGGGACTTGCGTGAAGATTTACGGTTAGTTAGCTGATTGCTAGTCCATTTGTTTTATCTGTGTGTTATCTGGACAAGAAAATGCTTTAAAGATGAATGAAAGTAGTTCTAGATAAACATTAGGGAGATTTAAAGCAAGCTTGATATATAGGCTTCTGCCGTGATCTCATATAATACATAGAACAATGCGAAGTGGCGTTGAAGTACAGCTTTAGGTATAAGAAATCAATTACTCTTGCATGATACTTATTTTCTTCAAAATAATATGTGTTCCAAAATTTAATGGGAAAGGAGAACATGGAGAACATGCATGCAAGTCTTAGGGTGTAGCTTTTAATTGAGACTTTTTTTTGTGGAATTTACGTCCTCCAACCTTAAGTCATATCGGACAATGAATTAAATTGATGAAATGATGCTCAAATGAGTCCGGGATCCATGGAGCTTAGAGTTATCTGACATTCATCTTTTATGATAAGGGAAAACCCGTAAAAACCTTATCCAGGTAACGCACCCTGACCGAGATTCGAACTCGGGACCTCTTGAACGTGAGGCAGACACGCTACCATCCACGCTACCAAGGCGAGCCAAATTGAGATAAAAACAAACAAGAGTATGCTACTTGTTATTAATAACACTAGTCGACAAGGTTTCCCTCACAAGAAATCTGATTAGTGAATCTAATGTATTTTGTCATACTGAAATCAGATATGTGGTCAGAATTTCTCCATCAGGCACAGATAACTTTTAAAATCGGATTTTAGCGTTTTCTTTGTCCTGTTATAGGAACCTTTACCTTATATGTTGTGATTTTATCCAAGCTCTATGTAACCACAAAACAAGGCCGTGCAGGTACATTAATGTTTGGATATATGTATTTTAAATAAAAATGTTTCGTGTGTTAGATTACTGACTGGATGGAAAACTGGTGCACATCGTATGCCATTTGCAGTTCCTCTAATTTGGAGGGAACCGAAGGATTATTTAAGTGATTATTTCTGTTTGACAAATATAAAAGGAATTATATATAAAACAAAACAAACATCCGAATTTTCAGTCTGCAATAACACGTGTCTTATACAATGAACAGTTCCCTGTACCAGTATATGCAGATACGACCTTAGGCGATAACTCTGATTCTGACCTAACTGAAAATGCTTCAGATGAAAATAAAGATTATCCTGCATATGAGGCCAATACCTGTTCACCAGAACCATACTTTTCCAATCAGAAAGAACTTAATGACCTCACTCAGGGTTTAAATCTTTCTAAATAGCAACATATAGGTTTAGCTTACAGGCTCAAGGGATGGAATCTACTCCAAAAGAAAGTAAGAATATGTAGTTATCCTGGCTGCCATAGTGATTTCAAGGACTGCCTCTGTGAAGGAAATTGTATTGCGTTTTGTAGTGATATTTGTTCAGTTATGGAAACCTTTGGACTTCAATACAGGCCATATGAGTGGCAACTATTCATAGATTCGTCTAAAGTTAGTTTGAAGGCTCTGCCTGCTACATATTGGCAATGGACTTTCAACACCTGCAGTGCATGCCGCTGATATAAAAGAGGCACATAAAATATGAAATAATTTTAGAGAAAATACAACACGGAAAATATGAATGGAATATCTGTGGTGATTTAAAGACCATTGATTTATTGCTTGGTTTGCACCTTGGGTTCACCAAATTTTGCTGTTTTTTGTGCATCTGGGACAGCAGAGACAGGAAGTCTCATTATGTTAAAAATCATGGCCTAAACGTCAATATCTTATTTCTGTCAAGAAACATGTGTCATTAGTCGCTTTAGTGAATCCTGAAAAAATATTATTACCTCCATTGCATATTAAGTTAGGATTAATGAAAAGTTTCGCCAAAGCTCTGGAAAATATCTCCTCAGCATTTTTCCGTTATGAGGATAGCAAATAATCGCACACAGGTATGTGTGAAAATCTTAATGTAGTATTTGTGGAAATTGCCGAATGTAAGTATAATGCGGTGTATATCCAAAGTTTTGTTTTTGAATTAGGCTATTCATAAATACATACCCTGATTTTCTTCTAAAATTACCTTAGTGATACGGATCTCAAACACATTTACAGTGAAATCTTTGCATTAGAAATTTGTATGGTATGTTGGATTTTGTTACTAAAAAGGAAAATAAATGAAATTTTAATAAAATGAAAACGATTACAGTACAATATTACGAAAGGTTCAAACACTGGCTGTGGCATTGAATTTTTTAGTCTGGCTAACTTTTCATAGTGCGTCCTACACAGGCTAGTATGAAAGAACAATTAATTTTCGTATACATTGCCTCAGGTGTTTTAATGAAACTAAACGAGAAGACTATTGAAATCCGTAAATGCCGATATGCTATATTGCGATATGAAATCAGATGTCATTATTACAGAATTGAGGGACAGTCTGAAAAAACGAGTCTTTTCTAATTCTTAGATTGAGTTATACATACAATATTTTGTTTGCAAACACATGTGTTAGTATTTTATTTAATTATTTTTAAATAAATAAAGCCATAATGAACTTATTTCTTAGGAAAGATAGCATTACGCTATTTGCGGCCAATGTTGTACAGGACGGACGTAAACACAATAATAGAGTTCTTGAAAAATATAGAATGTGGCATGAAGTTTTAAGTAACCTCTAATTGCATTTAATGTAATATAGGTTACTCTCTTCGAAATGTGCCATTCACTATAGTGTACAATTACTAATTAAGGAGAGGATTCCCACGACATATCTTTTATTGGGTCTTAAAGTCATGTTCCTCATTTTTCAGATGTTTGGTTATATTTATCCTTATTTCCATGGTAAAGTCATATTTTGGTCATATTTCGGGAATTATTATAGTGTATTCAGCAGCCTTTGGAAGTAAAATAAGCCAACAATATGTCTATATAAAAGTCACCAAAAGCAATGCCAACTTGTTTTTCAAAGGCAGGTAGCAAACGTACATGTAGGACAAAGGAATCCATCTTGAAAGTTTGACTATCGACACTTTGCCACCCGCATATTCACCAGCTTTCTGAAAGTTTCTTGTACATTCTATCGAGTAATATTCTATCTATATTCAGCAAAAGCGGTTAAAAATGTTTTTGCCTGCACAATTATTAATTGTTAATTAAAATTTGTCAATTATAATCTGATTAATAAATTCATTCGTTATAAAAGTCACATTTTAGTCTTCTTAGAACATACGAGGGGGACCCAAAAGAAACCGGATTCTTGTCATAAAAACTTTATTGATGAACCTTTTTACAAAATTACTTCAGTCACCTTTAAAATGCTCTCCATTATATGTGATGCACTTGTCAAGTCTCTTTTCCTACTCTTGGAAGTAACTTTGGAACTCTCCAAGTTTGATATTGTCCAGTGCCCTTTGCGAAGCTATTTTTACCGCCTCCACATCGTCATAACGCTCCCCTTTAGCGTTTTTTTTTTTCATTCGTGGAAATAGAAAAAAGTCACACGGAGCTAGGTCCGGCGAATACGGAACGTGGGGAACGACAGACCACCCCTGAGATGCCCAATAGTGGCTCACTCATAAGGCCGTATGTGCTGGAGCGTTGTAATGATGCAGAAACCAGTCACCTGATCGCCAAAGTTCCGGGCGTTTCCTCCTCACATCCTCTCGCAGACGCCTTAAAATATCCAAGTAAAAGTGCTGGTTAACAATCTGGCCAGGGGGTACGAATTCCCGATGCACAATTCCATGAACATAAAAAAGACAATGATCATCGACTTCAGATTTGACCTCACTTGCCTGGCTTTTTTGGTCTGGGAGAGTTGGGAGTCCTCCACTGGCTTGACGCTTGCTTGGTTTCTGGGTCATACCCGTAAGCTCAACTCTCATCCCCTGCAATGACTTTGCTCAAGAAGTTTGGATCACGTGCAATCTCTGTTTTCAAGTGCGTGCGCGCGCGTGTGTGTGTGTGTGTGTGTGTGTGTGTGTGTGTGTGTGTGTGTGTGTTTGTGTGTAGTGTTTAACGCCCGCTTTTACTATATACGGCACCGTGGGCGGTGACACTATGATACATGAGAAGAAGATAGAGCAGTGGTGGAATGAAATGGCGGGGGAAACCGGACCGGAGGTCCCGGAAAACCCGCCCCAGGCCCGTGTTGTCCAGCACAAATCTCACTTTGCGGTCGCCTGGGATCGAACCCGGGCCACCTTGGTGAGAGCCAAGCGGTCTAACCAGTGAACCACGGCGCGGCCCTGTTTTCAAGTCCTGACACACGTTCATGCGGATGGTTTTGTGCTCCTATGTGAGAAGGCGCGGAACAAATTTAGCAGAAACACGTCTCATGTGCACATCCTCCCTCAAAATCCGCTGGCACGAGCTCCAACTGATTCCTGTGGCTGCTGAAATTTGGTCGATCGTCTCGCGACGATCCTCATTGATCTTTTGGTGGATTTTGACCTTTTCGCGATGTTGAAGGGCGTCCAGAACGAGCATGATCTTCAACACACATCTCACCACGTTTAAAGCACCGAAACCACTGGAAACTCTGTGTGTGGCTCATAGCGTACTCCTGGAAAGCCTCCTGAAGCATTTGTTGTGTCTCCGTTGCAGTTTTTTTAAGCAGGAAACAAAATTTCATACACAGTTTTTGTTCTTTTAAACTTGCCATAATGACTTCGCAGAGGTAACCCGCCAACAGTCAGAGAAACACAATACCACAGTTGCACGTTCAGCTTTACACCCTCGCCGTCTGCACAGCAATTTCATGAAGGTCTCTACTCACACCATCTAGCGTGAGAAACCTGCACTACGTCTACGAGTTGCAGCGCCCTCGGTGTCCGGTTTCTTTTGGGTCCAGCTCTCGTATTTAAGCCTTTATAGGTTATAAATTCGTACATATTTTCCATTTTTAGGACATAGAAACTCGTCCATTTCAAATTATTGAAATAATATACACAAAAGATTGGAGCGGTTCCCCTCCTTGTGGGTTGCACTTATATCACACGATGCGGTGACATATCTAAAGGAGGATTCGTTCCGTCGTGAGGTCTACGCCCCACACGCGCTCGTTTCGCGTTGCCTCGGTGTGGCGACGCATGTAGAAGCCAAACCTTACCTTGATGTTGCAGCGATGAACATTTCGTCTAAAAGCCGTGAAGATGATGTTTTCGAAGATTTCTATAAATACTCTCTCCGGCAGCTGCGGCGAGCGATGAGATGTGAAACTTCTCAGGCGTAGTATCGACACAAAAGGGATTTCACTTTTGGGGCACTATGGAATAAAAGAATTAATACTTTCACCAATTTCACTTTACTTTGAATTTTAATTCTTGAGATCCCTTTCTTCTTTACATGCGGCTTTTTCCACTGATGTATGTAACCCTTTACTGTATATCACTTTTCTCCTTTTATTTATAAATGATGTAACGGTTTTTACTTAAATTATTTACCCTAGCGTGGCGTATTCCATGTATATTTTAAACGTCTACTGCACATTCATAAATGATGAACTCCAATAACTTATAAAAGTTACAAGAAGTCGTTTACCGAACACACGTCTACCCTCTTCGAGAGCTAAAGTCAGAAAAAAAAATAAGAATATATTCAGTAGTTAATTTTTCTGTTTTTGTTGCTAAGCCACCAAAATACTTAATTCTGATTGGTCCTACGTCACAATTTGGGATTTCAATAAACCTAAGCATTTGTTGCATCATCTATATGGCCTGCTTGGTTATTAACTTAGTTGAATTACAGATCAACATGTTTACTTAATATGTCCATATATGCAATATCAGCTTCAAGATTCAAGAGAAATTTAGGGCTAAGCTTATATAGACCGAACATACCTTGCACGCTTAAGGGATGAAGCATGACTATCTGGAATACAGACCTCACACTGGCATTCGAGATCGAGAAAAATGGCTCCGGTAATGGATGGTGATAATTGAGACTTTTACACTTATTACCCGCTATATTGTTGGTTAATTTTTTGTTTTATTAACTGTGATATAAGTTTGTCTAAACATTAATTTAGAAAGCAATAAACCTTTTTTATGCAATTCTGAAAACGAAAATAATTCCAGTAATGTGTTTTCTGTGACATATGCTTTCCATGCCCTTTTGTTTCCTTCCATTTAAATTATGATTATCAAACATTGAAGTGTGATTAAGCTGCCTGTTTGAAAGTATAATTTGACACGATTTCTATGGTCAGAAGCAAAAGAATACATTGTTACAGTAGGGGATGCTACTATCGTAAAAATAGTATGTACTACATAACCTACTTAATCTAAAATATTACAGTGCCACGTGACTTGTGTCCCTGGGTGTAAATCTAATTACGGCATTGAAAATTACATTTGCATTCAAAATTGTAGATTTCATAGAAGTTGTTTTTCAATGCTGATTTAGGCTTGTATATTTCATTTACACCGCTGGTTTAGAATTACTTTTTAATATTTCATCTGTCAGTATGTGTTCCCCTGTAAAAGATTGTGAAGGAGTTTTGTAAGGTGCTAAGAGATATATTGCTGCTGAGAAATGAAACGCTTTCAGTGAAAGCAAAACACAAAATTGCATTCTGTAGCTTTGAAATTCAGTAGCTAATCGCCCTAAATAGCAGAATTTGTGATTCAACCATTCATTGTGTTTTGCATAGGTGTACAATATTGTGTACAATGTGTAAACAGTGATTAATAATTTTGAGGAACATCAGTGCCAGCGGTTTTCTGTATCATGAATGTGGTATATTGCATCCCGGTTTTTCCGTTATCTTTGTAATTTAAATGTGTAGCTGTAGTTTAGAAATGCTGTTACTTTAAGGTCTATTGAACTGTAGATTAGACGAATGTTTATGTTTATATAGATACCTGCTTATTGTATTTATTTTACTTTAAGACAGCTTTTTTGTGTAAAACATATTACGCACATAATAGTCTACAATTACAAAACATTCGTACTTTACTGCATCAAAATAGTACCTACTTTGTGGACAAGAGTTGTTAATAAGCATTTCCCACTCATTACGGCTGCGATTTTGAATGCCAGTGTCAGGTCCGTTCATTTAGATAGTTCTGGATGAAGTAAAGGAGCCACATATAAAGACAGCCTCCATTTCTCTAAAAAACGCGCGTGGAAATACCTACTGTTCGATACTCAACGACTGTGTCACTGTTGGAGTTGCCTATAGAAGGCGATGAAAGATCCGTCAACAATGCAGTGCTCTAGTGTCCAGGAAAAAACTCTTTCTTTTGAGCAAGCAGCCCCTACCATCTGTTCGGCACCGCCACGAAATCTAGAAGTGCACTTGAAATGTGATAGGGAAACGGAGGAAAAGGAAAATAATGAAAAAATATATGGTTGTAGATGAAAAAGCAGGTCTACAGGGTGTTGGAAACTCGGAAAAACACAAACGTAAAATGGGCGCTCCACGGAAATCGAACCGAGACCTGCCGACTGCGAAGCTCAGACATTATCGTTGAATTATTTTAATTGGTTCAAGTGTGTTTTACTTACCACCGTATTGCACATATGAAGGTTCAAGATCAGTACTTAAAGTCTTCTAATTGTAGGTTTTTGGATCAATTCTCGTCTCCAGCACGTAACTGTCGTTTTGAATTTAGCCTCCAAAGAAAAAGCCCATATTATTTATTTGTTTTATGATATTGTTTAAAATTAAAAATTATTGACAGAATATTTCAAAGTATTATATTGCTTAAATTAAGTTTAGGATTTGAAATTGTGAGAAAATAAGGTGTGGATATAAGTGGCTATCAGTGACGTAGTTATAAAGAAACGTATAGCTGCTATAGAGAGGAAAATGAATAATCTTCCTATAAGGATGCGATGAGAACGAATTTTGAGCATCGAGAAGATGGACTTGAAAGCCTTAGTTGATCATCGGAAAACAAGGACGCTTAGGGATTACTATGCGAGTAGATTTGTGGTATATCATCTTGTGTTAACTCAACAAGAATTAAAACCTATCTATTAAAAAGGCTAACAAGTAATTTCTTTCGTTTTTGTAAATAATTTCTTGAGGAAGAGAAAGACATTTGTCCGAGAGGACGCCTTGAGATGAGAATCTTGCACTTATGACTAGGAAATCATTGTCAAGATCAAATTAAAACAAAGTTGATGAACCTAGATTGAAAAGTTACGATATCAATTTCCAACCAATTTTGATGCTTAGTAAACTTCATAAAACTTCTTCAAATGTTACTGCAACTTGGCGATCGATAAAACGCCATATAATGAAAGGACTTTCTTCAAGCAGTTGATTTGTCTTTAACCAGAATCATTCCTCAACCCCCAATAGTGTCTGAAGTTAATATGTGGGGGTGGATATAATGTGTCTTATGTCAAAACTGAAAGTAAAAAACGATAAGTAATCTATGATAAACGAAAATGATAAGCTTAGACAAGATCACGAAGTTATACAAGTAATACTTTTTAACAAATCCTGTACTACAGATTCAACAGAACATTCTTTTGAGAAATAGATATAAAAATTAGGCAAAACTATTTTAGTTAATTGTTGGAAATTAATTATTTCTTCACACTAGCGGTATATAGGCTAATAAGGTATTTGATAATCAACATGAAAGATTCAATGCCATGGCCGGGATTTGAAACAGGGATTTCCTGGTTTCCTCCAGTCGCTCTAACCAATTGAGCTACCATGGCCAACTTGCCGTTACGACACTAAATTCTCCATTTGACTCGTATATTTCCCCGGTAGGCCACTAGGGGCTCTCGCATTCGAGATGCACTGTTTGTGGCTACTTACGGTCGTAAGTACTTGGGTCCCAAGCTTCATCATTTAACTCGTATTGTTTTAGTATACGAGTGAAATGGAGAATTTAGTGTCGTGACGGCAAGTTGCCTATGGTAGCTCAATGGTTTAGAGCAACTGGATGGAAACCAGGAGATCCGTGGTTCAAATCACGGCCATGGCATTGAATTTTTCATGCTGACCCTATCTATTAGGCAAAGCTAGTTAATATTGTTGTATTTATTTAATTAAACCCCTGTAGCATAATACTTACGAACATTATCCGGATGAGTGAAAAAAGAGCTCTTAGGAAGAAATACACGCTCACGATGGTAAGGTTGAATAGAGGAGTTCTAAATCATACGCAATATGGAGAAGCAAGCCGCTTCTCTCTCTTGATTCAACCTTCATGGATATGTAAATTCGAGCTCTAAACCCAATGTAATTCATGAAGTGCCGCTCCACGATGAGAAAGTGGGAATGTAGAGCGCCATCTGTGGTGAGAGAGTAGTTAGATTAGTGTCGACAGGTGTGCGACAGTGTGTCGTACTCGTTTTTTGCAAAGGTAATCGAATGGGAATGCAATTTTGCTTGTTCTCTTTTCCTGGTGGTAGGATTTAGGCCACAGCTCATGTTTCATTACAAGCAAACCGTGACAGACATTGGTAACGATTTTATCTGCATTCTCTCGTTTCGCTTCACATCATTTCTTTCAGAACTTTGTGCTAGCTTACAAATTGTTATTTTCTGCATTTGCATTGCTTCTTTGTGCACGAAAATGAATGCATATTAAGATAACCATGTACCACAGTTGCGACCCGTCTGGCTAAACGACCAGCATTTTTGTCAACACCACCAATCTTTACCGAGGAACTTTCAGTACGTATACACTGCGTTAGTTTTATATATTATTTACTGTCAATTGACCGCAGGTCTCACCAGATCCCAAGTTTCGATGTGCATTGGAAAGCTTGAATCACTCATGAAAAATTGAACGACAAGGCACAGACTGCCAAACGCCCTTTTAAGTGCTTGTGAGATACCCTTAAGTATAACAAATTTCACCTGATATAAGTATTTTAGTAAACATACAAGTCAATATAAAAATTTAGAGGCACGGAGAGTGATGTTTCGCAGTTCGAGTCCCGGCTGCCACATTGCATTTTCAAATCTGGTTCAAGTGTCCCACTTATTGTGAGTTTTGAGGGGAAATGCAGTTGTTTTAGAATCTCTTATATATATTTTGTTCACGTGGGCTCAGTCTCTTACAAACAATTCTAAAAGAACACCTGTTACTATTTGCTTTTAAATACCAGATAAACTTTCACTACTACTTTCCATTAGGAAATATCTACAGTTAGAGTTACATGTTTAGAAATACAATTGTGCCCAAGTTGGTACTTGTTGGCTAGTTTGATTTTTCAAGTACCTGAACGCTTTTCAAGTGCGTGTGGGTTTCATTACGACACTACCCGTGAAAATAAATGAATTAAGTGGCAGAAAAAGCTGATCAAAATCACATAAGTGAAATGGTAGTGAGAACTGGGAGGAAACAAAATACTGAACTCACGTTTTAAGATGAACAAAGCCCAGTATTAACTCCCAACATGCAGAAAAATCTTTATGAATTCATAAGTTCATATTTTCATTAATTTTAAGCTAAAAATATGAATAGTGAAAAGTGAAGTTGCTGCTCTTGTGCTTTAAGATATGTTATATTTTTTATCAAATAGTTTTTTAAAAATAAAGTTTGTAGTGAAGCTACTTGGAAATTCGTATTTTCTGTACTAAAGAATGACCTCTATAAATCCAGTAATTCCATAGATATTTCTGCAAAGTCATATTTATTTATAAATAAAAAGTTTATCCAGAACATGCACAGGTCTTTTCGAAAATAATAACATGAAAGTCTGAAGGACATACACAAGGGCTGTTAAATAAAGAATGATCAATTTGTTTATGGTCCTTTTCAAAATAGTGTAATGCAGTTGTCCCAGCATTTCTGCCAGTTTTTTTTTTTTTTTTTTTTTTTTTTTTTTTTTAAGATATGCTGAAAATTTTTGAGAAGTCCTTCAAAATTGCTTCCGCAGCCTTTACCACTGCTTCTGATGATGGATAATGCCTTCCACGAAGGCGTTTCTTCAAGTTAGAGAATAGAAAAAGCTCACATGGGGCTAAATTCGGGCTATAGGGTAGGTGAGGAATTGCACTTCGCGTTGATTTTTGCAAGATGTTCAGCAACAACATTGGCAATATGCGTCCACGCATTAACGTGGTGTAGCATCCAGCCTGCTTCACGGAAATTTGGTCTTTTACGCCTGATATGGACTGTCAATGTTTTCAGGACATCCCTGTTGTATTCTCCAGTTACTGATGTGTGTGCAGGCACATCATGCTGATAAACCATTACATGAATATCAAAGAATGAGATGGTCATATCATTCCCAGCAGAAGTAACCACTTTTGCTTTTTTGGGGATTGGTGATGAAGGATATTTCTACACTGACCTTTGCTGTTTGCTTTCAGGACCAAAATGATTTAGCCAAGTATCATCAGCAGTAATTACCTTTGAAAGAAATTCCGGATCTTCCTCTAACATCAAGTTTAACTGCATGTTATCTGCATTGCAGCGGTAGGCGATACTCAACATGTCTGAACTTGCCTGGTTCTCACAGGCGGGAACCAGGAGTACCAACAAAGAAACTACTTCAGCGTGTTTGTTTCACATTAGGCTAACAGAATATAATAAGATTGAATTTTAGTGCGAAAATTTATGACCGTAAAAAAGTTATGATCGTTCTTTATTGAACAGCCCTCCTATAATATTGAATGACCAAATTACTTTGGAACCAAACTGTTGGCTGTCAAGCCTTATGACATTGCGACCATGCGGCTATCAGGTACTCCCTGTTAGTTAACATCTTTCTTATAGTCCTGTAGGGCTCAAAATAAAATTACACATTAAGCTGATTATTATATTGTTGAAAAAGGTGATGACACCGCTCGTTTGTCTTTATCCTTGAAGTACGAATCGCGATGTTAGAAAATAATACATCCGTTCATGGATTTTATTCTTTCAATTATTCTATATTATGTTAAACTTCTAAAACATTTGAAATTGTAATAAATAACTAGCTAATAAGCATCATAAATAGGCAATAGGCACGATATAACGGAAAACACGGAAAGCAAAAACTAACGAGCTATTTTATATTTAATAAACATGATCTACTCTTGATGAGTTTTGGAGTAAGGGCTAATGCCAATTGGGATTCAAAACTAACATGACCAGCTATATAAGAATATAAGCTTCTGTTTAGTAGGAAATAGTTCACGTTGCTATATGGATGGGATATTTTAAATAAAAGGAACTGTCATCCACTATTGACTCTACCATATCTCCCTGGGGATATTCTAATACTACGGTTCGTCTAGGTACTGAAAATTTTCTGTTTGTTGTCTGCCAACAAGTTTATTCTTTTCGCACCATTGTAGGCTACAGGAAATTAGGAATTAAATGCAACAGATTTATACCAGATGCCCTATAGATACTCCAAATCTTGCAATCGTGTGAGGCAATGAATAGATTAATGAATGAACTATTGAAAAAAACTGCACTAAGCTACAATATTCCTTGACTCAGTAGGATTCTATGCTGAATGTACCATATTTTAAAATTGACCTCTTAATGTTTGCAAAAGTGTAGGTCAGCTATGACGCGGGAAAGAGATAATCGCCATTGAGTCAGAAGTTAAGATAATCCCATTACTTGGCGGCGTCACTTTACAGTCTTTTGGTGCAACATTCGTGAATTTCAAGATAGTTTTATTTTCTAATTTCAACTCAACATCAAATAAATAATCTTAAAATAGGCTTATTAAAGTTATAAGGAAATTTAAAACGGATTTCATTAGGATAGGGTTAAAAAATAATTTTAAAAGCTTTATGCTCTATAGGTACATTCTGTATGAGAGACATCAACCCAATTCCGCTCATTATATTAACAGTTATTTAGAGCACGTAGAAGATAAATTATTTTAAAATACGTCATAAAATAAGAAAGATTAATAATAATAATAATAATAATAATAATAATAATAATAATAATAATAATAATAATAATAATAATAATAATAATAATAATAATAATAATAATAATAATAATAATAATAATAATAATAATAATAATAATAATAATAATAATAATAATAATAATAATAATAATAATAATAATAATAATAATAATAATAATAATAATAATAATAATAATAATAATAATAATAATAATAATAATAATAATAATAATAATAATAATAATAATAATAATAATAATAATAATGATAATAATAATGATAATGATAATGATAATAATAATAATAATAATGATAATAATAATGATAATAATAATAATAATAATAATAATAATAATAATAATAATAATAATAATAATAATAATAATAATAATAATAATAATAATAATAATAATAATAATAATAATAATAATAATAATAATAATAATAATAATAATAATAATAATAATAATAATAATAATAATAATAATAATAATAATAATAATAATAATAATAATAATAATAATAATAATAATAATAATAATAATAATAATAATAATAATAATAATAATAATAATAATAATAATAATAATAATAATAATAATAATAATAATAATAATAATAATAATAATAATAATAATAATAATAATAATAATAATAATAATAATAATAATAATAATAATAATAATAATAATAATAATAATAATAATAATAATAATAATAATGATAATAATGATAATAATAGTAATAGTAATAATAATAATGAAAGGGTAGAGCCAGAATGAAAAATTCAATGCCATAGCCGGGATTTGAACCACGGATCTTCTGGTTTCCGTCCAGCCGCACTACCATTGTGCTACTATGGCCAACGTGCCGATATGACACGAGTCAGATGGAGAATTTAATGTCATATCGGCACGTTGGCCATAGTAGCACAATGGTAGTGCGGCTGGACGGAAACCAGAAGATCCGTGGTTCAAATCCCGGCTATGGCATTGAATTTTTCATTCTGGCTCTACCCTTTCATAGTGCGTCCTACACACGGCTAGTGTGAAAGAACAATTAATTTCCAATAATAATAATAATAATAATAATAATAATAATAATAATAATAATAATAATAATAATAATAATAATAATAATAATAATAATAATAATAATAATAATAAAGTGATAAGTGATTTTAAGTGGGTTATTTCGGTAGAGGCTATCAACAACCAATTCTGGATTTTAATTAAGGGTTAGTTATTTAATGACTGTCCGAACTCCTGCTTCATGATTGGCATTTCCGTCCCGCAGGTG
>CM060951.1:100575063-100642563 GCA_030765055.1 Mantis religiosa | reverse complement strand
ACCTTCTACACAACTCGGAAAACAAATCCCGGCCTCCAGTTTTTATTTCTTTGTTTTTCTTTTCTCTCTCCTCTTCCACGATGAAACTGGTGAGGCATGAAAGCAAACAGTCTTATTCTTATATTTTAACACAGATGGCAAGTATTCCGCCTCATTTCCTCCTATTAAATATTTAAGTTTTATGGCACCTATTGTAGATTTAGAAGGCATTATAAGTAGTTGATTATTTAGAAGGCATTATAAGTAGTTGATTTGTGGGGATTCAAAAACACCTGCGTTAGCTGTTTTTGAAACCCCCTTGTTAAAACTCGACGCGAAATCCGCCTGTCCAAATATCGAAGAGGTTGTGTGTTGGTTGTGTTAGAATCCCCATGTTAAAATATCGAAGGGTTGGTTGTGTAGTAACACGTGTGTCACGTGTTAATGAAATCCGAGCCTTGAAAGTCGAGTAGAAATCTGTGTTTAAAAAATATATATATATATATTGATGTGCTGGCGTTCGTGTGCCACCCCCATCCCCCTCCAGGAGCTTGACGACGACGACGACGACGACGACAACGACGCATCTCTCCCAAGCCTGCAAGGGCAATCGTGTCATTTTGTTGTATGTATGTGAAATGTAATTAACTGATGAATGTAATTACTGAAAAAAAATGTGAATGGATTTCAGTATTCACACACACACACACACACACACACACACACACACACACACACACACACACACACACACACACACACACACACACACACACACCGCTCCGTCCCCCCCGGCACTCCTGCAATAGGGGTGATGCATGTTATTTATATGTGAATGCTGTAAGACTGAATTGTCAATCGCCTTCACCTTTGTCGACATTTGCAAAAAGGAACGCGTCGAGTGTAGTTATTTAAATCAGTAAGTATTGATTTTATTATCGGGAGCCGTAGGAATCAAACACTCTATGGATCCTCCCCTCCTACACGACGCAATAAGGAATGCAAACCGATTCCGTGAGCAGATGAATCCGTAGCAGTGCACCAATGTACTGCAGGGAGGGTGCGCGATCGATCACTTCCATCTGTCAGTTGTCATCTAACACTCAGCAAGATGAGCAGCGAAACAAGTAGAGTGGAGAGCGATATCAACTTCTGGGAACATCTGCAAGATTACGAGAGCATGCAGCAACACTGGATGGATCATCACGAGGAAATGTGTGATGGAAAGACTCATCAAACCGTCTGCAAGAATCCTGCACATCATGACAAAGTCACTTCATACGGTAAGTGTGGGATGCAGTGCAAGGTATATCTCAGGTAAGTGGAAAGAAAAAGCACTGGAAATTAGTGAGCTATAGTGTTTTGTGTACGGGTAAAAAAGATTTCTCTCATTGTGTAATTACAGAAGCTTGGAAGGTGAAGACATAACACCTCCAATCCGTGACGAGAAACAAGCCGGCCCGTCCAAAGAAGTAGATAAAGAAAAGTGAGTAAAAAGAAAACGTCACACTTAATATAAAAGCGTGTAATAATTCGTATCCTCATAGCCGTGCATGTTCGCAGGTCCGACAAGAAAGCAGAGAAGAAGAGCTGTAAGCCGAGGGTGCTCAAGAAGAAGAGGATCTTCGACAAGGACAGCTTTATAATAATGATGTTCGAACCCATGGCCCCCGCTCCTGAAGAGGTGACAAAGAGTGATGGCGAATAGTGTGTTCATGGTAGACGACATCCCCATCAACTCCGGGCACCGTGTGAACATAGGTTTATACCATGAACTCCCATCCCTCTATATCAGAGCTACAGATGAAACTTTTGTATACATCACAAAGAAAGACTGGCTAATAATAAAGAAAAATATGGATGTGTTGGAAACTTACTTGAAAGATGGTAAGCATCCAAAAGTGTCGTACAGTGAGAATATAATATATGCGTACAATATATTACTGTGCATGAATAAAGTGAATGAAGTAACGTTTGTGAATACGTGCTTAAACTTAAACAGCACAAATCTAAATAGCATTGCCATAAGAGGACTTAAGAGACTAATCCCATATATTGAAAGAAACTTATTTCAATTACATGACATATATAAATCAATGTGTTCATACGATGCAAAAAGTAGGAGCGACAGGGAAAAGGTTAAGGAAATGTATGTTAAAATCAATAAAAAGATAACATAAATTTGAGTTTCGTTTTCTTTTTTATTTCCACAAAATTACATCCTTATATGATAGATTGAACAACATGCGTTAGTGGTTTATAGGTGAACAATTTATCATGAATAATCAGGCAATATAATGATGTTTGTGCAGGAAAGTTGGATGAGGCTTGAACTTCCAGTCTCACATTCACGGCCCCGGTCACGGTCTCCTCAGGCTGATGCGAGCAGTCGATGACAAAGAGCGGTGCATAATTCAGAAAGTCACTTCTCTTCAAAAGTGGGTAATTTTCTTTTCCATAATAGGATGATTGAAATTTCGAATACTGATCATACAGAGATGCAAATTTAGAGTTTTCAAAATCCAAGTTCATATCGTGATAAGGATAACACTCGCTGTTGAGATAAAGCTTCAGATTGGTGATGTTGCAATGATCAAAGAGTGAGCAATCCTTACTAAGCTTATTCAGTCTGTCGGTTTGTGCACCGACTATGACGAAGCGAGGTTTCTCAAGTTTCGTTGTAGTTGCAATGTTCCAGGTGAAGGCCTTAGTTTGCGGTACCGCAGGTTGAGTGTGAAGGTCCAAGGTTCGAAAGGCTACGTGCAGTGGCTTATCGGATTTGACGAGTTTAAGCTTTTCGACTCGCTCTCCATCTGAAAGTCGAAGAACGGGCATCCTCCATTCGAGTCTAGTTAGTTGAATAGTAGCTGGTTCGTTGCCCGATATACAATTATTAGAATCTTTAGATCTAATGAGAACCAGTTCAAATTTGCTATTGAGAATGACTTCCTTGTGATCGTCTGCAAAGCCCAGCAGCATCGAAAGAGGAACTACAGCATTGAAGACACCATTCTTTGAATTCACGATGTCGACGTCAACTCCCGGATAGGTCCATCCGGCATTCTGCATTCGATCGGATTCCAGTGCATTCAGAGATGCATAGTTGCGCATCGTTGAAGAAATGCCCGGATTCCTGGTTCTGTCTATAGTAATGCCGTTCATATCTAGACGAATTTCGTCAAACAGAAATGCCATGGCATTGTTGGTCAGCTTTGAGGAGGAGGGTCCGCCACTTGTTTTGGTGAGAGAGCCCTCTATGTAGAGATAACTTCTACTAGGAAGAGTGTACAAATCTTCTGCTTGACACGGTATTCTAATTTCATCGTTCGCGTCAAGAGCCGATGTATTGTATGGCAGGAAGACGTGCTCCTCCTCTTTACTAATCTTATCATCAAAGGTCGGTACTCCTGTTACATCGAGGACATCCATTATAGCACTTTGAATCCCATAGCCTCGAGGAACCTTCGATTAGACGACGTGATCGGACGCCCTGTCAATGAGCGAGTATAGCCCAATCTCGAAAGAGGCTTCTTAATATAGGAACGATGCTTAAAATTTATTCCCATTGCGACGTATGTGTAATCGTACGGTTATGGTTTCGTTCCTGAAGTCGAGCACGTCACCGTTCTGATCTACCACTCTAATGTCGAGATGATCAATGAGATTCGTATCGATGATTAGTAGATATATAGGGCTAGATGGTTCTTGCGAAATGTGGTAACCGGGAGGAACCGACGGGAAAAACTCGTACAGAGAATGACCGTGTTTACCGTCAATGAAGGATCCCGTGGCTAGGCTGCACTCGATGCGTATGATGCTAACTTTGAAGATGTTCACCAAATCATCAGACTCAGTCATCACGTTCGGTTGAATCAAACGCTGTGCTTTGAATCCGAGAAGAGAGCCAATTGATCTGTCTTGAGTAAAGTCGATAGTATATGGGCATTTTATCTCAGACTTCATGGTATTATTATTAGCACGTAAGATAAACCCGTCTTCGACGTCGAGGGCTCCCTTGAGAAAATGCGCGATATCATCTAATTCGTAAGTTCCAGGAGGAATCTCGATACTCTCGTTCTTGTCATTACGAGCGAAATGGAATAAGTTGTTGCTCTCATCCACATTAGGAATGGAATAAAAGGTTTCGAAATTCAATAGAGCTATTTCGTAAAGTCCATTCGGATCCAGATGAAGAGGCGGGTTGAGAAAGCTAGAGAAGCTGGCATTCGAACCGCTCACGGTGATTGTGTAACTCATTTTGATCAAACATTCAAGTTGGTAAATCCGTTTTATAAGAGAAACTGCAGGCACAGATGACCGCAAATCACAGATCCAAAATTCTGAAACCTCTTGGTGTTGTACATGAGTTTAACACCCTCGAGGTAGGACTCAATCTGTTTCGGTGGTCTTAGATTACCGAAGCTATCAAAGTAGAATGCAACATCTCCATCCTTGCGTATCGCAACCCAGTGTGTTCCCGGGTTACGCGAGATATCCAAATTTACGATAATCCTTTCTACATGTCGAGGACGTGAAGGTAAGTTGTCTATCATGTACACACCTCTAAAATGAGGAATGCGCAGTCGTCGTGCATAGGCATCGATCTCTGCAGCACTTAGGGCTTTTTCCGGGATAAATACAGGCCTCGCCCCGAGTTTTTTGCACGAAGATGCAATCCTTTGCCCTTGCGCTTCTTACGTCGAATGCCTTTACCCCTAGCTAAACCCTCCATGCTCTGATTGTGACGACTCAACTCTGCAAGCTGTCTTTCCGCGGAACGTTTCTTATTCACAGCCGTGGCGATCTGAGCAGCGCCACCGGCTAGGCTACCTGCAGCGCCCAAAGCCGCCAAAAGCGGGATCAGAGGTAAAAAACCGCCTCGAGGGCTCGGTATGATCCTCTTGCGTCGCTTACGCATTCCGGCGCCCATGGCAACTTTCCCCTTCATGATGGCTGTTACAAGTCGGGCTGCAAGTCGCTCGCCGAAAGATGCGTCAGCAGACTTTACTCGACTCCAAGCCTTTTCAACGAGTTCCTTATCGGCCAAACGTCGCGAATCTGCGTCCTGATGAGTGGCGTAAGCGAGATCGTGAGCGAGGCAGGCTGAGTCCAAAGCGTTTCTGGGAGAATCCCCTCTCTGCAGACGCTTATGTAGTTTCGTTCCAGGTCCACAGAATCGGTACCCTGGTAAATGAGCCTCAAACGGAAGAGAATTAATTAGCGAATTAAGGATTCCGGATCCCTTCTTTACGCCTGCAGAGTTCATGGCTTACTATGAAATAAAAAAGCAAACGTTATGATTTATATGTTTAGTTGCGATATGGAAGTAGTGAAGCAAAAGTGCAAGTTGCCTATACAGGTGCTCGATTTCGACAACGACATACGCAAAGGACGACACGGCGCGCTCTTCCCGTGCAACGTCAGAGCACTCCTCTTGGGTAGTTCGAATGCTGGAAAGACGAACGTTCTACTGAACTTGCTCATCCATGAAAATGGTCTTAGGTTCGAGAATCTCTACATATATTCAAAATCGTTGCACCAACCGAAATACCAGTATTTGCTCAAGGTGCTAAAAACCATACCCGATATTGGAGTTTTCACGTTCGAGGATGGCGAGAAGGTGGTTCAACCATCCGAAGCCCGAGGAAACTCCATATTCGTATTCGATGATGTCATAAATGAGAAGCATGGAAAAATAGCGTCATATTACAGCATGGGTAGACATCGCAATGTCGATGCCGTATACTTAGCACAGTCATATGCGAAGGTGCCTAAACATTTAATTAGAGATAATGCAAATATGATCGTGCTCTTCAGACAGGATAACCTCAACTTAAAGCATATATATGATGATTACGTAAACACAGATATGACGTATGCGGAATTTAAGGTCATGTGTAAACAAGTTTGGGAGAGTAATGACGGATCGAACTCGCGACCTTTCGTTGTCATAGTACCCGAGTTCCCTTTGAACGAAGGACGCTACCGTCACGGTTTCGACATCTTTATCAGAGTGAATAAATAACGCGCATCCTTCATTGTAGTCATGAGTATCGATAGGTTCGGATCTCGGAGAGTCATACCCTCCCGGGGCGTGATTAACCGGTATACCATAAGTAGAGATGGATCGGGAAACTATCAATTCAAGGGAAAGCGATTGCGCAACGTTCACGATCCTGAGGAAAGTGATGATGCATCAACTAAGAGCTATGTGGACGCGTGTACGAATGATGTCGAGAGTCGAATGCAGATCTTCAGCGAACAGGCTTCATATCAACGCATGGGCCAGTTTGAAGCTATGCTTAGGAATCACATACAAAAATCCCTCGACCTCCAATATGAACATCTAATGGAATACTTAACAAAATATGCATTTAAACGTGATTCGGATAACAATGTCATTCTGGATGCTATAAGGATGAAAATTCTATTGGATCCCATTGACGATCACGATGTTATCAATAAAAAGTATATAGATGCCAGAATGCCAATTCTAGAGTCTGATGCTAATCTATCATTTCGAATGAAACGATTAAAGGATATAGCCGATCCTGCACAGGATAACGATGCTGCAACCATGAAATATGTTAATCGGTTCTATATACAGAAACAGAATGAACTGCAAACCGGTTTAACTAGAACGATAACAACCGTTGCCGAAACTATATCTACAGCAGTGGAAAAGGCCGTGAAAGATATAACCGAGCGACAGACGGAACTGGATAAGAATCTAACCAGTGCAGTGAACGATATTGACAACATGAAAATACAGACGAGACATATCGTAAACGGCATGTTACAACAACTGAAAGGTCAGCTCATCATTTCACTGCATACACGACCCTTTAGAGGTCCCTCGTTAAGGTATACGTTATCCTCGGGTCTCGAATTCTACAAGTCTCCAGGAAATGGGAATGTAATTTCTTGTTCTATGCTTTCATCAATACACCCTCATACGGCGCATGACACAATGTTTGCAATAAACGATAAATTAGTTGAAAGGTATCCTGTCCCTATTCGAACTGGTGATTTACTCACTTTCACAGCACCAGTGGAACGTGCTAAGGATGGTCACATGTTAAGTATAGAAATTATAATTTCATATAAAATATCTGCAGTAGGTTAATTATACATTCAGTACAATATGGATGCCGAAGGTATAAGTCTCAAACAATCAATCGCTCGTCACAGTAGGGCAATACGAGAAAAGTTACGCTCCCTGAAAGGTCTCAAGTTCGAAACTCACCGCGTCATGTCCGAGGTTCTCCAGCCTGTAACCGAGCCCTTGAAGGTTATAGCCGACAGGGATCGTGACAAGTCAAAACCAGTCGTTAACGATGCAGAAGAGGATGGGGATGAGGAGGAGGATGATCTACTTGCAGAGTACCTGAAGAAGGTTCGAACCGCTAGCTCCAGCGACATGGATGCCACCTACGGCGTGCGGTATGAAGATGGAGAATATAAACTAGGGAATAAAACTATCGATTTCACCGATGACGGTATTCAGATAGGGCAAGAGAGCTACGATGCAAGTCCTGGATTGTACGAATTGCTCTTCAAGCGATCGCCGCTCAATTCATCGTATACCGAAGAGGATCTGGACGCCTATTCGCAGATATTGCAGAATACTCAGGTTTACAGGCAGGGATACGCTAGGAGCGGGCGTATAAGAGCAAGCCGCGGTTACAAGTATCGCAATATTATTCGAGATCTTGTTTCCAGTCGCACGGGCTCGGCTCTCTACTGGAAGGAGCACGTACCCGGCAGAAAACTGGATTACATCTATTGGACCGATCCCAACGTTCTAATAGACAGATTGAGATTACTCATTGCATCGAGGGATGCGGGTAACTTTAACCATTCAGCAGAGATTCAGGAAATAATCACAGAATTAAAAAACTCGAAAATCATAGCATGATTAAACGTGTCATAGCAAGCGAATTACACTCGCCGGCAAGAAGGCGCTTCTTACGACGTAAAATAATAAGTAAAGGTCTTAATGATCTACTACAAATAGATCTTATTGAAATGATACCTTATGCAAAAGAAAATAGAAATTATAAGTATATTCTTATTGCTATTAATTTCTATTCTAAAATGGCTTATGCACGAGCATTGAAAGATAAAAGTGGCATTAGCGTGACAAGAGCTATGCACGGTATCCTATCAGAGTTGAATTCACCTCCTAAGAACGTTCAAAGTGATAATGGGAAGGAGTTTTACAATCGCCATTTCAGGCAATTAATGCTTAGGAATGGAATCAATCATTACAGTACTTTCAGTAGCATCAAGGCTGCAGCAGTGGAAAGGGTGATTAGAACAATTAAAATGAACATGCATAGAGAATTCCTGATTCAGGGTTCGCATCAGTGGTTACAAATGCTACCTAGAATCATCGATTCATACAACAATACCTACCATACGACGATTCGCATGAAGCCCCGTGACGTCAGCAACAACGATCTGCTCCTTAGTGTATATCGTTATGGCGGGCGTGAACGTCGAGAGAAAAGGAATGCAAGGAGTTTTCATGTCGGTGATCGTGTAAGGATTTCCAGGTACAAGGGACTACTTGAGAAAGGTTACACGGCCAATTGGAGTACGGAGATCTTTCGGATTGTTCGTGCAAGGAATACTAACCCAGTTGTCTATTTTCTGGAGGATGCAGAAGGAAATGAAATACAGGGCGGTTTTTATGGTCACGAACTACTAAAAACACGCCATCCTAATGTATACCTTGTTGAGAGAGTGATACGCCGACGTGGTAATCGTGCGTACGTTAAGTGGCTGGGTTTTCCTACAAAGGAATGGATCGATGTTAAGGATATTGTGTAAAAAGGAATGTATGTTTTATTGATAAATAAATAAATAAATACACAAGATATTTTCCCAAAAATTTAGTGTTTTTATTTTATAATTCCTTTCCAACTAAATCCTCTAAACATAATGGTTATATTTTTTAAATAGTTTCAGTATACGTGGCTACATAAACAGAAATTTTTCAGTAGAACATCACAACTAAATCCTCTAAAAATAATGCTTACACTGTGTTTTAAACAGCTTCAATACATGTGCATATAAATAAAAGTAAAGTGTTTTACATGTTAAATTCTTTTAATATTAGTGCAAATTAATGTTTAATCTTCAAAAGAATTTCAATATACCTACAAACATAATCAGATATGCAGTCCCCCCAAAATTATATGTTTACCCCAACTAAATCCTCTATATATAATACATCGACAACAGGTTAAAACTCCTTACACCTAAGTTCAAAGTTCATAGTGAAAAATGTATATATTTTCTTAAAACATACATATATAAGCAGAATTGTAACCCACCCCAAGAAACCATACTTTTATTCTAAATAAATCCTGTAGAGATAATGCATCCACAACAGGTTAAAACTCCCTAAATTAACTTCAATTTAATAGAGAATAATGCTCACATTCTTTATAAAATGAGCTTCAGTACACATGCATACATAAACACATTAGGTATTTTCACATGTTAAAAACTCCTTACATCCAAGTTCAAATAGATGCTTACATTTTAAAGATGCGTACTAGCGAAAATGTAGTCCCCAGCACCGTAATTATAATATTATCCGATCAATATCCGGTAAAGTTAATGGTTAATGATGCTTACATTTTAAAAAGTTTCAATGCGCGTGCATACCTAAACACAAATTGAGTGTCTTACACTTGAAAAATCCTTAAATCTAAGTTCAAATTAATGGTTACTTTTTTTTTTAAAAAAGAAAGAAATTAACGACGCATCAATAGAATAGTAAACACCTGTCCAAATTATAGCTTTATCCCAATATGCATGTATACATAAAACAAATTAAGTATTATGCACGTTAAAGTCCTTAAACATAAGTTTAAAATTAATTGTTACCTCTTTTAAGGAATTGAGAGATGCAATAATCTCATATTATATATCATATTATATCCCCATACATAAGCGGGATTATAGTCCTCCAAAGGTATTTATACATACCATCAGCAACTCAAAGCAATGAATGAGCACCAAAACTTGACAACGTATTTCAAGACTTGCTTAAAATGACATCATGACTCATGTACATAAGTTTTATAAAGTGTAAAGATTTATCTCAAATCACAAAAAGCATTACTTCAATCACGCTTGCACTGCTGCATGTACACATGTTGAAAAATTAAATATTTGTGTCAAATCATTAAAAAGCAAATTATTTCACATGTTTTTGCTAGCTTTAAAATACATTGTCAACTTTTTTACAAGATTTTTTCACATATTTTTTATACGATTACTTATCCAATGGTACAGAATGATGACCCCAGGCCAAGGTTTCATGTGAATTTTTCTGTATAAATCGCTTCGTGTCGAATCCTCTAAGAGCAACTTTATTACTCTCGATGGTTCGAACAACGTGCTTATAACTTCTAAAGCACGTCTGTTTAGCATGACGTACGGCTGTCATATCATTTACACAGGATAGATAATCCTCAAACGTTATGCACCGCATGCCATCACTCGTAACGCCTTTAGATTTCTTGACCGTTTTGCCATCGTATCGATATGAATACAATTTTGAACGTAAACCTACGTATTCTGTCATAACTTTACCCGATAATTCATCTTTAAATAGACCAGCGACATTTTTATTCATCAACGGAATACCGTACACATTATCGATCGGGTAATTAGATGTATCGAAGAGATGTATATTAGATTTAATAAATTCATAAATGTCACTACTGGTTTCAAACAGAAATGCATCGGTATCCGTATAATTCAACATAACATCTTTTAACTGTTTCTTCAAAATATTATAATAAAAATTATACATCAAGTGTTTTGAAAGATCTGGAATGGCCTGTCCTATATAAATCGGTTTCGTCATCTTAATTTCTTCCCTTACCAGTTCGAGTCCTATAAGGTTCTCGTCAAAAATTACGTATCGTATGAATGTCTGTCGTGATATTAACTTTCTTGCCTGTTTCCAATTGCTCGCTAGGTGAAAGGAATTGTAACGTCTGACGTTCTCAATAAATTTACCATATACGCAATTATTCATTTTCTTCCATAAATTTTGACCGAATTTTGTTTTATCTTCAATACGTTTAGCAGCATTTAAATCAATGTACGTCTTAAGCCAAAAGGATTGTTTGTAGGATACCGCTCGATGTATACGCTTCATTTTCAAACCGAGCTCTACACACTGCTGCAAGTTTCTGTAATGTAATATATATTTTTCCTTATGATTCAACGTTGCAAGTAACTTTTTGTAATTATCACCCGGAGCTATCTCACTCTGCGGACATAATGGCAAGTCGTTATGCAACTCGAGAAGGTTCTCCGGATATTCCAGGTCTACTTCTAAAACATAACCTGTATCTGAATCATGTCTGATGCTCAAAAAATCTATAGAATTAATTTCGTTATCGTTTAACCATCTCAATTGAGCATACGGTAAAGCGTTCCCAGTCATAATGTGTGAATAAAGTCCGTTGCAATCCAAGTATGATAGGTATTTAATCGATTCCGCTTCATTGTAAGCAGATATGTATTTATTATTTGCTTTGGAATAACGTTTTGATACAGTGCAGATACCGCCTCTAATCGCAGATTCGAAAAATTCCAGCATATTTTGATCGGTAATCAGCGATATTTGCACGCGGCTCGTTCGTAACATTGCGTCATATGATAGGCCAGGAGCTGTATAGTAATGACAAGGATCTAAGCCATACATATCGATACTTAAACTTCGGAATTTTTCATAGATGTCTGTTAATAAGATCGTATCCGTCTTGAGATAAAGATCAGAGTATTCACCGAGATTTTGTATACCAAATTCTCTCCATACCGCGCATGCATGCATGTAATCATCATTGCTTATATTATCAAAACACTCTTGAGGAGGTAATTTGGAATCATTTAATTTTTCCTTGCAATCTAAATATGTATATGGGAAAATACCTTTCCGTTGCATTAACAAACGTTGCTTAGGATCAACGTACATCTTATTTGTGTACCGAAAATCTTGAGGTTCTAGCATATCAGAAAGATCGCTCAGTTTAGAATCCAGAAAGCGGTAGCTATCAAGAAATCTGAGGAATATTGATTTACCATTAGATGTGTATCTTTTACTAAATGACAGATAATTCTCCGATGTTTGCGAAATACATGTAATGGGTTCATTGTCATACGATAACTTTTTTACTATGAAATGCGAATCATACTTTGATAGGCAATGAAAAAATATCGGGATAAAGTTTGGCGTTTTTCTATTGAGGTTGCATGATTTATGAGCAGCACCTATATATAATCCGGTCTGATGATCGTGGTCACGCACCCTAATCGAGTCAGAATCGAAATCCTTTTTGCATACGTGACACTGGACTGCATTTCTGAAATTTAATTCATCCTCATCACTCATATGCATCTCTGTCACATCACCGTATATCCTAAGCACATCCTCGGCAATCACAGTTAATTCTCTAAGAAACTCTTCAACTGCAAGCGAACCTCTAAATATTTTGAATTTTGTTAGTGTCTCGTCATAACTGCAGACCAGGTGCAACGAAACGGATATCGCCTCGTGCACGTGCATATCACGTGTCCAACTATGCATCGCATCGGGCTGACACGATGGCACTTTTATTAACATAGTCTCGATATCAGCGTATATCACAAAAGGGACTTTAACGCATTTTGAGTAAGCCTGAAACTCGATAACATCATTTATTCCTTCGCGAGGCATGCTAATAATTTGACATTTCATACATCTCAGTTTATGTTTCTTCAGAATAACTTCAGTCGAAAACCATGCATTACAAGATTCACACACAAATTTTTTACTTTTATGTTTGGATATCTGCTTACTTACTAGACGCGACATATCGGTTATGAGAGAATAATGCGAATTGATCATTAGAAGATTCACATGGTTTATCTTTTGCTCCCTCGTCTGATATAAGATGATAATGGATTCTCTCTCTAACCCGTATATGTTCACCGAGATATCATGATTTTGCTTTTCGAATAATTCAATGTCATGAAGGGCGACGGGGAAGTTTATTCCTTTAAAATTGAATTCGCGATATATATCATATTTACTGTACGTGCTAGCTCTATGCCTGTTCTGGCGAGCTGGATATTTTGCTGCCAGCATACAATATGCAAAACATTTAAAGTCAGTATTCCGAATATTCACGACAGCTCTCTTTGATTTTATCCACGATGGCAGCGGCTTAAAGCAACCTGCGTTTAACGGATCGTACTGACATGCGTATAAAGTTAGCGAATCTATCCTGTAAAGCGCTTTCGAACTGGCTTTTGTTTCAAAATTTTCTAGATGGGTGATCATAGGCTGTTTCAGTTTAATTTCATACCATTCAGATTTGTTTGTCGATTGCAATATAGCATCCATCTTACTGTTAAAATTAATCGATTCAACTGTTTCATTATCGGGTGAAGTTATTATATATTGACATGTTAAAGTACCGGCTAATTTAATTCCTGATTTGTAAGTTCTTATGGCCTTCTGGATTTCACTGGTAACAAGGGGTTTGCACAAGTTCAAGAACGTTGATGGATCTAGCTCGTGTATAGAATTTTTTATGGTACCTGTGAAGATCCTGTGCTGGAACGATGATTCTACAGTAATGCATTCCAATGTTTTGTCGTTGCGTTTCGCCTGCTTTGCACTACTTGCTTGAATATCTTGCATGCCCGGTCTCTTGCGACTCGTTACACCTCCTGAAATTATGGATTAAACATGTCAGAAAACACGAATAATTACACTTTTAAAATAATAAACATTTGAACACTCATGGCAATGCTATATTTTTAAGCTTTAAAATGATTACTTTATTAACATTGCTGAACTTTGAATTTGATTTACATAACATGTTTTCCTTAAAAGAAATAAGTTGCATGTTATTTGCAGTGGAATTAAATGATAACTGTATCTTTTGAATAACAAAGATTTAGAACATTCAGAGTACTGCATTCCCTAATATGGATTTTTTTTTAAATTGCACCTCTGTCTTTTATTGAATTTTTTTTTTAAATTGCACCTCTGTATTTTATTGAAATTTGATCCTGACTTACGTAACATGTTTTCTGGAAAAGAAATAAGATTATACACGTAACATGTTTCCCTGAAAAAAAACGTTATACATAATGCATCATCACAATATACTCATTTGTATATGGCTACTGGCTGTTTAATTAGTTAATTGAATTCCTCAACTTCCCGTCGATTGGCTGCAGATATGCATTAATGACTTTTAAAACGTTAAATTTGCTTGCATTATTACTCTTATCGATTTGCCTTTTATATAGAATGACTAATTCGTTAGGTATTCCATTCACAAATATTAACAGATTAACGCTAATTACTTTAACTTACACTGAAATATTTGACATCAAGAGATTGACACTTCATAGCAGTAGTGCAGCACGATTTTAGTTTTTTTTGTAAAGTCTTACCTTCACTGGTTACTCCCGACTGTTTAAAAAAGTTAATTTGTGCTTCTTGAATCCATTTTCCAGAGTTTCTTCACCGGAATACACGAAACTCCAACCACCCTGATTAACAGCATCCACTTGAGCTGCTGTCATCTTCTTAAATCTCTCGGGCAAAAAAACCTGGCATTCTTGCAGCTTAAGTACGACTCTATCACCGTATCTCGTCTTCACGATTTTGACATCGTGTATGGCTTGTGGCACGTCTCGGGGAATCTCTCGTAACTTCTTCGTCGGGAGATAGGAACCTCCTTCCGCAAGCTGATTTAAATCGTGAAGAATCGATTCTGGAATTATAAATTCACGCATATTATTCAACGCTTCGATTCATTACGTGGAAATTACTGTACATAGACATATGCATATTGCTTACCTTCATTCATGTTGATGCTGTCTGCTACGTTTCAGTTGTTGATGTGCTGTTTTATTCGCTCGGTTCACTGTTTTGTTACCTCAGCACCCCCTCCCAAAATTTCCATTCTGGCTGTAACCTGTTTGCACACATCCTTAAGTTTATGCTTCTGCTTCTTTCGCTATAAACTATTAAACTTAGAGTAGAGTTTTAACCTGTCATCTTATGTATCTAGTAACTAAAAATTAAATAATATAAGATCTATAGCTATTAACTGTAAGTATATATATACTCTTTAGAAAGTTTCCACCCCTTTTACGTTGCGCACGCACTCGTGTGGCGATTGGTCGTTTATACCCTTTATTACGATACTGCTACCTGCACCCTGATTGGCTAGCTTGGATGAAGTGGAATATGTCACACCCACTGTTCACCTTAGTGCATTCATGGTAATTACCTCATTGAACAATATTTCAAATTTGTATTGCAGCAAACTAATAATATCATAATGCCATCTATAATATGAGTATAACCTTTTATTGCATTTTAATTATTGCAAGCTGTATTTCGAGTTTGTATTGCTACTTAATGCAACTGTATTATTCCGAAGGACCGTTTGAGTGTGACCGTTAGATAATTTATGTTTTTATTCCTTCCAGTGATATTTTGCTTCAATTCGGTAAGCCTAACGCCTCGAACGGATTAGTCTCTCGTATCAGATTTATTCAGAAGCGTGTCTCTCGTAGTTATTCACCAAATCGATGTACAAACGTTTTAAGAGGCAGTGGCATTATTATAGCAGACTTTGCATAGCTTTTCAACGTTTTGGCATGTTTCTACTCAGCTGATTTATATCATTACAATTATCCTTAATACATTATTTATTACGTTTGCATAGATATCTCGTTTACTTGTCTCCTTTACGCTCGAGTGAATTTTTAGAACCCAGCTGCGTTAATTGATTCCTACCCGCACGTGTACGTAATTTTTTCACCCCAAGTAAGTTATACGGATTCTCTCTTCCGTTGGGGTGGTTTTAGCTGCAGCGAACAACATTATTTCTCAATAAATCTTTACCTACCTTTCCTAACATTTCACTGCATGCGCATTATTTTTAACAGAGGGAATGGCTCGGTTTTACCACACATTTCCATGGAGTATGATTCATCGGGCTCCCAATAACTGAATACATTAACAGATAAATAATAAATAGGTAGCTAAATAAATACAAGTTTTCAGTTCGACGTTCCTACCTGCGCTGCCTTTTGAAAACGTCGACGATGGGACAGAGACGGCATAGTCTTACAACATTTGATGTATTATTAAAAGTTTGATACTGTCCAATTCGTATTTGCATTCTTAGTTACTTATATATGCTATATTCGACGCGTTAAGCCTAGCGGACTACTGTCATTATCTCTAAGTAAAATTGGTTTTAATGTTTTATTTTTGCGAATCCTATTTTAGAATCCTTTTTTAACTTCAATTCGTTAAGTCTAACGCCTCGAGCGATTACTGCATTTTATTAGATTTATTTAGAAACATTTTTCTCGTAGTTATACGCCTATTTGGTGTACAGACGTTTTAAGAAGCACTAGGATTGTTATAGCTGACTTTGCATGGCTTTTCGACGTTTTGGCATCTTTCTACTAAGCTGATTTATATCATTACAGTTATTCTTATTACATTATTTATTTCATTGCATAGATATCTCGTTGGCTTGTCTCCTTTACGCTTGAGTGAATTTTTAGAATCCAGCTGCGTTAATTGATTCCTAGCGCAGGTGTGTGTAATATTTCACCCCAAGTAAGTTATATGGATTCGCTGTTCCGTTGGGGTGGCTACAGCTGTAGCAATAAACATTCATCCTCGCTAAATCTTTACTTGACTCTCTTAACATTTCACTGCATATGCATTTATATTTTGAACAGAGGGAAAGGATCGCTTTTTAGCATACATAGAGTGTCAGATTCCTCAGGAGCCCAATAACTGTAATGGATAACTCAATAAATACTTAAATAAACAAATAAATTAATTAATAATGTATACTTAGTTACGTGAATAAATACATTTTTTCCATTCGATTTGCATGCGTGCCGGGGGGGGGGACGGAGCGGTGTGTGTGTGTGTGTGTGTGTGTGTGTGTGTGTGTGTGTGTGTGTGTGAATACTGAAATCCATTCACATTTTTTTTTCAGTAATTACATTCATCAGTTAATTACATTTCACATACATACAACAAAATGAAACGATTGCCCTTGCAGGCTTGGGAGAGATGCGTCGTTGTCGTCGTCGTCGTCGTCGTCGTCGTCAAGCTCCTGGAGGGGGAGGGGGGGTGGCACACGAACGCCAGCACATCAATATATATATATATTTTTTTTTTAAACACAGATTTCTACTCGACTTTCAAGGCTCGGATTTCATTAACACGTGACACACGTGTTACTACAAAACCAACCCTTCGATATTTTAACATGGGGATTCTAACACAACCAACACACAACCTCTTCGATATTTGGACAGGCGGATTTCGCGTCGAGTTTTAACAAGGGGGTTTCAAAAACAGCTAACGCAGGTGTTTTTGAATCCCCACAAATCAACTACTATTATATTCCATTTAAATCTCCTATCATATTCGTTAATTGCATGACTTTCTTCCTTTGAGATATACCGCCTTTTATTTTTAACTACTACGTTCACTGCTTACGCACGGCCAATTGGTTACTGCTTTTTATCTCTAATGTTGATTTAACCGTTACTTATCCCGGTGCAACGACACGATTGAGTACCACATAAAACTTAATACGTTTCTATAATGATATGATCATTAACACATTCACCCACATTCTAAAACTTAGGATGTGTTGCATACGTAACCTCATCCAGTTTTCTATAGTTTCTTTTTAGCAAACTAATTCTAGTATTGATTCACGGATATCCATAAAAATATTTGCAGAAATAGAGTTATTGGGAACTTTGTTTCGTATATAAACTTTAGTCATGCCTTTCCTAACTTGGTCGGTATATATGCTATGTATGACTTATATGACTCGCTATATATGACATTCGTTACTCTTGCAAACCTATTGCTTATTGCTCCATCTCAAGGCCGGGAATGAAGGCACTATAAGTGTGAATTTACCCTCCCTTTGTCCCTACAGCTTTCAAAAACAGGTAAATACAGCTAGCTAAACCAGAGGAAGACAGGTAGTGGCGGTGTGACGTCACCTGCGTCAGCTCTAACCGCCAAATATGCCCCGAACGAAAGGCAGATTAGCGTGTGACTTCACCGCGCTGATTTCTGCTGCCCAAGAGCAAGGAAATTGATGTGTTGGGGTACTGACAGCGTACGAAGGACAGGAAACGTATCGGGTGTTAATATTATGTACAACTTACATCTTGGGTGTTGTAATATTAATGCTGAGGATCACAGTTTTGGCTCTGTGTTATGAGAAAGTATATAAAACTTCTGCTCTTAGTTAACCTAAAAGTCAGACATGTTATAAACTAAATAAAATTAAACATAGGTAAATTAATTTTCTCAACAAATTAGAGGATCCCCACTCAGAACAGAATTACGTGGATATTTTCCGGCAGTTTCTGTTTCGGTTTTCTTTAACTAGTTTATCAATATCAGGACGTAATGTCTGGGAAATTTGCAATCGAAGGCTTCATGTTAAATTGTGATCCGACAAGGTACTTCGGGGTTTAGACTCAGATAATTTCATGACAGGAAAAAAAAGTTGTTCGCACACATATGTCGGGCCAAACATATACAATGTGTGTGCGACAAGTGAATACAACTTCGGAAATCCGGTTTGAGATACATTCTTGTAAAAATCAGCTAAGTTCTTCTTCTGTGTATATTTGTCCTTCAGTAAATCTTCACATTGCAAATTTAACAGTTCCATTTAGTACGTGTCTACATTGTTGCCATCGAGTGCGCCACACCTGACTGGACCCTCAGATTCTGTACTCACAGCGCCATTTATATAGGCAACTTGGTGCTACACGGCTCTTGCCTGACGGCACACGCATTGCAGGCCTTGCTCCTGTCTGAAATACGTCACAACTCTCGAAGCTGTCTTCCTCTGAGCTAAACCGTTTGATCCTGTTTATAGTCGCGTGGTAGTCCTACCGGTTTAGTGGGAGTTTATATGTGATAAGGCACATTACTAACATCAGATACATTACAATCTTCACGTTAAGGAGGCTCATGCTGGGGATTATAAACCATCAAAGCAACACACCTTCATACAGCTCAGGAAAACATGTTTTGGATTTATACAAGCGTTTCCCAAGCTGCATCTTTTTGTAAGAGAATTGCTAGCCATGTTTGGTACTACTTATCAATGTGACCAAGTGACCAGCAGACTGACACTCAATAAGAATCTGCCATCTAGAGCGTCTTCATATGTTCTACGTTTATGTTCCTCTAGATGCTGCAGTACATTGAAACACTAGCATTTAAAGTGAAACCAACAAGGGCACCAAACATTTAAATTAAGAGAGTTTCATTAGGAATATTTAAAAGTAAATATTGTAAACAATTTCAATAATAGATTGTGACCATTATTTTTAAAAATACAGAATGAGAAGTATTTAAATATACTTTAGTAGATAAAGGGAAATCTCAATCACTGAGTAACACTACTGTATAAAAACATATCTAATAAACATGTTAATTCTATAGAAAGCTCTTGTGAACTTAAGGTTTGACTGAGGTCAGTAATATGAACACAAATTTCATATGAGCCGTTTAACATTATCGCTACGCCCTTTTACGTGTTTTTCTAGCCAAACCTTGCGTATAAACGTATTGTATACGATTATGTCCAAAACCCGAATGACCCCTGCTGTAGCGCACGTCTCCTTTTTGTTCATGTGCCAGATAGAATAAAAAGGAAAGGATAAGGCAATCTCACACTTTGGGTGTTCATCTTTCCGGCCCTGGTCTATCAACTTCACGTCAATCAGGAATGTAGGAATGCAGTAGAATATAATTGATAGGTAATTATTTAAAGATCTGGTCGCTCTATGATACCTTTGGTATTCCGTTCCCTTTGTATGGCCAAGAACTTAAAAAGTGTATAACAGCATCTTTTTAATAAAAGCATAAATAACGGAAAATTGGGTGAAATGACAAGGAACATCTCCGAAATGCTTCACTCTGATAAAAAGCAAGAGACAAATCATATGTTTAAACAAGATATTATTTCCTGTGTAGTATGATTTTATCTATCCCTTACGGTTTCCGAGCTATGCAAAAGTTATTCAAAATGTAAAGAATTTCCAAGGATATTCCAGAAAATTCTATATGCGTATTTCATTTGTCATGAGTATATCTTAAGCATATAACAAATTAATCAAAATCTTTAAAGGTATTTTTGAAAAACTCAAACTCTTCAAGAATTTGCCATTTAAAGGATGGTCCTGGTAGAAGATTTTCACAGAATCACTCACAGAAACTACCAACCAGACGTTTTCTAACAATCATTTTTTGTTTATGCAGTCTAAAAGGTATTTCCATTGTAATCACCGTATCGAATTTTTGGGTAAAATGCAATACTGAAAGTAAAAATATGGGAACATTTTTCATAATTTGTAACTGTTTGTTCACTGAACATTGTTTAATCACGTCCACCTTCTTCATATGGAACAGTCAGGTACTTTGAGGAACATTAGCATAAGTACTGATAATGCTTATATACATCTTTCTGTTTTATCTGGCACACCTTTAATTAAAGTATTGATTAAATTATATGCCAATGAATTACATTATCCTGTGTGTGCGCGCGCATGTGTGTGTGTGTGTGCGTGTGTGTGTGTTTAGCTTCCATAGATGTGACAAGAATATGTTTATGAGAATCCCGAAGCAACATTTACATGAACATTACCTATTAGTTTTTATTCCTTCAAATAGAGCTCAATGATTTTAATTAGAATGTCGCTCTAATTTTCTCAATAGTTTCAGCAGTCTTCATTCTTGTGAAAATTGCAAAAAATGGTAAAGCGTAAAATTTGGGTAAAAAATTTACTGCTGAAAAAATACCTTATAATTCCCTTCTTCCTTGCCTCCTTCCCTCCTTCCTTTCATTCTGCCATCCTTCCTCCTTCTCTCCCTTCCCCCGTTTCACTTTTTCACCTTTTCTTCTTTTCTCCCTTCCTCCTTTCTTTCCTATCCACCTTCCTTCCTGCCTCCTCTCTCTCTCGCTTCCTTCTCTGTCTTCCTTTCTTCTCGTGAAATTATTTTCGATACATTCCGAATTATCGGTTTAGATTCTCCAATATTCATATTGGAAGCTATTATGTATTCCTTTCTTCCCTCGCGTCTGTGTAAAGAGAATAAAATTTGAAAACCTCCACGTGGTAACTAGCTCTTAATCGATTTAACTATTGTTCAACCTTAATGTATTACCTAGTGCACATTGTACCTACGAGAAAATATGTGTTAAGGATACCTATGACTGGAAATTTGAAATCCAGAACTAATAACGCTAGCTTTTTAAGAGCTATATATTAGATGTAACTTAGTGCAAGTATGATACAGCCCAATTTCAATCAATTTCACAATCATAGTTTGGAAAATATGGTAAAATTTATTTACTTTTTGTTACCTCACCTAAAAAGTTCCTTGCGACAAAATAATTTAAATTTTGGTCTAATATTTTAACAACAGGTTCCCAATGCATCCGTTTTTTGAATTTGCCCTAGGTTTTTCTGTGTCTCAATAAACTTAGGCTCCATAAATTTTTAAAAGTGTGAATATGGCTTTTCTGCCCGAAATTCGAACTTTTTGTGTTTTGAAGTACAAAAATTGTACTTAATGCATCTCACAATAAAACCCAGTGTAATTTCTATTCCCTGTGTCTATGAACATGTGTAGCAAGTTTCATTAGTCTAAGACTAAAACCGTGACGCAAGGAGCATCTTAAATGATGAAAAATGCTGACATTCTCAATACCGAGAAAACAAGGATAAAGAATTAGAATTCATATCTAACACTAGTATTCACGCAACTTTCAAACCCAATTAGAGGACTTAAATGACTTGCGGAAGCTATATAAGTATTTTTTGCATTTTATACTTTATAGAATAAAAAGAGGAAAAGCTGATTTTTTGAAAATGTTCATGAAATTTCAGTCATACATATCCTTAAAAATTTCTGCAAATGTTTATTTCGTTTAACATGAAGTACATACAGGAATAGACTTTCTCAGAATGTTATTTTTTTTTTTTTCTTCTTCTTCTTCTTCTTCTGAAGAACAAATGCAGGAAGCAATGTGAGTTTAACATATTCCTTGTTTTGCTACTTTAGTAGTGAGCTGTGATCCATTAAGTTCTGTTATATGCAGATATATTTTGATTTGGTGGGGGGCCCCTTCAAATTATGTGCTGTCTTTAATGTCCCTTGGAACAAATGTTCATCGGCAATTATGTTCACTGTTTACCTTTGGCTTTGTTTCCTTTGAGTCTTCTTTTAAAATCTTAAAATTGCGCACACATCGCTCATACTTCTGTACTCTGGGGAGGACAGGAACTAAACCTCGGTGAAGAAAAGTTCTTGTCCTTCAGGCAAGAAGAGTGAGCTGGGAATTTGGAAGCAAGCTCGAGTTGCAATCATGCTTTACTGCGAGCTATAAATCTAAAGGTTTATTCCTATATGTACTTCATGTTAACCGAAATAAAAATTTATAGAAATGGTTTAACACATATTTTCTCGTTCCTAGACTTAAAATTATCTGGCATTTATTTTACAGGATAAGGAAAAGGAGGATGGATGTGCTACCTCCACATTGCAGAGGTGAGCTATAATAATTATTGTACAACGTCAAGAATCTCCCTTGCATGTTACACTGTAGAAAAATGTCCTCTTTACAATTTTTGTAGAAATAACATCTCACTGAGTTTGCTGCAGTTCCTATATACAATTAGACTATAACTAAAACATTTGCAAGCAGTAAAAACTATATTTTTTAAGTTTTCATTTATTATGTTGCATCTCATGACGTACAGTAACAATCCACATGGTGTTAGAATTTCCTCTCCGGATTATTATATCATATAGTAATTTATTATTTAGATTTTATCATAATCTGTTAATTTTTTAACTTGTCACCTTCAATAACACCTTTCATTGACGTTAAGAGCCTTATATCTGTTGCCCGGATTCGGTTTAAATATTTTTTCTTGAAGTAATGTTTCACTTGCATTGGTGCTAATTGTAATGATATACTTTAGCGAGGCCATGGGTTCAAATCTGAGCCGGACAGATTACTTTCGGTGCGCTTAAAAAGATAGCCCCATATTAGTAAGTATACTGTAATGTAATTTGCCACCGGCGACGTCGTTAAGAAACCAAATATTTATTTTCTTTTCTTACCTTGGTGGAGTTTAACATGCTTTATTTCCTATTTCCAACCAAGTGGGTTGGCTCAGACGGTTTCCTCTATGGCCCGCACGCGAGAAGCCCAAGATCGATTCCCGTGGCCGAACTACCTAACCCATCGTTTTTTTTCCGGCAAATGTTGGGTAGGTTAATTACATCCACCGAATTTCCTGTCCCTCCATTTCACCTCCATTATCACTTCATACTACCTTTCTTCTGGCGGTTTCTTTCAGGGTAAAAGTGTCGGCGAGAGTCTCGGCCGTACATGGCGGGATAATATGCTCAGAGGAAAACGCTTTCTCCTCCGACGGGATAGACTTCGATTTCCAAGCCGGCTTAGTGAGCCGATTCAGAAACGCTGTAGCCGGTTGTGCAAACCTGCCTGGAGTATCTTGCTATGGGAAAGCGGCCTCCGGTCTACGAATCGGCCTCGTGACTGCTTCGGAGCCACGGTAGGTGGAATGCCGCTTCTATCATCTTTGCACATCCTCCCTCCCAGTGCCCCACTTGGGGCATAAGTACAAAAGACCAGTCTGCTCAAGGTGCCGAATCCCCTCAGAACAATCAAATCTAATCCTTGTACTATCTTTTAAATGTTTTCTAATTATTATAGAGATTTAAGTATTATTTAAGTTATTATTTAAGTATTTTCCTCTCTGCAGCTTTTCGCGATAATAAGTAGTGTAAATAATTTTCTTTGATAGCTTACACATAAGGAAATCTTTATTTTGATCATATATTTGCCTTCTCTGCTATAACCATATAGTGTTACAATATTATATTCTAAAATTCATAACAATATTTCACCGGTAACATACTTGTACATTTGATACCCAGCATACATAAGAAATTTTCAAACATAAATTTAATTTCCACTATGACCAATTACCTTCAACGAAATTGTAATCAAACTATTTCTGCAAAGGTTTATCTCGATTGTTATAAGGTACGGCAAAATAGGTTTCGTAACAATATTTCTAGAAGTTAGAAAAAATAAGTGATAGCGTGTAGAGAAAGTCATATAAACGTAGCGTACTTTTGTTATATTCTTTTATTTGCATATCCACTTCTACCTTAAATTGTCACTAAGCAGCTTGCACTTTGAGAAACAATGATTGTTAATGTTAATGTTATCCTAGTAATTTGAATCGCTGAATACCTAACACTTCCAAAGTTGTGGAGGGTAGGAAATGATTTTAAAGAAACTACGCCGATCGGGAAACAAGAGTTAGAAAACTGACTACTCGGCCAAAGTCGAAAACAACTTCTGTTATGCTCACTTTCTTCTCGGGCAGCCAGACAGGTGAAAAGATGATTAGACATCAACGTCTCGGGAGATTTGTAATTTGGCCACATGGATCAGACATTTTGCTTAGCTTTCAGGCGCATCTCAACAGCCTTCGACCTCAAATACAATTTACCATGGAAGTGGAGAAGGATGGAACTCTTCCATTCCTGGACATTATTGTTTCAAAAAACAGCAACGGTACACTGGGGCACGCTGTATATCACAAGCCTACACACACCGATCTCTGTCTGAACGCTCATAGTTTCCATCATAAGTCTCAACGACTGGGAGATCTCAATACACTGGCCCACAGAGCTTTGTCTATATCTGATCCCAGCCACTTAAAACAAGAATTACAGCACCTGAGACTCACTTTCCGTTAAAACGGCTACTACGAATATGACGTTGAAGCCTCGATCACCAAAGCTAGGAAAGGGAAACCTGTAATACAGCAAGTGGCAGATAAGCCTACCGCTACAGCCTGCATCCCGTTTATCGGCAATCTATCCGGCAGAATCAGCAGAATTCTCGCCAAATACATCAGAACCATCAACAAGCCACCTCCGAAGATTAAACATCTATTGAGACCAGTGAAAAACAAATTGGACTTCCAAGTTCCGGGAGTGTACCCCATTCTTTGTGAATGTGGGGCACCGTATATAGGAAAAACCGGAAGGACCATCACTACTAGAATAATCAAACATGAACGGAGCATTCGTTTAATGCAACCTGAGAAGTCTGGGCTGGCAGAGCATTGTTTTGATAACGACCATAGAGCCAATTTTCGGGAGACGACCATCTTGGCAAAATGCAACAGTTACTCGGAGCGGAGAATTAAGGAGGTTTTGGCGATTTACTCTGAAAGGAGCACGCTTAATCGCGATGCTGGATTTCAGTTCAGCTCCTCTTGGAAACTGGCCTTAAAAATGAAAATCCATGGAATTAAGAAGCAAGGATCAATACAGCTTGATAATCAAGTTAAGCAGTTACGTTTCTTTGACACAATTTTGTATACTCACGCCATTTCCTGACCTGACATTTAATTTACAGAAAACAGTCTTTTGTTCAGTCATGCTAATTTTGATAGTGTTTTGTCTTTGTTTATAGTTGTGTTATATCCAGTATCTCATTTGTGGTATGACATTTTATAAATATCCTGATGATGGGAGAGATGTACACTCCCGAAACGTTGATGTCTAATCATCTTTTCACCTGGCTGGCTGCCCGAGAAGAAAGTGAGCGTATTCGTCGCCAGGAAAGCTTCAGGTCCTTTTTAACTTCTGTTATAGTTTCAAAGGTAACAGTACAGTCAATATTACATTTAGACAGCAGCTAAGAACGCCACAATACTCATGTGTCTCGCAACCCGTCTTACACCACATTCTTTATGGGTTGGAGTAGTGCTTTAATCTAATCAGCTGAACACATACGTTTTGAATGTGAGTCTCTGGGAACAATTAGAATCGCTACAGTGGGTTTACCTGGTAAAGAGAGAGGAAATATCCGAGAAGACCCAATAAGGATGACCTGCAACCTTTTGAAGCGAACAGGTATAACTAGGTGGGGATGAAGGAAATTATATGGTAGCAAAATATCTTTCAGGTCGACACTAATAACCACTTTCAGAAGATACCCCATGAATAGAAGAAGAAGAAGAAGAAGAAGAAGAAGAAGAAGAAGTGCTTTAATCCAGTATGAATATATTCATATGTAAATTTAGGCAATCTGAGACGATCGGAATACGGCGCTTAGCAACTAAGGACGGGGTCCCTAAGGTTCCCAGTCCAAACGCTTGAGGACAGTATGAGTGCGATAGAAGAGGTATGAGCCCAGTATTCCCATATTGATTTCGAAAAACCATGAAAACTCGTGGGTTAAAGGGGTGGGCGTTGAGAACCAAACCCACAACCTACAGAATGAGAGATTCACACGTTATGGTAGAGTCACGTCGTTGTTGCTATAGCAGAACATTCAGACGTCTAGGACGACAGTCAAGGCTTAGAGAGCAAATGTTAGCATCTCCATTGCATAGTGTTTGCCTAGCCTCACACGAATCAAAGGAATGGTGACTTAGGCGTTTAAAGTTTGCATTGACAACGTTGGAATACTGATGTAAAAATGAATATTTTGAAAGTTAACAATAAGTAAGATGTTTTAATTTTCATGTCAGTATCTGAAATACACAAAACTGTGAAATAATGAACTTTCTCCTATACGAAGAATATGCTTATGAGTTGCGTGGATTTCTGAGTGCCGTATTCCTGAGAGACTACTTGTTTCGCTATTTACCTTCCTTATCCAGTTGTCATATGCTCCTCAGGACTTAGAGGTATATGCTCCTGGCGTCAGATGCCTGTCGAGGAGCAGAATCTCTGAATCATAGAGAGTATCCAGGATGGATAATCAACCCGAGATTGGTACGAGGGTAAAGAAAAAATAAGAAATGGCTGTGGAACGGATTAAGGGAAAAACTCATAGCTTGGGCAACTAATGGAATTCATGGCTAGAGAAACAGGACTTCGTTGGGACGTCACCATTCTTGGAAGACACTTCAGTACTAATTTAGAGCTATGCTGTTACCTCACACAAATATTAAATTGGAACAGTGGTCTTCACGACTCACTAAAACGGGTATTGGGTAAGCATTGCACCAGCGAATGCACTATAGTGCGGGAGGGGAGGGCAGAGAGGTGCAATCTGATAGCTTGTGGGGTGATCAGTGTAAGCTCGTTAGTTACCTGTGTATGGACGTTGTTCACAAAATGACTACATGTTCAGAAAGGTTTTCTATCCCTACATTATTTAACCCTTCATGGCAACAGGCATATTTTTTACACCATTTGATAATGCGGCGCGATGATTAATGTGCAATAAGATCCTGAATGTGATACGAAAATACAATCTCCAGCGCCACTATGACACTTGCCATTCTAGTGATTACGACAAATTAGAAACTGATAAACGAATCACAATGCTGGAGCAGTTACGAGGCACCAACATACAAGTACAATACGGTTGTTATTATTGTTTGTCTGCTATTGTGATGGTGATGATAACGATGATTATTATTATTATTATTATTATTATTATTATTATTATTATTATTATTATTATTATTATTATTATTATTATTATTATTATTATTATTATTATTATTATTATTATTATTATTATTATTATTATTATTATTATTATTATTATTATTATTATTATTATTATTATTATTATTATTATTATTATTATTATTATTATTATTATTATTATTATTATTATTATTATTATTATTATTATTATTATTATTATTATTATTATTATTATTATTATTATTATTATTATTATTATTATTATTATTATTATTATTATTATTATTATTATTATTATTATTATTATTATTATTATTATTATTATTATTATTATTATTATTATTATTATTATTATTATTATTATTATTATTATTATTATTATTATTATTATTATTATTATTATTATTATTATTATTATTATTATTATTATTATTATTATTATTATTATTATTATTATTATTATTATTATTATTATTATTATTATTATTATTCTTATTCTTATTCTTATTCTTATTCTTATTCTTATTCTTATTCTTATTCTTATTCTTATTCTTATTCTTATTCTTATTCTTATTCTTATTATTATTATTATTATTCTTATTCTTATTCTTATTCTTATTCTTATTCTTATTCTTATTCTTATTCTTATTCTTATTATTATTATTATTATTATTATTATTATTATTATTATTATTATTATTATTATTATTATTATTATTATTATTATTATTATTATTATTATTATTATTATTATTATTATTATTATTATTATTATTATTATTATTATTATTATTATTTATTATTATTATTATTATTATTATTATTATTATTATTATTATTATTATTATTATTATTATTATTATTATTATTATTATTATTATTATTATTATTATTATTATTATTATTATTATTATTATTATTATTATTATTATTATTATTATTATTATTATTATTATTATTATTATTATTATTATTATTATTATTATTATTATTATTATTATTATTATTATTATTATTATTATTATTATTATTATTATTATTATTATTATTATTATTATTATTATTATTATTATTATTATTATTATTATTATTATTATTATTATTATTATTATTATTATTATTATTATTATTATTATTATTATTATTATTATCATTATTATTATTATCATTATTATCATTATCATTATCATTATTATTATTAGTATTATTATTATCATCATCATCAATTAGTTGTTCTATACGGCACATGATTAATAAGACTGCCCTAGAGTATATTATATATTTGTGTTAGCCTGTTAATTTCCTAAGAGCAACGGCTAAATAACTGGTATCCTAATTACATAAAATATAATTACTTATTTAAGTAAATGTGAACATTTTATGCTTCGATTGTCTCTGAACGTGCCAAAAGTTTTTATCACTACACAAAAGCTGTCACTGTACCACTGCTTACTCGTCAACAGTTCCGAGTGCACGAGCGTGCATGCGGGTAAGAGACGGCAGCAAGAGGGTGCACGCAGCTGCTGATCACTGAATTAGAGTGTTCGTAAACCTTAAAATGTTAATATCTCGAGAAATATTTTGCAATGCATTTGCTCTGGCTGGCACATAAAAGTGGTAAAGAAATTAATATGAGATTTCAAATATAATATACATATTGTTTTTGTTCCATTTAACTCCAATGGTCATATCGGTGGCCGTTCTCCTTTGGAACATCTCGAAGAAGCTAACTAGTATTCGTTCGGTTTTAATCATTAAATCATGCACACATTCGCACTCTCATTCATACTTCCAGACTCTGGGGAAGATGAGGAATTATCTTGGTCGTTTGAAAAATCCCCACCACACGGCCGGGAATCGAACCCAGGACACCTTGAACGGCAGGCAGCTGCTCTACTGATAGAGCTACGGGGCCTGCCAATATACATATTTTTGCGAATTTAATTGTGTATATTTAGGGTGCGTCCACACTAAGGGTTTACAATCTACTCTGCAACTGGGAGCATAGCGGAAAGGATAGGCGTTCAGATGATAGAGCTAAATGGTAGGGAGAGGTAGGAGCTAGATAAGTAGAGGTAAATAGAGACAAGTAGAGATAACACCGAGCTCTATAAGATGCCAATTTACTATATCCTAATTATTAAGTCCAAGTACAAGGCATTCCCGAAGTCTTGAAAAGACTTGGGGGTTTAATAGTGATACAGCTACAAATATTATATCAAAGACCCATTCGGGCTTACCTTAGAGATGTGTGGTCGTGTATGTTTGAGGATGCAAAGTGTAGAGAAGACACCATTAGTCGGCGGCATATAGTGTATGAATTTAGGACCAGCGTAATCTCCGGAGAAACCAGACTTAAATGAATGACCAACACACGATGACTTAACAAGCCTTAAATATACATAGGTTCTACCATAAATGGCAGCTAATAGTTAAATCATCATTTCCCACTTTAGAGGTGTCACATAGACGTAACCAAAGCTAGCTGAGCATTATTATATTTCCCAAAATATTTGGGATCAGCGTTTACGTAATTTAGGTTTTGCTGATTCATACGTCCAGCACATATGCATTTTTAACAAGAGTCAACAGGAAGCTGATGCATTAGTCAAAAGCATAACTTTCGTTAGCCAGCAAAATTGAGACGTATTTAGCAAATGCAAACTATGCCAAAATTACGACACAGGAAATGAATATTGAATAACAAAATTAAAATAACTTCGTAAGTCTCGCTCACTCAAATACGTGACATTGTTATGATTAAAAACTGTTATAAGAGGATAACGATAATTTTCTCTATCAACAAATCTTGAAATCCTCTTGGAATTACAGTATTCATATTAAAATTATATTTGTAACTATGTTTCATTGTACATTATAACACTTTCCTTCCGAATTATTTCAAATGAAACAAGCAGTCGTGGTTATGAATGCTGAAAGAGTATTCAGATGATTTTCACTAACACGTTCTCTCTATCGGAAGAAATAAAGAACAAATCTGGCATTAGTACATTTACTTATTCTTAAATATATTTCCAGATAAAAATGTTTAGAAATGTTATTTTTAGAAACAAAATACACCAGGCTTAAAGGAGAGCAGAATCTTCAAACAAGGGACATCTCTCACCTCGAACGCTATAAACCGCACGAAAACATGCTTAAAATAACAATCGATCATAATGAAACAGTGGTCTATGCAATTTCGATGCAAAATGTTGCGTTATACCTCCAGTAATGTTTTAATAGAGATAAACAAGGGAACATATAAATTCCATAGGAGGGAAATTATACGTAATTCAGTGACGTCAGTGTACTAATTTTAAGTCAAAAGTGTTAAAAATTATCTGTTTAAGGTACTCACAATAGCACAAACACATACGAGACACTTCGCATCCAACAGTGGTTATATTAGTCCTCAAATTGCAGATGGGATATTTCGATGAAGTGCTTAAAATAAAGAGGAAGAGAACAATGTTCACATTTCACTAAAGCCAGTTATCACATTACAAATGACTTTCTATTCACGCAGTATAATATCAAAAGCCACACTAATTACATTTGCAAATGATGATATGTGTATGCTAATGTCAAAATCTGCATTTCGCCAAGCATTTTGCAATATAGGCTTACATTTTGATGCAGTAAATTGATTGTAAATCACAAAGTGAGGTTTGATGATGAAATAGCGATTGTGTATCTTCACGTGTGGTTCGGCACATTATAGGCTTACAGAGTCAGCAATGTTTCTGATATTTGGGCTAAAAAAAGTGCGGAGTTTTGCATGGAAATGACACTGTTGCTTTAATATGCGTTTGACATTCTAAGCATGTTTTAATGGGGTTCCGGGCGTTGGAGGTCAAATGTGCTCCTTGTAAGAGTGGCCACTCTTTCATGGCTTTGTATTACAGGATGAAAACAAACAAACACACACACAAGAAAGGTAAATGATTTCCCATTTGGAAATGCCATAATTTTAATTTCAAAAGAACAGGGAATATTTCCATAAGTAGTCATTTTTGTTAAGATTTAAATAGTCATTTGTTGTCCAGACGCTTCCAACCACAAGAATTGAACCAATTCCGCCAGAGTGCCGTAATTTATTCCGGCAAGGAATTTTAATGACAATAATTGCAGCATGTTTTGAGAAAATAACAGTAATGAGACATTTGAAGAACAGTTCTGATTAGAGGTCTGTTTAAGAACCTTCATATAACATACTTTGTAAGAAATTATATCTCATTTTTATATTGATTTTAGTGTAAGAGCAATGTCGTTCTTTCCTCCTCCCAACGCTTCTCGCATTCTCTGCTTGTTTTTGAGTGTTATAAAGATCTTTTCCAAACATGACTAATTTTAAATCAGAGCCTAGACTCTTTTATTTCCTTTGAGAACCTAGATTAGATTTGTGACGCACCTTGAGAACTTGAGCTTCTACTTACAGATGCTGCATAACTTCTGCGGCTCTCAGCGCCCCATTTTATATTGGGCGTGAAGTACTGCTTAAGTTTGCTTAGAGGTTTCTTTATTAGGATTGAGTTGCTTTTGTGTCGCAAATCTACTAAACGGGACCTAAGACTTTGCCTCACTTCTGAGCTAAGGATTTTCAACCACGGAAAATATATGGCCTCCCGCTGGGTTCGAGCCGGCGACCTCTGGAACTGCATAGTCATGGACTCTAATGGCAATTAAAATGATAATTGAATAACCATCCAGAGAAGGCTGTAAGTCTTACCTCTGCCAAAGTTAAGCTTTACATGGAAGAAGGTTGTTAGTGGTGGTTGGCACAATGCACAATGGTGGTTGCACAATGAGGTATTGGATGTATACTCCTAGTACCCTTCAAAATGTCTAATATCTGTGTCTTCTTCAAAATGTCTAATATCTGTGTCTTGTCCCAAACAGCATAACAGCCTTCTATATAAATTTCCACTTTTTAGTCACCCTGTCCTCGATGACTATTTAATTTGAAACGAAAATTAAAAAGGAAATTTTCCAGGACACTGAGAAAAATGTGAGAAGATCTTAAATCCTTAGAGAGGAATGCTCAGGTGTGATTTGAACCGCGGACGGTGTTAATTTTCTGCAGCCTGCTCGAACTACTAGGTGCTAGAGAAATAACAATAGATCAGCAACTACTTGTGCTCTGCTCTTTAATTAATCCGCTTTGGTTTGTTGCTGCTCACGTAACTCCTACATTGGGTTCCTAATTCCTTCACAGCTAAACTGGTTAATGCGAACTGTTTTCGTTTTGCCCCTGCCAACCAGCCTAATAAAGTTTTTGCCGAAATTCATTTTCTGACAAACAATCATTGTCAGGGGCAACTTAAAGTATGCAACGTAAGAGTCAAATCGCTCGTGGACAGAGGAAGATCGCAAGTGCGCATGATTCGGGTTCTGAGCATGTTGTCCCACCGGATCCTGACATCAGTGTGGGAGTGGAGAGACCGCGGTGCGGGTGATATCAGGAGCACGGGGATGCAATTGTCCCGCGCACGCGTGAACTGTTGATACCGCGTGTTCCTCCTTAGCAGAAGTCAGTGTGGGAGTGGAGAGGACGTTGTGCGGATGTCGGGTGTGTTAGTGTGATGTGATGTCTAGTGTGCGGGAATTGCTGCCGCCCTAACCCAGCTATGGTGCCCTTAGAGCTCCTCTTCTTCTCCTGGACACTACTGGGTATGTCCTACAACGAGTCCTTGTTGTGAATCGAAACAGCGACCCCAATCGTCTTCACGTTTATGTGTTCGGATAATGAGGCATGCATTTCCATATCGTTGACAGTTTTTGAAAACAATAGAAAAATTTGTTTAGGAGGGGGATAAATATTAATTTTAATATTGCCACCAATTTCAAACCAAACCAAACGATTCCTTTACCGTTTTGCACTTTATAGGCATTCTTTATTTAGTCTTCAGTGATCAAATATAAGCGGTCATATTTCGTTTTCGTTATGATAAATTCTCACCTCAAGTTGTCCACAGCCATTGATTAATCCCAAATGCAAACTAATTAAAAGTCGATTCTTTATAGTATTTGAATAGGTTATATTAGCACTGTTTGCTGCACATTTTCTGGAGTACTGATTTGAACTGTAAGATGTATAATGAACACTCAGCTTTTTATTTACTATCAATGAGTTGAGACGAAAATAATTCCTAAATTAAGTCTGAGTCTGGGAAAATGTAAAGCATACAGAGAAGAAAATTCTAGAAACACCTGATGCACCGATATAAAGAATTTCGTATACAAGTTTCTCTTTAATTAACTGTACGTTTCTCTGAGGTATTTTTTCCAATCTGTAACGATCTTTGATGATTTCCAATTAAATAAAGCCCAATGAGCATCCATATATTTTCAAGCGAAAAAAAAGTGCAAGGCACACGTATCATTCATTATATTGCTATGGAAATAAGATATTTAAATAACAAATTAATTAACCAGTTTGAAGAAAATAAACAACTAAGGGAACTTTATAAAGGCTTAGGATTTTATGTGAAAGATATTGCCTTACATCCATAGAGCAATTCAGAATTGAATATAAAAATCAGCGTTAATTGGTTTTACTATATGTACAGGCTACAGGAACGCATATATTTTTCTCTCCATAGAGTTCAAGGTAACTTAAACAGTATTTACGGTAACCCACTAACTCTTAATTTAGTGTTAATGTCAGAGAAGATTACCCTACGAATAATTTTTGAAATGGGGAGCTTTTGTGTCCTACCTTAGATGCATTTTCAGTTTGCCTTCAATTTGCCTATTTCTGGTTCTATCTTCTTACTTACAAATAAAGTAAGCCTCCTTTATCTTCAGTCATTTCCTTTCAATTAGAAAACTTCTGCAAAGTTCTAAATTCTTTCTAGTTTTTGTGAACTTTGAAACAATTATCATTGCATATAACAGAAAATAGGCTGTCCTGATAAACTAAATTTCGCTAATTGAATTCACAATGTTAAGTACTGCAAATAAGTACAATGGGCACATTTGTAATCAGTAAGATAATTTGGTTTTATTTATTTTCCTCGGAAGCTATTTCAAAAAGAACATTATCACATCCGCGGCATATCAAAACATCCTTTTTACTTTAGCTGGTGCGTACTTATAGCAAGAAAAGGAAGTATTTTAATTCTTTAAATTCCTAAATGAATCAAAAAATTCATTTTTAGATAAAGGACCAGATGTGTACGTGTGCGAGAGCGCGCTCGCTCGCTAATATCAGTATGCAAAATTAGGAAACGAAGGTTAGATACGAAACATTTAGCTTCTTTCAGGAAAGCGATACAGGCGAAAGTTTTATTCGACACTACTCTTTACATGGAAATGTTTTCATAAATGGATCCAATGATTTTATTTTCTGTGAATTCAGTACATTAATTAATTAAATTAAATATGTTTAAGTATTGTAATAAGAATTGGAAGTATATTTAACATTTTCTAGAAGTAGCCTCTGAAGTACTTCATTTTGAGAGGTTTTCGGATAACTAGTAAACAGTAAGCAATAGAAAATATCTTAATGTTCCGAAAATGTAGAGCTCGTTAAAATATTCAAGTTACGTCAGGTGTATTTATTGAGAAGTTAGCTCTTTCCGAGACATTCGTTGTTAGTGATTTCATGTTTCCAATACTGATGCCCCTTCTAAATGATAAGAGACTTAGATTTTCTTCTTCCAGAGATAATGCAAGGGAATCGAAGTCCAAGCCATCACATAGCGTACAGCCCTTGAAAGATTTGTACATTGCTCAAACCCACTAAACTCTCATATTTTTGTAGAAATATGTGACGTAACCGATCCTAAAAATTTCTTGCCCGATTAATGTTAAGTGAATAGAAGAATATGCGCTTCTAAGAATTTTTTTGACAAGAGTAAGCAGAGAACATCTGTTAATGCAAGCTGATATGTAATACTAATAAGCTATATAGATTTAAATTCCCAAAATGTTATTTATTTAGAGTTATTTTATTTTTGACAAAATATTGGTTATTACAAAGACTGAAAGTATGTTCAGTTATAGTTGTCGATATTATCATAATAGAAGTTCTAGAAGTTTAGTTAATTGTGTATACCTGCTGTAGTAATACAATAAATGTATTACTACGTTTTCTGTATAAGAAAGTATTGTATTTCGAGATTAATTAAACTGAAATTATAAGGCGCGGTATGGAGGAGTATTGAGCTTTCCATTTGTTTTTCTAGTTGGTTAGACCGCTTTAGCTGATTTGACAGCAGAAACAATAACAAACCATTATTATAACCAGGAAACCGTAACGACTGAAGTAATAATTTTACTTCTCAATAGTTCTTAATCACTTGGGATATTTTTCAAAAAGCACTCTAAACGGTTCCCATTCATTGGTCCAGATTACCTCTATAACTTTTTAAACGACCGTATTACTAAAGTAACCATTCATCAGCATTATCTTTGACGCTGAGGTTATTTATGAATATCTTTGTGTCAAGTGTTTGATGAGCCAATTGCTTCAAATCAAACTGTTAAGTCATTACTGTAACCGGACTTGCAAAGATCTTCAACCATTACGATCCTGTGTTAATAAAACCTACACTTTATTTAATGTTCTGTCGTAGGTATTTGTGTGCAGTATATCTCTTTAACAGCAAAACGTTTCATTTGTGTCAAGATTTCTAGGGTTATCGTTTCCCAAGTTTTAAAACTCAAGTAACCAGTTGCCCAAAGACTTCTATTTCCGTAAAACTGGGGAGTAAGAAAAGGCTTATATCACCAAACACTTGCCTAAATTCTCTGAAATGAAAGCGATGAACTAACTTTTCGTTAAAGGTTCTAAGAGTAGAAGATTATCATTGCTATTTCTTATCCAAATTATTTGAGGTCATACTGTGCATCTATAAGTTGGACACTGTAAGATATTTTACAAATATCCAGGCATTGAAAGCTGAAAACCCTTACCTGATAATCCTCGATTTTATGGTCTTAGCGTGCAATAATCTACTATTCCAAAGGCAAACTTTACATTCTTTAATCTCTGTACACGAATATGAACATTTAACATTTTAATTCAAGAATTTCTCAATATTTATAAGCTATTTAAAAATAAAACCCAACAAAAGGTTTTTCTAAACAGTTTTGTTACCAGATTAATCGTCAATTTTATGGTTCAGCCAAGGTTTTTATGAACCTTTGGATGTTTTTGCCTATTATCTGAGCATCATGTTAGAAAAGAATTAGAGATTCAAAAATGAATATTCTAGATGAAGTTTTCAGAATGGGTGAGCGTACGTTATGTGTACACAGCATGTCGCTTAAACGAAAGGCCAGTTGAATGCCAGGTTCCATGTAGGTCATATGTCATATATGTATAGAGAAACCCATCCCAATCCATCGTTTTCAGTGAAGTCTTATTCATTGTGAATACAATTTAGGGAAATTGTAACTGAGAATATAAACATAAACTGAACAAATCCTGTACACAATATTTATGTTAAGCAAGCTTTCAGCAATAGTCATTTCCAAATAGAGTATTTGCGGTTTATCTGTTTTATGGAATAGTTTCTTTTGTTAAAAAAGTAAAACTTACTTTATGCAAACAGTTGGTTTTTTCCATTTTGTGCACTAACAAACTCCATGTTACCTTTTTGAAAGTTTATCTCATCGAGAACGTATCATAAATACGAACAGTTCAACAGATAATCAGCTTTTTCGCGTTATATTCTTTGAAATTCGTGAGGTGTAGCACTCGTTCTTTTCTAATTTTATCAGTTTTACTGAGGATTTTGTGAATATCTATACATTAGTTTACATGTAATTGCGAAAAGAAATATTATTTACAATGACTTATAAAAGAAAAGGCGTAATATGAAGAGAGAGAGAGAGAGAGAGAGAGAGAGAGAGAGAGAAAGAGAGAGAGAGAGAGAGAGAGAGAGAGAGAGAGAGAGAGAGAGAGAGAGAGAGAGAGAGAGAGAGAGAGAGAGAGAGAGAGAGAGAGAGAGAGAGAGAGAGAGAGAGAGAGAGAGAGAGAGAGAGAGAGAGAGAGAGAGAGAGAGAGAGAGAGAGAGAGAGAGAGAGGGAAGCAGATAATAGGACAACGAAAGTACGCCTGCTGTTTTTAGTTAGCAGTTTATTAACAACGAAATTAGGAGGATGTGGGATGCAAAACAAAGTCAGGAGTATGACTCATAAAAGCGCTAGAAACCTTCCAGGAACAAATAAAATTTCAGAAAGGAATCTCCAAAAGATATGGGTAGCTCTGTTATTCATGAGCATTTTTCACAATGAAGTGCAGTATGGGATTTCATTAATCGCGAATCACGCAGCGTTGTGACCTGAAAAGATTAAAATCCTATTAACTTCTCACTCTGAGATTAATTTTACCTACCATAATTTGCTGGCTATGCCAATATGAAACTTTTAAACGTATTTTGGAGGGGGGGGGGAACGAGACAATTTTAATTTGCGGAAATGCATACCTCAATTATCCACTCCACGTTCTTGTTTTTGTCGTTCCTTATTTCATAAAAGATTATATTATAATTTTGTTTTTTTTTTTTACCAGAATTAAGTGATATGTGAGAGGAATTTATGACTAATGAGATATCATTGGATGTAAATGGTTTATTTGTTACTATTCAAGATGCTAATATTTCACCTTTCAGTTACAAAACGAACTGAGTTTTACCATTGGAATACTTATTTGGACACAACCACTTCCATAACGACAACTTAAACTTCTATAAGAATTGAAGGTTTTATTATGCAATTTTGATTACACACTTTCACATGTTCACTTTTGCTATGGATAGAATTGTTACGAATTATTTGCTAACTTCTGCTGCTGCCAGATGTAAGTCAAATGTAAATCGTCAGTACAAGAAAGTACTGCTGGGACCTACAACTCTATGAGATGTCTTCATGGTAACATCTGCTACAGAAGAAACATGTAAAATCCACAACACTATGAATTTTCAAACTGTAAACCACTTTCTATTACTATTGCTAATAACGAAATGTATAAGTGTGTGCAGTTATCCATGTTTATGTTCCGACTTTTCCTACCTTTCCTTACACTAAGCAGATATATTTTGAATCCGAAACAGATATATTTTTACATTTTCTCTGAATCTAAAAATATACATATATTTTTTTATAAAAATCTATGTGTGTGATTGCGTTGTTTGTATGTGTCTGTGTCTATGTATGTGTCTGAAAAAAGCATAACCTCCCCAAAAGTCGTTTAAATATAAAATTATTTCTTCAGTTGAGCACCTAACAAGAAAACGACAGACATATTTGAACGTAATACCCACCCCGAACAGCTTTTTGTATCGTAGCTATTGAAAACATCATGATTGTATCATAAAGCGGCTCTAATTATTTTCATTAAAACACGAGTCGTTTAGGATATTTCAATTACAATGAAACACAAATCTTCAATTTAATCGGTAAAGCCACATAAGTCCTCATCATTATGAATGACTTTTTCATAAATGAGACAAATCTTACTCCAAAAAACAATTATCATGAAAGAACACAACTTATGTCAGATCATTTTTTCTTGTTTTGGCTAACAATTTATGATATCGTCTTTGTTGTTGATTTAAATTGTCAAATGTACTTTTCTAAAAGAGGGAGTATTAATTCCTGTTTTACTTCTCACCCCTGTACTTACAAGAAAATTACGAATTAGACAATTTCTGCAAATGTTTATTCTATCAATATGAATAAAGTATAAGTTGTTTTAAGAATATATTGTACAAAACAGAGCAGTTATGTAACTTTAAAACATAATATTTTTGTGAAGTGTTATACATTAATTAATACATTGATTACACGTTCTGATAGAATTCAGGAGCAAATCTAACATATGCATATTAAAGGAGTATTGTTATCCTCGAATACGCTAATTAAAAGCTTTGAATAATTAATAGTAAAATATATTCGAGAACAATTGGGGCTTAGTTTATGTAACTTGCGCTTATAAGGAATTTTAAGGAAGATTCCTCTAATGAATCAACTTTATAAAATACTTTCTGTTGTTAAAAACGCAGTGAAAACACTTTCTAATGAGTATTAGGTGTAAATGACCGAAATTTTAGCTCAGAGGTTCCTGCGTTTCAAGAAATAATGAACATGCTTTCTTTAAATATCTTTACCTGATAAGGCCCTTACACTTCTATGGAAATAAAGCTATGGGCCTGTGAAGTAGAGAACAGACTTTAATCACTATATTATTGAGACGGGCAGAAGTTTTAGCTACATATAATATAGTGCATAACGATAGAAGTGTTGTAAGAGCATAATTGGAGAACTAAAAGAGCTTCAAAATACGACAAAAAGTCTATTATTTTCTACTTTCAATGCTCTAGAATAAACTAACGTACCCGTGTTGTAACAGTGAACAACATAAGTAGTAATTAAACGAAAATAAAATTAATTACTAAAGGCCGTTGAACAACAATTACAGTAAAACGGTCACATTAACCTAAGTGGTAGACTGGAGATCAACCATTATCCATGTCTAGACACTGATTGACTTGCAGGTCATGCTTAACTGCTTCATGAATCACATCGCACTCAAGTCTCGTAAGTATTAATAAATAACCGGGAAGCAACCTAATATAACCCAATATGATTGCATTCAATATATGCAATAATAAATATATAAAAGGTGTAGGATTTAATAGTTCTCGCATATACATGCAATACAAGAAACAAAACACGCAGGTAGGTGTAGCTACCATCACTGAATATACAAAATTCAACTTTCCACCTACGCAGTATAAATCAAAAGTTTTTCAAAAGGTACTGTTGTCGAAAAAATAATTATTTATACATATAAAACATCAAGTGGAAATTAATTGTTCTTTCACACTAGCCATGTGTAGGACGCACTATGAAAGAGTAGAGCCAGACTAAAAAATTCAATGCCATTGCGGGGATTTGAACCACGGATCTTCTGGTCTCCGTCCAGCCGCTCTAACCAATTGAGCTACTATGCCAACGTGCCAACATGACTTTAAATTCTCCAACTGTCTCGTGTTTCTGCCGGTAAACCACTAGGAGTTCTCATAAATATATGAGACAACTACCTTAATGGCAACTTACTATGCTGTAAGTACTTTAAGGTCCGGGCTTTAAAGCACGAGTCAGTTGGAGAATTTAATGTCATATTGGTACCATAGTAGCTCAATGGGTTAGAGCGGCTGGACGGAGACCAGATGATCCGAGGTTCAAATCCCGGCTATGGCATTGAATTTTTCAGTCTGGCTCTACAGTTTCATAGTGAGTCCTACACACGGCTATTACGAAAGAACAATTAATTTCCATTAATTGTACCTAATAGTGTCCGAACTATAAAGCCCAGGCCTTAAAGTACTTACAGCATAGTAAGTCGCCATTGAGGTAGTTGTCTCATGTATTTATGAGAACTCCTAGTGGTTTACCAGGAAACCACGAGTCAGTTGGAGAATTTAACGTCATGTTGGCACGTTGGCCATAGTATGGTTAGAACGGTTGGACGAAGACCAGAAGATCCGTGGTTCAAATCCCGGCTATGGCATTGAATTTTTCAGTCTGGCTCTACTCTTTCAAACCATCAAGTATTCTACTCAGAGGCTAGGCTTAATGGTCTCGCGGCTGCCAATGTATACTACAGTGTAGGCTTCGTTTCTGAATAGCACATGTTTCACTACACTTTGGAAATAAAATTCTCCTTCTTTTGTCTCAAGATTCATCTGAGGTATTTTCAAAGGACAAAGGAAGAAATCAGCAACTAGATTTCACGAAAACGACGAGATATCCTCTTATTCTTTTTTCTTTCCTTTTTTCTGACAGAACTCTGGAAAAAGGAACTAACACGTTTACCCAAACAAAATTATATTTTCCCTTTGTCGTAGTAGCCAAGTCGTTCACAACCACAGCTCGGTTTTCTTTACTCCTCATAACAGAAACAAAAAGGAGTGAAAGAAAAGAAAAAACGCAACAAAGAAGACGCCTCACACTACTACCCATTTTTACGCTGAATTTCTGAGTACGAAGAAAAAAGAGCAAAATTTTTCCGAAGTACGCTGGAGTGCACGAAAACGCTTCTATAACTAACAGAGGTTTAGTAAATAATGGAACGATAAAACTAAACCAACCAGCATTTCATGTGGATTAGTAGAGGTTTTAACAACAAAAAGGTGATCTTTGGAATAATATTTCGCTGTTTCAGAAACCTTGATCCAAATAACAATCAGAAAGCCTTCCTTCATTTAATATACTGTTTTTTTTTTAAATTCCATGCCCTACAAAACATTAGGCTAGAAAACTGAACTGATTATTTTGCAACCATTTAGTTTTATACATGCAAACTTAAATGTACCTTGTATTGCACACAAACATTATATACCCGTATTCCATAGACAAGATATTCTTGAGAGCCGCTATACCAAATAGAATTTTCAGAAAAGGGCCGCATATCTGTTTGTGAACGGAAATAATAAAACTGAAGTTTCCACTGGTACTTAGGTTCACTACGTTCCAAAAATTCAACAAAAACATTTTAAAGAGAATCCTCCCATAAGCCAAACCATTCCTTTACCTGAAAAATGTTTACGCTATAACCTCAAACACCTCTATAACGATTTTGATTAACAGAACAAGTGTTTAAGATATCCTTAAAATAAATAAAACGTTTATCTGGAATGTTGTGGGTATATTCTCTAAAGTTGTCCGAATCATTCAGAATGACTCGATATAACTGATAAATAATAAGATATAGGCAAAACCTTACTATACAGTTCGTAAAATCACAAAATGTATGTCAACTAATATAATTATGTAGAACACCAAGCATGTACCATATATTCATTTGTTATTTCTATTTTCAGATACTTATGCTTTTCGCAAGTAAAAAATCGTCATTCAGTTTTATTCTCCAAATGATTAAAATGAAACGGACAATCAAATTCATTACACAGCGAATTGCTTTTAACAGATTTGACTCTCACTAAGCCTACTGTATTTCCTCAATATCCTTCTAGCGACAAAGAAATGTGTATTAAATAATTTCTGCAAATTTTTGTATTCATTTATTTATCGTATAGAAACGAATAAACTTATATAAAATAGATTTCTGAAGAAAGGGCAGGAAAACTGAAATGTAGCAAATTTCACTCTAAGCTCTATGGACCCTCGTCTCATTTCAGCATCATTTAACCCATCGTCCAATATGACCTAACGTTGGAGGACGTAAACTAAAAAAAGCACATTCTATATTTGTTTCCATAAGCGTAAATAGGACGAAAATTGCAAACATTATGTGACGTACTGTCAGGAATGTAGTATTCCCTCGATAAAGACGAGCTAGGAACCCGCAACTCTTCTGTTGATGTTTAAAGAAGTGTCTCATGCGTAAGTCCATAATAGCGGACAGCATAGAGTCTATTAAATTTAAAAAATAAAACACTGTAACGAAACATAAATCACTATTCAGCGATTGTTTCATATTCCTTAGGTAATGAAAATGAAAATGCCAGCCTAGTACACACAAAAATGTCGTTCTCACAAGCACTGTTTAGCAATCTTCAAGTTAAATGTCTCTATTCTATTTTGTCATGTAATATTTACTACCTAATTTATCTTTATTACTTAAATATAAAATACTTTTAACAACTAAAACAATATAAGCAGAAATTCTATAGTGCAGTAGGCCAAAACGTACGTCATTTTATTATGCAGGAATAAACTAACTTTCCAACCAAAAGAGACTTCGGGAAAACAAAACCTTTCAGGATTGTCATTGTTACCTAAGTTCTTAGTGTCACTTCACTAATTTGAACCAGGTACTTCAAAATTCTAGTTTTTCACGTCATAATGGTATAATGAAATGCATGTAGCTAATACTCGGCTTTTATCACTCGATGGGACCTCGAACATAAGACCTCTCTAATCTCTCGAAGCAGCAGCAGCAATTGCAGCACTCACAGCGCTCGTCTAACATTCTCTCAAAATATAGAACTTAACGTATTAGACCATTCGTATGTGCACGAGATTATACAGCCATGGCACTCCACTTTCTACCAAGTACATGCACAGTTTAAATAGTTAGGTAGCATTTACACTACTGCAACTTGTTTTAATAGTGCAATAACCCATGGTTTTTAGCCTTATAATCACCTTCGTAAAAATATAGTCATTGTACACAAAGCAACGCTTTCTGGCAAGTGAGATGAAGGGTAGGTTACCTTACGTCTTATTTAGAAATGATATTATGTTTAGGCTATTGCTTTTGAGAGATATCTTGCTTTAAACGTATACAACGCTTTAAACATGTTATAAGTAGTTTTGAATAACAAATGTTAAGCAACTTTACAATATTAGATATTAGTGAATGAAATGAGCGAAATGTTGCTCAAATGTGTCCAGGGTCCATAGAGGTTAGAGCTATCCGATATTCGTCTTTAAGGACAAGGGAAAACCACGGTTATAACCTTATCTAGGTATGAATGAGTAGAGCCAGACTGAAAAATTAAATGCCATAGCCGGGATTTGAACCACGGATCTCCCGCTCTCCGTGCGGTTGCTCTAAACCAATGAGCTACTATGGTCAACGTGCCTTTAAATTCTCCAACTGACTCGTATATTTCCCGGCAGACCACTATGGGTTTTCATATGCTATGAGACACGCACCTTTTGTGGAGACTTACTATGCTGTACGTACTTAAGTCCCAGGCTATGTTTTCACCACTATGTTTTATTTTAAACGCAACCGCACGGAGGGCGGGAGATCCGTGGTTCAAATCCCGGCTATGGCATTGAATTTTCTCAGTCTGGCTCTACTCATCTGAACATTAGCCTACGAAGGCTAATGTGGATGACATAATTATTTCCACTAATCCAGGTAGCTCACCCTGATCGAGATTCGAACTCGGGACCTCTTGAACGTGAGTCAGACTCGCTACCATCTACACTACCGAGGAGGGCTATTTAAACTTAATTTGAGAAAGTAATGTGGCTCTAGCATGTAATAAACGTTATTAAATTCGTGTTTTCTTTAACTTAGTTCTTACTGAATTACGTTATTGAAAACAATTTCATCAATTCCTTTACTAGCCCACACCAATGAAATTAATATTTAGTATCGTATACTGAAATTCTGAGCGCGAATAATATAAGTTATGATGGTCTTAATACATGTTTTAATAATCCATTTCTGTTAGTGTAACGTGTAATGCTCGTCTATTTGTTTCAACTTACATTTGTATAAAATTTAGCAATTATAGTTTAGTGTCTATTTCTCCTACACTTGAATGGAAGTGGAATATTTCTTTACCTAACGTATCATTTGAACATTTTAATTACCTAATGTATCATTTGTATCTTATGTTTAATTTCTTTTTTAAGTTGAAATTTTGTTTCTTCATGCAGCTTGATCAAATTTGTTCTGTCATTTTTCTTCTTCACTATTTAATTGTTTTATTTACTACAAACGTAACTATTTTAAATGTATTCTTATCATTAAGCTTAAATTAGTTTATGTTTTCTGCTACATTAGATTTATTTGAGGTTTGAAATCGTTAAGCAGTACATCCCAGTGTTATAGTAGTCAAAAATATAGTCTCATGTATTTTCTGAAAACAAATTAATTATGTCAGTATATCGAACCACTCTAATTGCTCGTTAGTGTAGATGGTAGCGCGTCCGCCTCACGTTCAAGAGGCCCCGAGTTCGAATATCGGTTAGGGTCAGTTACCTGGATTAGGTTTTTTCTGGGTTTTTCCCTTATCCTGAAAAACGAATGTCAGGTAGCTCTAAGCTTCAGTGACTCCGGATTCATTTGAGCAGCATTTCACCCATTTCATTCATCGTCCGTTAAGTCTTAACGTTGGAGGATGTAAATTTAAAAAAAATACCTCGTAATTTTCACAATTTGATTAGCACTATCACATTATATTTTGGTAGGAAAGGCTGACCCGGTCTCAAGAATTGAATGGTCGATATATGAATTATGAAACTTCGCTTGCTATTCTACTGATTTAACCAACAAATTATTATATTCCCAGTAGGGAAGATTGGCAATTACTTTTATGATATAAGCAGTTTATCTTTCGTGCGATTAAAGACAATCATGGGAATAGATAAGTAAAAAGGGAAAGCTGGAACTACACATGTCGATATCGTTTCGTGAACCAGTACCCGTTAGTTCCTATAAAGGTCACTGTCTATTATTATCTCCATTGCTTACTAAGCGAGTACAAAGCAGAATGGACTCCGAGGCTAATCATATTGTCACCCAATGATCGGAAGGCACGACCGACTGACAGTTGGGTGGGGGACAGGAGGCATTTAGGCCACGCCTACCCATTTATCTTGTGGCACTCACTGAGGGGATGGTTATAAAATTATCACGAGCCACTGTACAGTCTCTTTCACCTCCTCCTGACGTCTGGAACAATCGGGATCATTGTTCGGAGCCGCGAAGCTTCGAGATGCAGCGATCTGTCTATATAAGCGCCGCATTAGATGTCTCAGGCAGTTCCCAGTTCTCAGTTCCGAAATCTTAGGCAGCTCTAGGGAGAGTGGCGTGTGCTACGTAATTGTGAGTGTTGCGTAATTCTGATTGTTACGTAACTGTGTGTGATACGTGTACCAACTGTAATTCAGTGGGAATAGCGAACATTTCAGTTTGTGCAACTGGACTTTTAATGTCACGAACCCACAAAGTCACAATATCTTTGACTCTCTGAAGATGTCAGATCCAGTTCTTTGTGAAAGGTCGGTGAAGAAAAAAGCTATAGCACGGTCTACAACGATGACTGTGAATGCATTATATTTAGGTTTTGAGGTTCCCTGACTATAACAATAAAGTATTTTAAAATGGGTACATAGTGTGTCATCGAAACCTGCAAACAATAATGGGATAAATGCCACAATCAGTATTTAGGTTCCAAAGATGCGACACGTCTTCAGGCAATCTCTAATCCTTAACTATTCTTTACAGGGAAGATATTTCAAAACCTTTTGCTTTTAAATAAATTGCTAGGTATTTTGATTAAAAACCCATTTGTTTAGGATATCTATAAGGTAAATCAATGAATATATTTTTGGGGGTTGGAAAACGTTAATATGACCCACTGCATTCGAAAGGAAATTTACATACTTTGTGTAATTAGTTGAAGTTGTGAGATTGAAAAATTTAGTCCACAAAAAATCTCTTTATGAGAAGCACTTTGATTGGCATTTTTGGCATATGCTTTTGTCAAGACTCCCTTAACGCAACTTTTAATTTTTCAATACTTTGTAATATTAACGTACTATTGTTTCTTATAGGCTCACGGTAAGAACATGAATGTTTAATGCCTACATTTAGCGAGCCACTTCTGAACATCCGACTGTTGATACCATTTTTCCAGGACGAAAAGCGTTATTACAATATATTTGCAAGTGTTTATGCAAATGTAAAGGCTTCTTAAGTACCTTTCTTGAAGCTAAATAACATAAATGCTACTGGTAGAGGAAATATTTTGAAGGGCATAAGTACTTTGACTGTGCAAAGGTAGCATAATAATTAGTTGTTTTATTGAGGGCTGGTATGAATGGTTGAACGAGGTAAATTGTGTTTTATATTAATTGAAACTGAATTTCTGTTTAAAGTTAAATATCTTAATTATTATTAAGTGATGAGAATTAACACTTTTTGTCTTTTAACATAAAGTGTACATTAGTCGCTCCTCCTTTCTTCTGGTTCCCAAATACTAACGATATATTACATAGAATATGTATTGCAATGCACAGCTATTCAATGACATAAACATTCTCTGGTCCGTTAAGCCTGACAATGGTACACTCCTAAATAATGCGATTACAGACTTGGTATTAAAACCGAGAAATCAATGATCTCAGATATATATCTCTTTGACTCGTTATAGAGTGGCATACAGTGAATTGAATAATACACACGGCAACGTCAATGGGCCGGAAGCTCTGGTGGAATAGAGAATCAGTGTATTATATAGAGAACAATTTCCGGAACGCAGAATATATCTGCATTATATATATGAATACACATGAGTATAATAACAAAACATAGATAAATGAAAGCAGACAGGAAAATCAAGCTATATAATTCCTCACAGCCAAGAAAATGTGAACGGTGAAAAAGCATAGAGGGAATCATTTAAAGCTTTTACCATTCCTTTAATGATAGTCGTTTTAAATTATATTTTAATAACATTCTACATGTTTCTATATAGCGTACAACAAAGAAGAGTAGTTATAATTTTAGAAGAACTGATCTAAATGATCCCTCTAAGATTAAAAGACCTAGACTCTATTTTTATTCTTTGTTCTTCTTTTTCAAATATGAAATTAAAAAGTGAATTTTGCTTTGGATCTACTAGGAATTCTATATTCTTTACTAAAATGCCTATTTGAGAATTGTTTTGATTTTTTCAGATAGTTCTCCATTCCGGCCTATAAATGCATGACCTTTGAAAATCACGATAAAGCCTACATATTTTTGTTGTAATTGTGGGTTTCTAAGTTTGGCTTGGACATGTCAATGGTAGCCCCGAAAATGTTGAATGGAGCACAAGGAATAACAACGCAATGCGAAATCCTGTAGCCAGATGCAATTATAGTGTTGCCGGGCCGTATTATTGACTCATGAATGAGTTTTCTTTGTTGTGACGTGGGAATAACATGAACACTAGCTCATTAGTTGTTAAATGTATATTGTACAACAATATTTGTAACTGCATGTTTAGTCCAAACCAAATTTAATTGCTTTACCTAATGAGAAGCAAACGTATTGAAATAACCTCCGAAATTAAGATCATGGGTGCAATAATGCTTGGCATTCAGAGTGAGTACACTTGTGCCCACTGAAACGAGAACTAAAGCTTACGAAGCAGGGTTTACTGCAGAGAATTGTGTTATATTTCCAATATGTCTAGGGTTCGATCCCAGGCGACCGTAAAGTGAGATTTGTGTTGGACAATACAGCGCTGGTGCAGTTTTTCTCCGGAATCTCCGGTTTCTCTCTCCAGCTTACCACAAATTGCACAATCATCACCTTTCCTATCATTCAACTAGCCCTCATCAGTGATACTAATTCTCTATCGGATCCAAAGTTTCTGTTCATCAGACCCAAATTTAAGGGATAGAGGAACAAGAATCCCGTAACACTACGATAGTAGTATACTCCCGTAAGGGAGGGGATCCGTCCCCTTCAGCTGCCGTGGTGCGGGCGCTGCGGACCCCTAACATTCGTGGTACCTCTGACGTTACTAGAGGAACCTCGGGCCGAACATTCGATAGGCAGTTGTTGGGATTGGGTTGGACTCGAGGGGGCAGTGGTTCCCGATACCCATGGGAGATTGGGTACGTCTCCGGACGGGGTTGAGGGAAGCCATCAATATTCCCGCATTCTAGCCAGCATAGCTAGTAGAAGGTGTGCTAGATCACCAGGCGGCCCCACTGAGGTCATATAGGTAGCCTTCCCATTTTGGAGTTGGCACGCGTAAGTGGCGTATCCACTTCTATCCCGTCTTGAGTCCACAGGACCAGATGTGGGGGGCTTGTAAGTTTCTAGGTCTTGCCCCAGGAAAGAGCCTCGGAGGTGCCGGGCGCCCTTTCGGGACAGCTCGGTAACTCCCTGGTAGAAGGTGGCCCGGGTCCTTCGTCCTACGGGTCCAGGACTAATGGGAGTAGAACCTCTGGGATGAACTGAATTGAATTGATAGTGGTATACTAGAGATAGGGGAAAGAGGAAGAATTGTGTTATATTTATTGCAATACGACATGTTTAAAATTAGAGACATCGAAGAAATTATATAAAGACGTGAAAACAATAGAGAACTAATAATGAGCTATATAAGCATAAAACGTATAACTCCGAGTAACAAACTGGAAAATGCAGAATCGATTCATTTACTATTGAACACCGGACATACCACAGAAACACTTGAGGCTCACATTCGAGAGATCCCAAATTCGGTTCCCATGAATACTCACTCGGATGTCTTTCGTGATTTTCTCTATTTCTTAGACGAATGTGGGGGAGGTTTCTCATTTGCCACGGGTTGTTTTCCATAATTTTCCTTTCACTGCGCTTCTTTTTCATCTTTCAGGTGTGCTTCTATATCTCGAGGCTGTGGTAGTATAGGAAAAATCGCACACAAGTAAAGAGTACTCTCCGTGATCTCTATAGAACTGTTTGGCCTATACACAGCTGTTGGGGACTTCCATACGAATCTGTAGCCCATCTTACCTGCGGCCTGTACACTCCGGTAGTTCTCTCATCTTATGCCTTCCTCCTTTAGGGAGGTAACAAAGACTGTTGTGCACGAGGTGTCCCTCTCTTATAAAACTAATCATCAGGAGAGGAAGTTCTAAGCTTTAAAGACAGGACAGAAGAAAGCAGGTTTGAACTGACACTGTGGAGACGTTGTCGGTAACTGAAAGCCATACATGGTCCAATCTATTTGCAGTTACAGACAACAGCCATTCGGATCTTATCTGTCTCACAGAATCCTCTGGACTCTGTTGTTTCTCATTCTTTGTAGTAATAATGGTTTGAGTGTAGATAACGTAAAGACAACTGCATAAGAAGTCCTATACTTTGTTTAGAACACTAATGTGACCTGCCTATTATGAATTTGCTGGATCTACACTAAATTTAAATTACATGATTCTACAAAAATAAGAAATAGAGGTTAGGGAAACATATAGAGTAACAGGCCTAGTCACTTATAATAGAACTTCGGAAATGTGACGTTATCATGTTTATCACACACATAGAGTTTTGATTTGCCTCCTACATTTATACTTTCTCCAAATCACATTCTTGTGACTAGCTGAATGTCTTAAAGGTATATCACTGCCCACCTCGGTAACGTAGATGGTAGCATGTCTGCCTCACGTTCAAGAGGTCCCGAGTTCGAATCTCGGTCAGGGTGAGTTACCTGGATAAGTTTCTCCGGCGTTTTCCCTTATCCTTATCCTTATCCTGAAAGACGAATGTCCGGAAACTCTTAGCTCCATGGACCCTTAGCTCATTTGAGCAGTATATCACCCATTCCATTCATCGTCCGATATGACTTTAAAGGTTAACATAGGCAAATTATAAAGAAAGATATATCACTGGGTATGTTAACAATTAAAAACAAATACAAATATTTTAAAAGCCGTAAAATGTTCATCACTTGTAGCAAAAGCTACTCTTATAATGAGTTTTCACAAACTATTTTCTAACAGTATTCTTAAAATAAAGATACAGTAAATGTAACAAAGAGGCATTTTACAAACGTTATTAGAAGTATAATTCTGACCTTTCAGACCACCTTAAATTAGTTTCCAACCTCACAACGTTGTTTTGAAGCTATTGCCCATCCAATTATCGCCTACACTTGAGTTTCCTATCTTTCATTTCGCCCACCAAGTAGAGATTTAGTTCTCCGCAGGAGATTGAAGATCGGGTAACGAGATAATAATTAGCGTCTTGAGACGTTTACTGAATAAGCAGCCTTTGAAATTGGAAGTATCCGCCATTTAAGCTGTTTGGAAACCTCAATCCTAGGAACTTACTCCACAGAATTGCACTCTAAAGTCCCTCATCACGTAAATTAATCCTCAGAAATAATCGAGTGCAGAGATGAAATATTACAGTTTACGCTGCAACATACCCATGTTAGAGAAAATGATTTATATCAACCATTAGTTCGATATTTCACTGTAAATATACATTTGATGCCCACTGAAAAGAAAAAATAGTTCTTTTTTTTCTTCAAAAAAATGTTCGCGTTATTTCTTTCCACATGAGTATTGTGTATGTTTGTGTAATTTTATCTGTCTACAAAATGTACAGATTTAGCAAAGAACACCACAGTTTTCAGTGAATATACTACAATATTCGAAATATTCACTATAGTAGAACGATATTTTAATATAATTTGCCATTTGGAGCATTATTACACAATTCTATTGTATCCCGTGTTAATACGAGAGTGGAATTTCAAGATGGCAGATAGGTAGTTATTTATCCCCTTACACCTATTACAAATGTTTAATTAGATAATTTATGAAAACTTTTACATCGAATAACATGGAGTAGATAGAAAATGAACTTAGTAAGAATTCTTTGGAAAAGAAACGGAAGAGAAAGCCCGCCTCGGTAGCGTGGTGGTAGGTGTCTGCCTCACGTTCAAGAGGTTCCGAGTTCAAATCTTGACCAGGGTGAGTTACCTGGATAAGATTTTTCCGGGGTTTTCCCTTATCCTGAAAGACGAATATCGGGTGATTCTAAGCTCTATGGACCCTGGACTCATTTGAGCATTATTTCACCTATTCTATTCATTGTAACGGAAGAGAAGGCTGCTACACCTCAGCCTTTCCTTTCTAACGATTTGTCGCATTTGCTTCTGAGGCTTTAAGTTAGTAATCACTAAACTTCCATCAGAACATTATAGATAACTATAACTTTTTTCTCCACTCTTTTTTTATAACTATAAGAATTTTTAAACTGTAAAGAAAGCCATTAATTTACTCGTTCTTCTATTGCACCAAAAGTGCCAAACAGGGCAACTTTCGAGCAAGAGGACGAAATAAACCTATTGTGTTATCAAGCGGGATGACTCAGGCGGTTTCGTCTGTGGCTCCTATTCGGAAGGTTCGGATTCCATTCCCGTGGGTGACCTACTTGAGTCAAAGATTTGTTTGGGGTTTACCCGGGCCGTTAGGCGTATTTTGGTTAGGATAATTATATCCCTCTAATTTCCTGTCCTTTCATGTCATCTACATTGTCATTTCACATGATCCCTCATGTGATTATCTCTTTTAGGTAGAAGTGTCGGCGGGTATCTCGGCGTTGCATGGCAGGATGATATGCTCTTGGTAGAACTTCTTTCTGCGATACGACGCGGTAGGGTCTCCAAACCGGGTCTGGTAGGATCGTTTCCGGACTACGGTAGAGTGGGATGCCGGTTGTTGTCACCTCCACGGAGTTTCCAACTGGAAAAGTTTAGGTACCCTGCCCTCTGCATTGTCGTGGCTCCTCGGAAGATAGCTCTCTGTGTCTTCCCACCTCATCCTTCTTCCCGGGATGCCTCTTGGGGGCATAGGTACATGGGACTTAGATTTTTTATGAGTAGGTAACAACAGAACTTAAGTGAGTAATCTTCAATACTACCTATTCATAAAAAATCAAAATTAGTCTCACTTTTAACATTTTTGGTATCTAGAATACATCAGATTTAGTTTGAACCTCCGTGCCGAATCCCCTCCGTAGTTTTGTCCGGCTTTGCCTTTCTCCATTTTAATGTAAGATAAGGTAAAGGTACCCCATGCTAGGCCATACGGCCTCTATTGGTGCGACGGGTGGTTACGGTACCCATCTATATAGACGTCAGCATACAAGAACTGTGATGTGTTCAGTCCCACCAGGTAGCCGCCTTCACCAGCAGAAATTATCCTGGTATTCATTTCTGAGTAAACCCCTGGGCCATATTGGAATAAATAAATAAACTTATTAAAATGAATTTATACCAGGGAATAAATTCCAATGGTACCATCGGGAATCGAACCCGCGACTCCTGACTTGCAGTCTAGAGCCATAGCCACTAGGCTACCGCACTCACCCTCAACCCCATTTTAAAGTATTCAGGCAAATTATAGATTTGGCTTCACATGACAGCACATGCCCCCTTATGCCTTAAGATATATCCATAACGTTTCTCAGCATCACTTACGCTTGACTGAAACGACAAACTTCAAAATAATTGTAGCTGTACATAACTGTCTTGGTAAGGAAGAAATATATGGAACTTTTAAAGTTCAAGGTGCAATAGTCCGTTACCGGAGCAAGGCCTAGGTGCCCGATCGCTGTATCCTCCAGTTCTAGTCATAATGTGAGTTATGAATGGGTGTAGTACTGGAGGATGGGAGGTGAATTCCCCAAACCACCCGGTTGGTCAGTGTGGTGTTCACAGCCAAGAGCCACAAATTTTTCATGTAGCTCCTTATCAGACCTCAGAGGCTGAATGCACCTCAGAAGAGGTTTTCCATGGAAAGAAAATCTTCAAGCCTGTTCTGGGAATAGACCCGCATGGTAACAGCTTGGTAAGGGTTTAAAGCTAATTCGGTGAATTTAAAATAAGTACTGGATTAAAATTAGGCAACTAATTTCATACACTTAACCGCAAAGGGTAAGTAATCTAACATGATAAGACCTAATTCAAGCACAAATACTTTAACGTGAACTGGAAGGCAAAAGCAAGTTCCAAAATTGGATCCTGAATAAATAAGGGCACCTAGAAAACTTAATGTCATAATGAAAACCTTACAGTGGCTAAGGTAGAAACCCTGTGTCTCCCATTAACATTAAATGCAGGAATGATACTTTAAACTGAGCATGAAATATGTGTTGTAGAAGGCATTCTTTAAAATTTATCTTAATATCTGAAATAAAAATCGAGAGTAAAGTGCGAAGTAATTTAGGTTTAATGACTAATGAAGAATTTAGGCAAAATAATCTTAATTGATTCTTAAGTAAACGTTAGTAAATCATACCTAAATTTAGCATACGCTGTCGACCAAATAGGATAAAAATTAAAACGTTCCTTGTACTTGCTGACAATAGAGGTCTGTTCACTGAATACTGACTTTCTATAAGTTGGACAAGACAACTGACTGACGGTTGAGACAGAGCTTCATGATAACCTTACAATATGAAGCATGCCGCTGTGGTTAACTTGCCTGCATAGGCTTGAGGAAATATTTCTTTACAGAAATAGTTTCGTTACACATTTCGTTGTAGGTAGAAAGGGAATACAATGGGTTGAAGTGAAAGTAAAATTTTATATGCTAATGCGGAGAATCTTTGCATTATATCGCATGAAGTAACTGAAAAGACAATTTTAAAAAATCACGATAATATAACAAATTGCACACCCTAACAGCCAATGACAATGGTCTATGCCAAAACTTAAATAGTTGATTTTCATGAGATAAAGGTGCTTTCTTGTGAAGCAAGCTCAGTCCAACTCTTACACACTGTGTTAACTATCAAAATTAATTCTGAATAAAGAAGGCTTCAGATCTATTTCACAGAAAATTCAAGCAACTTTATATTAATTTTACTTAATTAATATTAGTTTTATAAATACCCTACGTATAGTATATTTATCCAATTGAGCGGGATGGCTCAGACGGTTTCGGGAGGCCTGGGTTCAATTCCGGTGGTCGACTTTCCAGACCTATAGGTTTTTTCGGGGTTTCCCGGGTTTCCAGGCGATGCTGGATAGGTTAATTCCATCCCCCGAATTTTCTGTCGCTCCATTTCATCTCCGTTATCATTTGACATCATATCTCATCAGATGGTCTCTTTCAGGGTAGAAATATGGTCAGGTGCCTCACCAGTGCATGGCAGGATGATATACTCTAAGTAACACTTCCTCCATGGGTCGATTGCCGGTCTCCTAATCGGCTGTTGGCACAATAACGGCACCAACTGCCGTGACCAGTTCCAAACCATAGTAGGGCAGAATGCCCGTCGTCCTGGCCTACCGGGGAAGGTTTCTTAGTAAAATGTGCCCTCTGCCCTGCTCCTTGGGCTGGGAACAGTGGAAAATGCAACAGTGGAAAAATACGTGTTTTCCTTCGCATTAGTGCTTAAAGAGGGGAGCACAATTTGAAACCCTTAATGAACCATATGCTACAGCACGAACCAATCCATAATATTTTATGGCATATTCTGTTTATGTTTACTTCAAATATTAATTTACACTGAACGCAACAGTGGCCAGAATAAACGACCCCCCCCCCACACATACACACACACACACACACACACACACACACATACACACATACACAAATACACAAGCACACACACCATCACATTGTTGTGTGTTTCTCGCCCGTTTGCTATTACAGTAATTAATTAGTTAAAATGATCGCAACATTAAACTTTGGTGTTATTTCCTTATATTGCTTGCGTAATTTAAAATGGACTCGCCTATTAGTCTAATTTATTAACGATTGCATAAAATAAATTTACTTCCTTTTGCTGTTATTCCTTTTGGGGAGTATGATACAGTTTTTTTTTTTAATTTTAGTTTTTATTGATTGGAGTTTTCTCTTTAATTCCATGCAGGCTTTATAACTGAAACAATTATATCTTAAATGTAGATTTTAAATTGCTACTGCGTATGTACATTTTGTACTGTAAATTCAGCACCACCTCAATAACTACTCCACATTTTGGAGTAAAGTGGTAAATATTAGTTCACTTTTAGAGGAAGCTTTGCTCTAAACCTTAATACTAGTCTTAAGTGTAACACCCCTTCTTTGATAAAAGGCAGGTTTTTTCTTCCTAGTTTGTTTTCTCCTCTTTTGTTTTCAACAGCATTTTCGGCAAATGATTTTTGTGTCCCTAATGACGCGTTTTCTCTGTCAGTGCTGAAAACAGTTAAACGTTAGAGTAGTATAAATCACTTTAAGTAATATTGTTGATTTAGTTTATTTTACTTAATCTTATTATGAGTGGTTCAATAAACAATTGAATCTTCTGTACTTGATGTTCCATACTGTGTATTCAAATATATATATATATATATATATATATATATATATATATATATATATATATATATTTACAACATCATGAACAAATATGTAAGATAAAATGCTTTTTAGATAACATTTAAACAGGTACATTCCGGTTCTGCAGTTATGTTCATTAAATATTTTGCTGAAAACACCCGAAAGAAATTCTGTGGAATTAAACTTCGCCAGCAAAGTGAATGCTTAGTGATAAAACAACTTCGCAGCGACAACGGAAAAACAGTGCGCATTCTACTCTGCTGTGGCACAGTTGTCCATCGGTTGTGATTATGTTATACAGAAAGTGCAGTGTTGACAAATATCCATCCATATCAAAGAGGTTATGTGAAGGAGATAACAAAGATTTTCATAGCCTTTTTCAGCGTATTAATATGGGTTAAAACTGACATTTGTAGCACTTTCTTTTATGCTCTCAAGTAATTTAAGTGCAAAATACCAACTTTTCAGAGCATACTGATTAATAGATATTTCATAGAGTTCAATGTCATGAAGAAATAAGACATGTGTTCAAATAAGTAATTTTCAGTGAACTTTTAATATCTTTCCATTGATGTAAATTCTAATAACAAATAAAGCTCATTACAGGAAATGCAGCAAAATATTGTTTTATATATAAAGTGTATATTTTGATTATAAAGAATTTAATCAGCATTATTAGAACCAATTTTATCTTTATTAACGACCTGTTAATTGCTATGATCTTATCAGCGCCACCGTGTGCCGAAATTTTTTCTTACAGGAATTCTGTTACATGCTATCGATTCTATTGACATGGAGGTGTCATTCTGAAGCAAACTTAAAAATCATTCATTGTTCTAGATTCTCGATTCAGGGGTCAGTAGTCAATGCCTAACCAAGTGACTGCAAAAAGTCGTAGTCTTTGGTAGTGGAATAACATATATTGACGACTGAAATATTTTAAAATACATTTGCCACACTCAGTAATGCGATAAAAACTAACAGAGCTGTTGGCTCATAAAGTATAAAAGTAAAAGTTCCTGCACAATGCACAAGGAAAGAAATGGCAACTCTAAGTTCATGAGCTACGATCGAAGACCCTTGAGGGAAAAATGTTGAAAGTGCAGAAGGAGCGGAAAGCCATTACGTCAGTCGGAAATAGTCGCTATTTCGAGCGGGAATGGAACCGCATACCTCTGCTTCACTGCACCAATGTTTCTTTTATTTGGGTACTGAGTTCACAATTGTCGACTCTGGCGGACTCCAGAGCGATATTTGGAATTGAGAAAGGTATATATAGCTTTTTCGTTCAAAGTATCGCCTTGCCTCGGTTTTCATCAGGTTGAGTCACTAAAGAAACACAATGCAGCTTCACTTAAAATTTATATGTGTAGCTTAGAGAACACTGAAGGACAAAAAATGCCAAGTGCCATTTGTAATTTGATTGAAGCATTGGAACTTCTTTAATTTGATACATATGTTAGAACTGTTAGCAAAATACCCGCACGTTAAATTACTTTGTACTGTAAATGTCCGCACTACTTAGTAAACATACAGACATAATTAACTCCTACTAGCTTGCAGTGGCGAGATACTTTTTATCACATACTTATGTGGAAGTCTCGCTTTTCACACTGGAAGTGGTACTATTAAAGACATCTTACTAAGGGTTCAAGCCAGATTTATTTTCTCGAATATATGTAAGCTTCCCTTGGTTCTCACTTTTAGCAGTGTTTTCCGAGAAGTACAGATAAATTACAGATTGGATTGCGTTCAGTGACTGCACTGAAGGTAACATAAACGCCTGTGGGCATTGAATAAATTAAAGAAATGGACAACTTACCAAACATGATTCGTTAAAGTTGGCAAATCACATTTTAAAAGGATGAAATAACTTTTAAGTTTCATTGTGAAACTACTTGGTTAAATACATGTATGGCCAATGTCTTAAAAATAATAGCTAATACATTTTATCAAGTATGCTATAAATGATTTAAAAAGCTTTATGTTACTTAGTAAACAAAAATGTTCAGCAGCAGCAATAAACTATTAAATAGAAGTTCCTTATTTACTCGGGTTCTCGCTAAATGCTCGGATAAGCACCTTAAGCATTTTAGGATTGGTTGCTATAAACTAATGTAGTATTTAAGTTTTACGAGGGCTGTTCAATAAAGAATCATCATAAATTTTACGGTCATAATTTATCGCACTGAAATTCAATTTATTATATTCCGTTAGCTTAATCTGAAACAAACACGCCGTATTAGTTTCACTGTTGATACTCCTGGTTCCCGCCTGTGAGAACCAAGCAAGTTCAGACATGTTCAGTATCACCTACCGCTGCAATGGAGGTAACATGCAGGTAAAGTTGATGTTAGAGGAAGATCCGGAGTTTCTTTCAAACGTAATCACTGCTGATCGAACTTGGCTACATCATTTTGATCTTGAGAACAAACAACAAAGCTCAGTGTGGGAATCTCCTTCATCACCAACCCCTCCCCCCAAAAAAGCAAAAGTGGTTGTTTCTGCTGGGAAACATATGGTCATCTCATTCTTTTATATTCATGGAATGGTTTATCAGCATGTTGTACCTGCACACACATCAGCAACTGCACAATACTACAGGGATGTCCTGAAAACATTGTAAGTCCATATCAGGCGCAAAAGACCACATTTCCATGAAGCAGGCTGGATGCTGCATCACGATAATGCGCGGCCGTATATTGCCAATGTTGTTGCTGAATATCTTGAAAAAATCAACGTGAAGCACATCTCTCACCCTCCCTATAGTCCATATTTAGCCCCATGTAACTTTTTTCTATTCGCTAACTTGAAGAAACGCCTTCGTGGGAGGCATTATCCATCATCAGAAGCAGTGGTGTAGGCTGCGGAGGTGGTGAAGGTGGTGAAGTCTGCCGAAATTATACAAACTCTTGTTAGTTAAGACTAGTTAGTGACCCTGGTATTGTTTCCTAAGATTATACAGCAAAAAGGGCCTTCATTCCACTACACGGAGCATAAGACTTGACCTGTCAAGTGCGACTTTTCAATCTTCATGCAAGCGATGCGTGCTTATACACTTGATAGTGTTTTTCAGTAAATATATGAAATTTAAGATAAATATTTGATTACGTTTTTCAATGTGCTCACTGACATCTATCTCTACCAACAGTTTACGTGATAATCACTGTGCAGGTTTGCTGTACCTTTTCTAAGTCACTTCATTAAAATATAGTTTCCTTTAATGCTTAAATGACCACTAAACTTTTTCCTTACCTTCATCTGTGAAATAATTACACTTAGAGCTATCCAGTTCTCAAAATAAACGCAGTTTTTGAAAGCCAGAGCACAAAAGCGGCATTAAAATTGCATAAATAATACAGGAACCAATGTTTGGCTTGCAATTTTTCACAAATGTCACATGAGGGCAAGGATTATTTCACGCAGATTTAAGCTCAGCTTTAACTTCCATATGACCATGATGAAAACCCCTCATTGTTAAATTACTGTTCCGTAATTTCAAGCTCCGAGTATTCGTAAGCGTACGCCGCACATGAGTTGGACATGCAAATAAGGATAAGTTTGAATTTTTATACTTTATACATAAGTCAACCACACAGAACTTGAGGACAAACTAGCTTCTTATGAATTTTATTTTATGAAAATTTTGTTTTGGATTACGCTATTCGGGGGATTCCACACGAAGTTGCAGTCTTTGTCTGTTCCACCTGTGCCCCAAGTGGAGCATCTCCGGAAGGATGAGATGAAAGGAGATAGAGGGCGGCCATCCCAAGGAGTCACGGCAGTTCAGAGGACAGGACTATACACTCATACATATACGAAGGTCGTTTGATAAGTGTGATAAAAAATTAAGAGCAGTTTTTTCATGAACATCTCACCTTATTTCTCGACATGGTCTCCAGTGATAGCTATACACTTAATCCAGCGATGTTCCAAGTGTTTTATCCCGTCTGAAAAATAGGTTCCGTCAAGGTCTGCAAAATACTCGTTGACGGAGATTATCACTTCTTCATTTGATGAACATTCCTTATTTCAAGTTTGGAAACAGGAAGAAGTCACTTGGGGCTAAGTCTGGTGAATAAGATGGATGAGGAACCAATTCAAAGCCCAATTCATGCACATTTGTCATTGCGATTGCTGGTGTATGCGATGTTGCATTATGCTGGTGAAAGAACACTTTTGCGTTTCAATTTCGGTCTGTTTTCAGTTAACTCATGTTGTAAACAATCCAACAATGAAGCATAATAAACTACAAGTATGGTTCTGCACTTTTGCAAGTAGTCTGAGAATTATTGCTTGAGAATCCCCCAAAACAGTGGTCATCTCCTTACAAACTGACAACATGGTTCTTGCATTCTTTGGTGCACTTTCAGCAGCCTTTTCCTACTGTTCTGACTGCTTTTTTCACTCTAGTATGTAATGATGGATCCAGATTTCATCCACGGTCACAACTCAGTGCAAAACACCTTGCATACTGCAATTAAACATGTCCAGATATTCGGTAGAAGTGTTCTTTCGGATGCGGTTTTGGTAGACTGTGAGCAATCGCGGCACCCATCTTGCGCACAGACTTTTCACTGTCAATTTGTCATACAGGATGTGTAAATTCGCTCAGTTGAAATATCTATAGCCTCATAAAACTCACAAATGATGATTTGGCAGTGTTGCATAACAATATCGTGTATTTTTCAATGGTGTCCTGCGTGTTGACCTCAATTGGCGGACAAGAGCGCGATTCATTTTCGGTTCTTCTAAGACCACTTTTAAATTCATTGATCCAAAAATAAATTGTCTTCAATGTTGGTACAGAGTCTGCGTGAACTTCATCCAGTTCAGTTTTGACTTGTGCGGCAGCACGAAACTGTTTTTTCCATTTGCATTCGTAGCTATCACACTGGCCAGTTCAAATGGTTATCAATCAACTCTATATTATGGCACATTCAAATTTTCTTTACCACCTTTACCCACAAACCTGCAACAAAAGTATTCCCATCCGTTCATGGAAATATACCAGACTGATCAACCCTGTTATACCTCTATCTTTACCTTTGTCACGTGAAAAAATGGATGCGAATTGAGGAGTGTTTTAATGCAATTTTGCAGTGAGTGTGAAATTTACTTATTATACAGACATCTAGTAAGAGAATATAAGGCCTTACAAAGGCTACTTTAAATTATGCAGTGCCCAAAATCAATTTATGTGTAATTTTTGTGTAATTTTACGTCCTCCAACGTTAAGTCATACCGGATGATGAATGAAATGGGTGAAATCATGCTCAAATGAGTCCGGGGTCCATAGAGCTTAGAGCTCCCTGACATCCGTCCTTCAGAATAAAGGAAATCCCCGGAAAATACCTTATACAGGTAACTCACCCTAACCGAGATTTGAACTCGGGAACTCTTGAACATGAAGCACACACGCTGCCATCTACGCTACCGAGGCGGGCAATCCTCGTGTAGTCTACGTTTAGAAGAATAATCGAGAAATGCGAAGAATACTTCTTTTAATTTACCGCAATATCAGGAACAAAGATATAAAGATGGAAATTTGAAATAGGAGTACGCATGTATCTACTATGCTGGATTTGACCTTTGTGATTATATTCTACGGGCCTAAGGGCTTTGTTTACTTTATTTAAAGTTTCATGTTTTATCTCATTCAGTTGTTTTTACTCTTAATATTAAAATATGTCAAGTGAGGAGAAAGTATATTGCAGACACATTCGAATTGAAGAAAGCTTAATGTGTTCGTGAATGAGAAAAGCTATAACAGCAATAGGAAAATGAAAGAATAAACACAGGAAATTAAAAACGAAAAACAAGAGTTTAAGTTTAATTCAACCTTATTTTATTTTAAGTGAAAGCAACATAATGCGTTTTTAATTTAAAAACAACTGATGAAACAGGCAACCCGTCAGCAAACGTAAGCTGCTAGATAGCCAGAAGCAAGAAACGGGGAAGAGATACTTATTTTCCTTTTCCGTATTACAGAAAATGTTCTAAACTAAAAAGGAATGATAAATGTATCGTAAAATCACCTTGCTATTTACTCTCTTTTGAAAATATATATCACTTAAACCTTCCATCAAGCCTGAGTCTTTCCTTCGTCCCCTCCCGTTCTTTCTCTACTTATTTACAATAAGCACATGCAGATTGCGTTATACAGAGTACCATAATTAGGTTTCGTTGGAAATACATATGATTTTATCAAAAAAGCAAATGCAGCAGACGATCTATGTTTATCTGTAATTTTCCATGAACAGTATATCTCGAAATGAAAAGCTGTATGGATGCGGCATTTAAATTTAGCATCTTTAATAAATGCAATACAAGATTTTCAAGTAAATACTGTCATTAAACGCGAAGAACTTTTCTTTGTTTTTAACTTTGTCAAAAAGAAGCTTATTTATTAAAAGAAACGTGTGCTAAGATATATTTGTATAATAAGAAATGTATATCTCAAAGTTTCTGCGATGAGTCTATGAGATTTCTCTTAATTGTCAATGAATTTGTATAGCTATTAAACCCTAAGATAAGGGCAAAATCTTAATGCACGAACAAATATAAATCACACAATTAACGTCAAATAACATCGTTCTATTTCCAAAAGTTTCTGAGATATTCTTAATTATTGATTTGAACTTTCAAGTACTTTACTTTTTGAAGTGGCAGGTTCCTATACATCTTTGTTTAGTCATATAAAGGAATGAAATTCAAAGCGAACATATGCCAATTCAGCTTTTAAAAATGTGACCGTTACATTATTCTCCACGCAGGGGAGGGGATACCTACCTTTCAGCTACCATGGTACGGGTGCTGTGATCCACTAGCACTCGCGGTACCGGTGACGTTACTAGAGGAACTTCGGGTCGAACATTCGAGACCCCGTGTTGGGAGTAATTCGCATTGGGTTGCACTCTAGGGCTCAGTGGTTCCTGATACCCATGGGAGATCAGGTACGTCTGTTTTCAGTCGGGGTTGAGGGAAGAATTAAGTTCCCAGGTGCTAGCCTGCAGAGCTAGTAGTCGGTGTGCAAGATCACCGGCGCGGGCGCCCCTACCGGGGTTATTCGATAGTCTTCCCGGATGGGTTGACGCGTGTAAGTGGTGTATCCACTTCCGCCCTGAATTTTTTTTTTGGGGGGGGGGGACCTTGATAGACTCTAGGACTTGCCCTTCTGGAAAAAGTTCCGGAATGCGCCTGGCACCCCTTCTGGGGAGAGCTTGGTAACTCCCGGGTAAGGAGAGAGGGCGGTTTACCGTTCGTGTAGGTACTCTCACGCGAAATCCTACTTTGTACTATTGTACCTTCTTATACCCACAAAGAAGCATGAATCATTCATGAAATGTTCATACCCACATTAATTTCGTAGGGAAAGTATGTTTTAGCAGAATAGCTTGCAGACACACCATAAGAAAATGTCACGTTAATTCAATTCAGTAGTTTTAATATACATTTTCTTTGATGAACCTGGAGCTCGGGTAAGCAGAACATCCTGTGTCAGAATGATGCTTGGATATCCATTTGAAGCGATTATAATAGGTGTCGCAAAGGAGTTCCACGTTGGGACGCCAGTTTGAAGCGATTATATTTCGGCGAGCAACGAGTTCTACGTTGGGGCTATAGCTTGAAGCAATATAATGTGTGGCTCAGGGTAAAGCAATGAGGTTAATCACGGAGTATGTGTGAGAAGGATGGTTTTAACGACACTGGAATGCCCGTTTCAAACTGCTTTAATGACTGCTTCTTTTATTATTACATTAAACTCGAAGTTGCAGGCCAAGGGTTACCAATATCACTGTTTAGAGTTACTGAAGGCGGAATGTTTATTACTCGATAAACTTTATTCGTTCCTCACGTATATATGAACCGACAAATATCTTCTCTCATTTCTGGTCTGTCTGGCCCAAGACAGAACAAGAGGACTGCACTAATCGCCTCCAATCCACGAACTTGAGGTTGACCGCCCTAATCGGCCTCACGCCGTGGACTGACTGAATGGCTTGCCAGCCACGAACTGACTGACTATCCTCACAATTGCGTGTGAGTGTGTCGCTTTACTTTCTGGAAGCCCCTTATTCAACCAAAGATTCTCTTTGTGGCTATTTTGTCATGCATTATGAATGGTCCGAAGAATACCTCATTCAACAGTGAAGTGCTATCCCTTAGAATTTTGTTTTTCCCTTGTGTTTTGTTACACAACTGAACCATGTTGCTATTTGACTCAACTGCACCTGCACGCGTTCCACACAAATATACATTACTTTGAAATCCATTACGATTCTTTATACATCGCATCCCTTAATTTCTGTATCACATTACAAGATGTTGCAGAAGACAGGCTTTTATTGTTCTTCCCTTTTCTCCTTTTAATATTTTTACAAACAAAATGGCGGGGACTATAAATTCACTATCATGTGAGTATTTTAAATCTCTTCTTAAGCGTTTCAGCTAAATCAAAACGCTTATACAGGATGTGTGAAAATATATACACACTTTAAAACTGTCATAGAATATTTATGCTCCGTTCCGCAAGGATCAATTACTTAAAATCCAATTTGAAACTCAAATGCATTTCTGATGCAAATATGATTACTGTTCAAACTGGCTGCCTTCAGCATCAATACATAGCTGAGTACAAGTCACCACTGCTTCCATACATTGTAACAACATGTCCAATGGAATTTCTGCACTCACTGCTTGAATCTTATTCCAAAGTTTGTCTAGGTTACATAGTTTACATTTGTACACCTCAATTTTACTGTGCCCCTTGAGAATAAATCTAGCGGCGTAAGGTCTGGGGATCATGCAGGTAGTTCGATTGAACCCCTGCGTGTTCTCCACTTGTCTGGCAAACTTTGATCCAGGTATGCTCGTGCATCGCAATGATAGTGCGAGGCGCCAACTTGTTGAAAATTAAATCGTTTACTATACAATGCGAAAATGGCGGGGAGTACGAATCAGCAAGCATTGTTAGGTACTTGAAAGCTGAAAATTGCGTCCACCATCTTACAGTTACTTCATTGCTTCTTAATGGGTTGAGTAGATAGAGCGATAATTCTGCTGCCACCAGTTGAACAGAGATAACTATTTTCTCCCTGAAATTGAAATTTGTAGCACGGTAATACAACTCTTTTGGCAGTTCGAAGTGTTTATACAGGTTTTACGTGTAGTTAGAAAATGATCGATTCATTGCTATAAAGTGTTTATAATATGAGCTTACTATTTAGTTTTATAGGTAGTGCATATTTTGGATGTTGCATTGAAGAACATGTCTGATTTATTTATTCTTCTACAATGTACGTAGAATACAAAAAGAACATTGCAATCCAACCAAGAATTAGTTGTTGACATTTCATACAGATTTCACTGTAAATATTCATTTCATTACTCCCTGAATAGAAAAGTAATATAGTGTGTTCCTGTGCGCCTGAGCTTGTGAGTGTATGTGTCTTTCTGTGAAGAATATAACTGAAAATTTAAAAAACCCTTTAATTAGAAAATTTGGTATTTAAGTCCAACATCTTCAAAGATGCGTTATGATGATTTTCAAAAACACCAAACAATCCTCTAAAAGGGAAACTTTTCGAAAATTTTCCAGATTTTTTAAAGGAACCTCAATAATTTTGATTGAAATGTCTTATGTTTACGATATTTCCATATTACTTGGAGTGACCTCTATTCTTAATGACTTTTGCAGTTTTGACAAAACTCAAAAATGGGTACTCTTAGTGGACAAATAATATAGCTGTCAATAAAAACCATTTTATGTCCTTTCTATTCCGATTGATGATTCTTCAGTGAGTGAGTGTGTGGTGTTTAAGGGCCCGTCGACAACAAGGTCATTTGGGCCGATGATTCTTCAGTACTTATGCCTTACTCAAATTGGAAGTTCTTATATATTTTTCCTCCTAGTCATAGAAATAGAACGGAATATCGAATCCCTCATATTGTGACTTAATATTAAAAGGTTTATCTGTCACATAAGCCTAATGTGTTTCTCTAGGCTTATTCTAACTACAAGGAAATGCGCAATAATTAAGTAAGTAAAATAATATGCATTTTAAGTATGGTTTAAAAATGTCTGCAGTAAGTTAAGTGAATCTATTACATACGATTTTCAGAATAACTTTTGTAAGGCTGCGTGCTCACATGTTAGTGGGCGAATTAGAATATTTGACTGAACAATATAACTTAAAAACGATAGATCGTTTGGAAACCAAACTGGGAGTTTAAGTTTTCCAAAAATGGGGATCATTCATTTTCAAGAAAATCGTTTAAAATAACCATTACATGGAACATTTGTTTGAAACTTTTCATTTTTAAAAGAAGCTTTGATTATAATGCAATATAACTATGATACTTTTACGAAAGTGAAATAACGCTTCTATATTTAGGAGCTGCGGGAAAATCTGCAACTACAGATGCATAGAACACCACAATAGACGAACTAGAAGGAAGAAAGATCTAATATGGATGGAATTCTGCTCCACGGACGCAATGACGACAACGGACTGGAGACAAGCAGTTTACTCTCAGACATCTAGTGACGAGATTGGCAACACATGGGTTCCATCATAAAATTTGCAATACCAAGAAACACCGTGAAACAAAACCCCAGTGCATATGTGAGCTGTGCGCGAAATTCTGCGACCGCTACCGTGTCATGTGTCAGAAGAGATAAGTATCCTTAAAGGCTTATTTATAAAATAACTGAACAATGACTCAGTGAAGTTAACTTTACATTATGCACATTGTGCGCTTTTCCTAATATTAATTAACCCTCCGATGGGCACGGCAACTTTCCTGACGCAGTTAGTCGCAATGCAACTGCTGGATACATAGACGTTGATTGTGTTTTAGTATCTGTTTTCAGTAATTTTAAAACAAATGCATCTTATTATGAATCGGAAGTATTTCTTTGATATAGTCAAACTGAATATATTGACACTAAGGTCATCTGTTGTCTAGAAGTCTGAATATTTTGCCGTCTTCCGCGGAACACACCAGCAAGGTATAATAATGCAATAAAGGCTTTCATTTCCCTTATGTCTGTATCTTTACAATCACTCTCACGTACATATTTCACTTTGAAGTCATCTATGCGTCTGTTAGTGTAGTGCACAATTATGCAGAATATTAGTCCGCCTCGGTACCGTAGTGGTAGCATGTCTGCCTCACGTTCAAGAGGTTCCGAGTTTGAATCTCGGTCAGGGTGGTTACCTGGATAAGGCTTTTCCGGGGTTTTCCCTTATCCTGAAAAACGAATATCGGGTATCTCTAAGCTCTATATACCCCGAACTCATATGAGCACCATTTCACCCATTCCATTCATCGTCCGA